>OZ005662.1:207857959-207878959 GCA_963930645.1 Salticus scenicus
ATTTTTTTTTTTTTTTTTTTCTGAAGGTAAAAAATAAAGCATTCCCTCAAGCACAGTTTACAGGCACAACATTTGTTATTTTAATTTACTATACATAAATAAATTATTTAAATCAATAACTTTAAAATTGTGAGGTTTTTTTTTTTTTTTTTTTTTTTTAATAAAAAGAATTTTGTTTCTTGTTTATACAAAAAAGAGATCATTTTTAATTAATTAATTAATTTTTTTAATTGGTAAGACTGTTTTTCAAAAAATAATTCGACTATATTTCAATAAAATAATATAAAATTTAAAAACATAAATATTAATCTATTTTATATCAATTATTTTTCTTATCAGAAATGCAAAATAATAATAATAAATAAATAAAAACTTGAAAAAAAAAAAAAAAAAAAAAAAAAAAAAATATATATATATATATATATATATGTATATATAAACGTTCATTCAATGCCCATGAAAAAGTAATGAATTTGTATGTTTCAATATCATGTTGCGTATTTTTTTCCTTTCATCAATTTTTTTATAGTTCTTCATGTGATACATGGTTTATATATGTTTGAAAAGGTTCTCTCTCTCTCTCTCTATATATATATATATGTGTGTGTGTGTGTGTGTGTGTGTGTGTGTGTGTGTGTGTAAATAAACATAGTTTATTTGAAAAATTTTAAATAAAAAGGGGGGGGGGGGCAACAATTTTGTGGCAGCTCTAATTCAAAAACTAATGCACACAAATTCATACATAATCATATGTAATAATTTTATCTGAATAAAATTTCGGATAAATGTGCATAGGAGGAATTATTATTAAAGAATTTTTGTGAAAATAAAATTATTTATAATAGCAATAATGAAGTGGAATATATATTTTTTTCTTTTCTATGTAGGTGAATTACTCTCTTTTCTGAGGTAAATACTATCCCCGGGGATTATAAATTTTTAACATAAGTATTTGTCAATATCGTTAATATATTCAAAATAATTCGTTATAAATGTCAATTCGTTAATATCTTTAAAACAAATAGTTCGACCACAGATCTGTGATTTAGTAAATAAATAAAATAAGTAAAATGTCGATTTTTTAAAAATTAAATAAAACAAATAAAATAAAAAAATAGCATTCTCTAAAACTAATGTAGGTGCAAAATTGACTTTCTTTCCACACACAAAATTATGCTTCTCTGAGACGAAAATCCTCTTCGTTTTCATTTATCATGGAAAAAAATTGTAATAAATAATTTGTAATGCATGAATTTGAATTGGAAAATATAGAAGAACGTTTTGGCTACAATAAACTAGTTTTCCATTTGACAAGGAGGATACTATCACTGCTAGAATTTATTCTAGTATTTAAATTTTGTAATTTAATAACTATATTTATGAAAGATTTAGATAAATTAGTATTTGTTTTAATTGATCAATTTTTATAATTATTAGTATTCTTCAAATATTATATTAGTATTATGCACGGACGCACATATACTTATATCTAATATTAATATATTACTATATTTCTTCTAAACAATTAAAAATATTTAATTATTAATTAGTCTTTCATCACACAAATAAAATAATTATTTAACACTTTTTTTTTTTTTTTTTTTTAAATCGGTGTTAAAGCACAGATTTGAAAAGAAACCTAAAATCAACTAAATGTATTCCAATATTAAAAAAGTTGTACTGCATAAGGCTTTTACTAATTACTGATAGGCTAAATATTTTCTTTTTTTGCCGCAGGTTTTGAAATAATATTGCTTGTTTCTGGAATATTTTTTCCAATAAAATACTATTTAATGAAATATAACACTTATTAAATTTATATAAAATAAATAAGTGTTACTTACCTGAAAAATCCAGTTAAATAAACTTTATGGCATAATGAAGAAGAAATTTCATTAAACACGTGCAACTTCAAGTATTCCACATCTATTGGCATGCCATGTGTATGCATCTTTCTCTTGCTCTTGAACGAACTTGGATTGTCAAAGCGGAAGATTTCAAGTATTCCAAGGTCGCAGAACCAGACTACTACTTGCAGATGTTTTTTCACTGCCCAGGCCAGTATTTCTCGCCGGCCACGATGAAGTCATTCATGACTCAGACCTTTATTTATTTAAACTAGTTGGCATAGGTGGACTCTGCTCAGTTCCCCATCATATTTATGTTCTCATAAATTTCTAGTGCGAGACATATTATAAACATGTTAAAAGAAATGAATATGACCAAAGCTTGATACAGTGAGAGAATGAAATCCCCGCCTAGTATTCTATCCACCGTTCACTTCGATATATTTATCTCATTCTAATCTATTAATTTATTTTATCAGGGTCGATTCCGTTGTTTAGTTTTCATGCTACTGTTTCCAATGCAATAATCGTCAAAATTCACATTTATACGAAACATTTACAATTTCGATATGTTGATAAAATTGTAAATTACGAATAATTTACGAAAATTTCCTATTAGAATATTTGTATTCAATCATGTTCAAACAAATATCATAAATGTAATTTTGAAGTTGTCTAATGTATTTATGATCCTCAAAATGGAAGTTTATGCTCAGTTTTGCCATATTTTGACAGGTTAAGTAAAGCGTAAATTCCAAATAACTTACGAATTTTTTAAATTGAAAAAATCATAGTCTATGATATTCATGCCAGTATCTCAAATAATATTTCGAAAGTGGTTTGACATCTTTACGATGAAAATATCCCTCAAGATTGACGTTTATGTGAGATTTTGCTGTATTCTGCCATGTTAAGAAATTCGTAAATTTCCAATAACTTACGAAATTTTAATATTCGAAAATTCAGAGTCATTAATATTCATGCCAGTGTCCTAAATAATGTTTCAAAAGTAGTCTGACATCTTTACGATTAAAATATCCCTAAAAATTGACGTTTATATGAAATTTTGCCATGTTAAGAAATTCGTAAACATCCAATAACTTGAGAAATTTTCAAAGTAGCATATTTATAGTTACTGATGTTCATTCCGGCATCAAAACCGATATTTTAAAACTGGTTTGACATTTTCACAGTAAAAAGTTTCCATTTAATGCACGTTTAAGTGAATTTATGTCCCATTCTCCCATGTTAAGAAAATCGTAAATTTCTCATAACTTACGAAGTTTTGTAGTTCGAATGTTACAAATGAATAGGGTTCTTGCCAGTATCGAAAGTAATATTTTAAAACTGATCTGACCTCTCTCCGATCATTTGTTCGTGAGATATCGTGTTAACAGACTAACAAACTAACGGACTAACACACTAACGGACTGACCCACTGACAGATACCCTACAGACAAACACCATACAAATTTTCTCATTTTCGGATTCCTCACACCTGAAAACGTATAAAAAAGTAAAAAAAACCGAGGTCGAATTTTTTCACGATTGCCTAAGTTCCCCATACCTATAGTATGATGGGGAACTACAAATAAATAATATCAATAAAAAAGTACAATCGATAGTCTTCGTGTAGCACTCACATTGTGATGTTGGGTCAGGTGGGGGTAATATGACCATGGAGTAATTGTAATCATCATCATTTTCAAAAAATCTGTAAATATATATATATATATATTAACCTAAAAATAGGAAGCTTATAATGAAATTTCCATGCTAATTATCCTTTGCCATTAATCTGAAGCACATTAAAGCTGTTACGAGTGTTAATTTTACAGCATATCGAAATTTTTAAAAAAACTATTTCGACAACTGAGTGTTCAAGGTTATTTTAGATGAAAAGGAAAATATTTCAGGTCAGAAAATTTATTTTTAAAACACGCTAGAAATACATTTATGTATCTCTGATATGCTTTTAATATTTCTAACGTAAATGAATGTTTTAAAATATTTAGGGTACTGTGATGTATCGTAGGCTTGAGATCATCAAGAGAAGATTGCTTTTCTTTAGAGAAATATTTTTTTTATTTCTCATTTACAAACACTATACGACACAAACACACATACATAAAAGGTAAACGAAAACACGTAACACATATTGCATAAAATGGTCGATAATCTTTGGACCAAAAATAATAAACATGAACGGCACTCAAGCCAGGCACCCGCTATTCTCGGCGTTGCATCATTCCCTTCTCAAAACAAACTAAAAACTAAAGTCTCTCTTCAATTCGAAAGTCTTTTCACCGTGCTGAACAAACAGCGCCCTCTCGTGAGTCTTAAAGTCATTAGTCTGAAGTCATTACAGACCTCCTCCCTTCAGGGGAGAAACTTTTCACTATTGTAGAGGGAAAAGTTTGGTTAAATGATACTTCATTAGGATAAGTCTATATTCAAAATCAATATATACAATGTTCAACATATTGGTCCATTTTCTTAATATCGTAATTAATTTAAAACAAGTAATAAATTAAAAAAAATACGAGCAAGCACCAATTCTATGCAGAAACAGTACCTGGTTATATTTAAATGCACCAGACTTATCCCTATTTCAGATTAAATACACTATTTAACTATTTTTAAAATATACAAATATATATATACCAAATAGAAAATTAAATATTATTACACAATATACCTGTGACACTAAATAGATATGCAAAGTAAAATATAGATAGTGAAAACAAATATATACCACATATATATATATATACGTATATAGCAATTATTAGACAAATATATATAGCAATAATTAAACAAATACATAAACTTTTTTAAACTAAGGGATAAGAGTTAATCTATCAGCATTCTGAGATTGTAATTCTATACACTCAACAATCTCATAATTAAATAATCTGCATAGAGTTCCCAAAGTAAAAGTCTGGGATTTGGTCTTTTTTTTTTTTTTTTTTTTTTCTTTTTCTCATGAACATGAATATCTTTATACAATTAGGACTAAGTAAAATAGGATTTTGAGATAAATTCTCCTTTAGTTCTTTAAATGACCTTTGGCAAGAGCTATTCCAGTCAGTGGATTTTAGAGTCCAATCCTTTAGTAAGTCTGACAAAGTTGCTTCTTCAGAAAATTCAGGAATGCATTTTCGATAGTATTCAGCTAATTCCAAAAAGGCTCTTACATGAGTCTTGATAGTAGAAAACGAAGAATCTCTTTTGTCTCGAACATTTATTTTACTTGAAATTCTCAATCCTTGGCCTACTAAATGTCCAGAATTCTTCACATGAGCTCGAGTAGGTTGACATTTAGAAGATTTGATGTGCAACTTAGTAGCACTTATTTTGTAGGAAGTGTCTTTTACATGTTTTTTCCTTGCTTTAGGAAAATTGACGACTTTCTCACTATATGGCACTAGACACTTTTCACGGTCTTTCAATAAATTTGCCATTAGTTGACTAGAATCTTTAGGTAGATTTTTCAAGGGACCCAAAGTAGTCGCAGAAAGTTCTTCCTTCAAGTAATTTTGTTCCTTCAACTGCTTTTCATAAATTAAGCATTTTTCAGATAATTGATTAAGATCTAATTTATTTTTTTGCAATTCAGCTGTCAACTGATCCAATTTAGCATTAGAAATTTTTTCTTTCTTTTCTAGAATATTAAACAGGTAATCTAGTTTGGAATTAATTGTATTAATTTCATTTCTTTCTTCAACAAGCTTTTCATTTTTAAGACAAATTTCATTTTCTTTACCTTTTATTCTTAAGAGCTCTTCTTTAATTATGTTGATTTCATTAGACAGCTTAAGATTTTCAATTTTAGTATTTTCCAGATCTTGTTTGTAATTATTCTTTTCAACATTCAAAATTTCTAACTGATTTAGATAATTCTTTTTTTCACTTTGTGAATCAAGGCGAAGAGTTTTTAACTGATTTTCAAACTTTTCTTTCTCTTGAATTTCTTCATTTATCTGCTTTTCATATTCTAAGCATTTTTTATTCAGATAAGCATTTATTTCAGCTTTTAGTTCGTCCATCACAAAATTAGACTCTTCATTTTTCAGTTTAAGGTCTTTTAAGGCATTATTTAGTTTTGAATATTTTTTGGTAGTATGTTCCAACTCTTCAGTAAGTTTTTTATTTTCAAGAGACAGTTCTTGTTCTTTAATTTTCTTTTCTTCCATCTGCCCTTTTAAACATATGATTTCATTTAACAATCTGAAATTTTCAGTTTTGAGATGGTCAAAATTTATTTTATCTTTAAGAACAACTTCATTTTCTATTTTATTTTGATTTTCTTTGATATCATGCAGTTCTTCAACAAACTCTTTTGGAGAGGTTTTATTAAGTTCTGGCCATGAAAATTCTGACAGGATTTCTTCTACCTCTTCAGTTTTCTTTTCATCTTCAGATTTGCTCTCAATCAACTTTTGGTCAAAATGAGCAACATCTTTATTTTGAATATTTTTCTTCACATTTAAAAATTTCTTAGAATTTTTTTTTTTTTTTTTTTTTTTTTTACAGAATTTAACTTAGACACTTGTACATTTTCTTTTGATTTGCAATTTTTGAACATTGCAGCAGTTTTATTTCCTAACAAATACTTGTCACCATAAAAGGAATTTTGTAGGACAGCTGCTTTAGTTTTTAAGTGTCCCATTTTACAATCCAATTCAATTTCTGCAAGTGGTAAACAGACAGGATCCACTTCTAATGGATTTCTAATATACACTTTCTCATTTGTGTACATATGTGGTTTCACGTACTTGCTGCTTATCAGATCACATGAAGCACCCGTGTCTCGAATTATTTTCATCTCAACACCATTCACTTTACCTATACTTATACTGACCAAACGTCCCCATTTTCTGGGGACAAATGGGGACAAAATGGGGACGCCTTTGTTTTTTAAGGCATTTTTCTAAGTTTTAAAAAGTTGTAGAAACTAAATTATTAATCAATAACACTTTATTTTTAGTGCTTGTTTATCAGGAATGAAAAAATGCATCCATAATTGGATAGTTGTAGCAATTTTTAATGCTACTCTCTTATAAAGGTACTTTGATCTGGTCAGCCAACCTATACTAGTATAAGGTGTCATTGATTCATCAGAACCTGCCTCAGCTATAATATGTGAGATAAATTCTTCATTTTTCTTTAATTTATCACACTGAGGTCTAAGATGATTAGTAGAACCACATTCATAGCAACGAGCAATTTTTCTTTTATCAAATTCTTTATTTCTCTGATTTTCTTGGGATGTTTCGGGTTTTGCATGAAATTTCGGCTTGACATCTTTGTTATTATCGTTAGACTTATCATCACATAAGTTTTCACTTTGGTTTCGAAAGCTGGAAAATTTCTTTTTGGGCAATTCCCTCCTTTTGAAACTTTCCCTAATACTCTCAAACTCATCTAGTTTTTCAGCTAAGTCCATGGGTGTCATGAATGTAAGCCAGTTTTCTAAAAAATGATCTCTTACATCAGCAGGCACTCGAAACTTCAACTGTTCAGTCACTATTAGGTCTTTCAGCTGTTGAAAATTCTCTATCTTTAATTCTGTAAGCCACTCCGTAAAATAACTAGAAAGCTCTTGGGCATAATTTCTCCAAGATTTTTCGGACGATTTGTGGTGCTTATAAAAACATTGTTTCAATTTTTCACTATTTAATTTATATCTTTTCATAATGATATTTTTAACAAAATCATAATTTGTCGCATCGGTTGGCGACTCTCTGGCCAACATATTGGAAAGTTCTGGCGGTAAAACTGCTAACAGGTAGGCCACACAATCCTTTTTTGGAACTCGTGCCATCTCCGCTCTCCTTTCGAAATTTATTAAATATAAACCCATTTCATCATGTTTTTCATCAAATCTTGGGGTAATTTGGGTTAACTGTATTCTTGGGACCGATTCAATCACCCTTTCTGGTTCTAATAATCTTTCAGGATTTTCTTTTGAAATTTCCAATTTCTTTAATTCAAGTTCATATTGTTGAGTTTCTCGGGTCCTTCTTTCCTCTCTTTCTTCTTGTCTTAGTCTCTCTTCTTCTTGTAGTTTTTTATCTTCAAGAAGCCTTTCCAATATTAATTTTACTTCTTCCTCATTATAGGACTTGCTAGATAAAATTAATTTCTTGATGTCAATGACTCTACTGGAAGTATCTACTTCGACACCGATTTCCTCACAAATCTGAATCAATTCATGTTTTCGAGCTTTAGCTAAAAATGCCATGTTTCAAAACCCCAAACAAAACCAGAATGCTCTCAAAACGATAATAAGATATAAACAAATAAAATAATTAGAAAAATTATTTTTTTTTCTATTACCCCTTTTTTTTAAAACAAAATCAATCAAACACACAAATAAAATAAGATATTGAGGGTAATTAACCTTTGTAATTAATTAAAAATAATAATAATATCCAACCCAATTAATGGTATCGGTAACTTATGAAAAATACTTTATTTTTCTCTATTTAAGAGAACACTTTTTTTTTTTTTTTTAATATATATTTCTTTCATAAAAAACCACGTATACAGCTCTTTTCATCTTAAAGAACAGAAAATATTAAAATTTTCAGTCACACAAATTTCTTTTATTAAATGAATTATATATTCAAAAAGAATACCCAAACAAAATTTTTAACCAAGTATGTTCTCATACCAAGTACTACTTGTTTCCTACACAATCATTATTTCAATTCAAAACAGAAATAAATTAATTTATTTGCAAAACTATTTGATTCTTTTTGCACAGATATTTCTCAGGAAACAGAATAATTAATATTTTTCTTCACCCCCCCCCCCCCCCCCAAAAAAAAAAAAAAAAACAATAGTTTCGTTTCGAAACCGAAACTCTTTTCTTTATCAAAAAAAAGGTAAGTTCCACAAAATTAGATTTAAGTAACATAAATTACCATAGTAATTAATATTAATAAATAAAATGAACATCTAAACATTACACATTTCATTTGAAAGCAAAATTAAATCATTTTACTTCAAACCGTAACTAAAATATTTTGTTTCAAACAAGAACAGAATCATTTTACACGAAAGCAAAACTAAATTCTTTTTTATTTTTTTATTCACTCTTTTTCTTTTTTGTATTATTTAGCAAAGAAATATTAAAATCAGTAAAAAGAGATAGAAAAATAAATCCAATTTAAATCAATAAAGTATCAGAAATAAAAATGTGACCGGAAATGCACATTAATTCTTATGAATCATTCAGCAACATTTTTATTCTTTCTAATTCGATAATAAATATATTCTTTATTTTTATTTTTTTCTCAAAGCTCTAAACCACAGATTACTAAACAAGAATATTTATTCTTCCATAAAATACAGAACAGGTACTTTATTTAAATCTGTTCTCAAAATTTGCAATTCCGTTTAAAACCGAAATTCCCTGCAAAACGTAGTAACATTTAGTTACTCTATAGTAAGTTTTTTTTTATTATTATTATTATTATTATTATTATTATTATTATTAGGAATATACCATCAAACAAAAGAAAAAAATATATATTTATTTATATTTCACTGATTCATCAACTTTATTTATTTATTTATTTATTTATTTATTTTGAAACACATCGACAAAAAAACGAAAGATTTCCTTCTTTTTTATTTCTTTTAAACAACGGATGAATCAGGTTAATAATACATATTTTTCTCTACAATAATAATTTATCTTAAAATAATACTTTTACTAAATGAATAGGGATAAGCAGTGCTATATGATTCATGATTTAAATACATAATCTGAATTAAAGTACCTTTTTAAAAAAGAATATTTTCTCACGTTCTAATACAAGGACTGAGGTATTTATTATATTATTTTTAAATCAAGGCACTGTTTCATACATAAAGGCACTTACCCCTTCAGTAGCGCATCTTTGTAGCGTCGGACGTATGCCATTAGCTGCCACCATATTCTTGTCTGTGATGTATCGTAGGCTTGAAATCATCAAGAGAAGATTGCTTTTCTTTAGAGAAATATTTTTTTTATTTCTCATTTACAAACACTATACGACACAAACACACATACATAAAGGGTAAACGAAAACACGTAACACATATTGCATAAAATGGTCGATAATCTTTGGACCAAAAATAATAAACATGAACGGCACTCAAGCCAGGCACCCGCTATTCTCGGCGTTGCATCATTCCCTTCTCAAAACAAACTAAAAACTAAAGTCTCTCTTCAATTCGAAAGTCTTTTCACCGTGCTAGAAATCCTTTAGTAAACCAGAGATAAGACAAGAGCTTAGTGCGCTTGCGCAGTGGATGGAAAAAAATGGCGGGCTGGTTAAATTTCGTCCAAACTATGGCAACCTGGATTCCTAACCTTGGCGCATAAGCGCAGCATGGGCTATTTATTTGTATGTTTCATAAGTGGTTTTGTTTGACGGTGTTCTAGTGCAGTGGTCGCCAAGTCCATGTTGGCGCTGCAGCCTTCCCTCAGGCGGTCGAAAATAGCTTTGGACGAATCAGAATTCATTGCCATCATTGTCGTATCTCTGGTTTACTGAAGGATTTCTACCGTGCTGAACAAACAGCGCCCTCTCGTGAGTCTTAAAGTCATTAGTCTGAAGTCATTACAGTACATACAAATGAAACACTTCCGTTTGCAAGCGTTCCAAATGTATGACTACAGTCGGCAGCAAAAGTATCCGAGCACTAGCAAAAATTCCTATGTAAAAAAAAAAAAAAAAAAGCACACTTAACACTGTTTTCTTAAATAAATCCTTGTCGAATCGTGTTCTTAGACTAAGAACAGAATTCGACAAGGATTTATTTAACAAAACTGCATTCAGTGTACCTTTTTTACATAGGAATTTTCGCTAGTGCTCGGATACTTTTGCTGCCAACTGTATTTGTAAAAAACTTGCAGAATTTACGCCATCGAAGTTGCAAGCGTTCCGTTTGTATGCAACCCATAATCGTAATTATCTTCTTGTTTTTCAAAAGTCGCAGAAAATTACATACACACTGTAATAAAATTCTAGTAATAGCAGAAATATTACTTTTTTTATTTTTATTTTTTTAGCATGCAACCTTCAAACAATGTAGGAAAATGGAACAAATAAATCACTGAAATTATTTATGGACTTTATCAAAAGTTTCAATCAGCATATCAGGAAAAAACAAAAATTGAGTACAAATGAAGAGCCTTTGTTTTAAACACAGATGGATCTCTAGATTTAGAAGTAACTCATTATCTTTGTCTCTATTATATCTTTCCAAAAATCGTATAGAGACTAGCCACAAATGATTGGAGGAAGAAAAAAAAAACATTAATGTGTGTTTTTCTGAAACAATTGCCGTTTCTAAAAAATTCTAGACATTTATTTTGACTTATTAAAATATTTCATAACACATCTTATGTAAGACGTCGGAAAATTGCCTATTTATGTGCATTACATAATAATATATAGTTAAAAACAGTGAATAACAGGAAAAATATGCAATTTTAAAAATATTTTGAAATTTAGGCTCAAAATATACATAAAATTTGTAAAAAAAAGCACTTTTTCAAAACATCATAAGTCAAATTTAAATAAAGATATTTTTATTCTGTAAATTTCATTTCGATTATTGTAAGGTCTTTAAGGAGTGAACTATTCTCAAAACTATAACCATGTTATTTAATATTTTAGAGAAGATAACATTTTACATGCTGAAAAAATCATAAATATACATGACAGTTCATAACTTGTATAGACAAGAAAACAAAAAATGATTTAGCTAGATTCATTGTAGTTGTTCAATCCCTAAAACAACTCTTCTAGAGTATTTTGTCAAAGTTTCATAAGGTTTCAATTATAACTTTTGGCGTTATGATGTTTTGCGATAAAGCAAAATGTTAAAATCTCATTTTGAGAAAAAGCAGAAAACATAATTAAAAACCGGGTTTTACCTATTAAATAAAAAATAATTTTAATCAATCCTCATTTATTTCAAAGTTTTTTTTTTTTTTTTTATTTTTTATTTTGTGCGCAGTAACAAATTTTGATGCTTATATTGAGTAAAACATTTATGTGAACAAACATTTACGGTCACTTCCGGTTTCAAAAACTTGCGAGTGTCTAATATTAAAATGTCTGTAACTCAAGTTCTAAGCAAGAGAGAAACAAAATTCAAACTGATTTCGAAAGCTAATATGTCAGACTTGAATACTAAACCAAAAATAGAAAATCGGAGTTTTGACCGAAAATTGCATTTTAAAGGTAACACTAGCATAATTTTCCAAAGTACAAATATTAGAATTATGTGCAGTTAAAAATATTTTAAGACCAAATCAAAACAACAGCAGTGGTCTCAATGACCCCAACAAAATTTATATTAGGTATAAAAAGAAGGCAAAGAGTTTATAATTTCCCTGCTGGCGGTCATGGGTAATTAACACTTTCCAACAAAGGTGAAAAGTGTTTATGACAGGGGTTTGCCAGACTGTCTGTACGTCTGTCCGCACTCTAACTCCCGTAAATATTCATGGAATTGCTTGAAACTGATTTCTATAAATCATATTTAAAAACTTTTATTTCGCTTAAATCATAATGCAATTGATATTAACAATGGATATGCACAATAAAATCCTTTCTACAGAACGTAGTAACGATTAGCATTAAGAATTACAGGGCCACACAAAAGTATTCAGTTGCATTAAAAGTTATAATCTGGAAATTGCTGATATTGCATTTTCATTTACATAAATCGTTTTTAACACTTTCTAACGAAGTTCTATTCTCTTTCTATCCGTCTGTCTGTCCGCTCTCTGACTCCCGTAAATAACACTGCTCGGCATGAAAATTGCCTCCAACATCATTTTTGCAAATTCTTATGAAAATGACCTCCTGATTCCGAATAGGACGCCCATTTTGCCCTATAACCCACCGTTTTTTAGAGACGGCTCCCTATTTTTATCACTTTTCGGGAATTTTATAGCTATAAATTGGATTTTTTTTTTTTTTTTGGGGGGGGGGAGAGATTATTTTAACTGTTAATTATCTTCTGAAGGGCTAAAGAGTTGGGAAATTCTAAAACATCAACATTTGCGGCAAGGGGGAAATTTAGGGGGGGGGGGATTTTCCACTGAAATTATGTATTACATTTCTTATATTTTTTTAATCAATTATTGATGTTTAGAAATTTTTATTCATGAATTCATCAACCGTGAATATTTATTTAAATCAAATTGGAGTGCAAAGGTTGATATTTTTATTTATTACCAACTATGCGAAAACTACCAGAGCCGGGAATCAAACCCGGGCACTTCCGCTTAACGGGCGGATGCTCTACCACTGAGCTACCCTGGCTGACAACCAGCTAGGCACTTCTCGCATAATATTCGTTGGCAAAGTCACCGAGTCTGCAAACGCAGATATATCAGGTGAGATAATAATAATCGTAGCACAACTCCATGGACCACGAAATTTCAATTTAGAAATTTTTATTCATGAATTCATCAACCGTGAATATTTATTTAAATCAAATTGGAGTGCAAAGGTTAGGTTACAACCTTTGCACTCCAATTTGATTTAAATAATTATTAATGTTATTTATTAAACATTATATATATATATATATTGTTTTTATGTGTTAAATTAATTCTTTTTCATTCTCCAAATCAAATTCATGCATGGTCATAAAATTACCGAACAGTAATAAAAATTGAGGAAGGAGCTGGTGTCCCTAGAAAACGGTGGGTGACAGGGCAGTATGAGAGTCATATTCGGATTCAGGAATTCATTTTACATAAGATTCAACAAGAATGGTCTCAGAACTCGAAACTTTTTTTTTTTTTTTTTTTCACCGCAGTGTAATCACGGTATTTTTTTTAAACTGATATACATTCAAGTTCGCTACGGGATGTTCCCGATTCAAAATGGGGTAAATACTCCAACTGGTTTATGTATAGGGACAGATTTCCCTCCCCTCCCCCCCCCTTTCCGAAAAAAAACAACAACTCCAAACTATTACATTTTATTACAGTCAATTCTACAAATTACATTTTAATACTTTTATTTTGTACAAATCATGATGAAATTGACATTGAACATTCATATGCACAAGGAATGCCTTCTATAGAATATAAGCAATTAGCATTAAGGTTTACGGGGCCACACAAAAATATTCTGTTACATTAAGGACTACAACTAGAAATTTCTCGAATTGCATTTTTGTTTGTGTTGAGCGTTTTTCATACTTTCCAACAATATTTACGAGCGTTTACGAATTTAGTTAGTTTATCTGTCTGTATTTCACTTCTGTCTGTCCGTCGTGTGATCGCGTAGGCAAAATTCATTGAATGTCAAACGATGCAGTCACAGTTGGAAAGTGTAATAATCTATACGAACCGCGTGATATTTTGTTCTTGTTATAATCCCAACCGTTAAATTGAAATAAAAAGCCTAAGGAAGTAAAATTTTAAGGGTGTGTTGAGAGGTTAAAGCTACACCCTATAATTAATTTAAATGAAATTATTTTTCATTAGAAAAAGAATTTATAAAAAATTACAGTTGAAAAATGTTATAAGTGGTTATAATTATCAAACCTGATTCTACTGCTTTTGCAAAATATTATCTAAAAACTGGAAATCTTACGAACATGTATATTATTTTTAACTACGCAGAAAAAGGTCTCACAAAAGTATTAAACCTTAAATGAGTAAAATATTTATTTTTAATAAATAACATTAGAAATCAACCAGGAAATGGGTGTAGTTAATAGAAAAAAAACCCACATAAGATTTAAACAAGAACAGAAAAATCATGAGGCACGCATTGATTAATAACATTTTCAACTGTACGTATTTGTTGCATCGAATAACTTTCAACTTTCTTCGCCTATGTTATCACACAACAGGCAGGCAGAAGGATCAAAAGGCATATAGAGAAACTAATTGAATTCATAATATATCTTAAACATTGTTGGAAAGTTAGACCTGCTAACTATGCTAGTTTATCCGTAATGGTTTTAGGCCCCGCCTTTTTTTCACACCAGAATAGTTTCAGAGTAATATTCAGTAATATGTTCTCATGATTAAATAAGAAGACTATTGCTCTAGAACTATTCTGGTGTGAAAACAAGGCGGGGCTTGATACCATTACGGATAAACCAGCATAGTTAGCAGGTCTGGAAAGTGTTAAAAATGCTTAACGCAAAAAAAAATGAAGCTCTTAAAATATCTGAATATTTTAGTGTAGCACTGTAAATCTGAAAGTTAACCTTATCATATCCTATAAAAAGCATTATTCTAGCATATTAAAAATAAGTTTCCCTTTTCCTTGTGATTTTTGCAGAATAAAATTATTTAAATGTGATTTATAAATATATTTGTCCTAAAACGGATTCCATTGGCGTTTTTTCAGGTATCCCTGTATACACACCAGTTTTACAGGATCTATTAATGTCATTTTAAATGGGGAACCTTCCATAGTGAAACTAAATAACATATATCATTTTTTTTAAATTCTGAAAATATTTACAGACGCTGGGGGTGACCAGACAGACAGATAGACAGATGGACAAACAGATACCTATCCTATTCACACTTAAAAATTGTTAAAAAATGTTAAAAACGCTTAATGTAAACGGAAATGCAATTCCAGCAAATTTCCAGTAAATAAATGAATATTTCTGCGTGGCCCTGTAAATCTAATGTTAATCAAACTACATTCTGTAGGAAGCATTCTTTGTACGCATAAATGACACATTTTAATTTCATTAAGATTTGTGCAAAGTAAAGTTATTAAAATTTGGTTTATAGAAATACCTCTTATAGAACGCAATACTTTGGAATACTTTCGGGTGTCCCTTGTACACAAACCAGATATTTACTCCATTTTCTTTAGAAAGCATCTGATAGTGAACTTGAATAACATATTTCAATTTCATTAAGGTTTATACAAAGTAAAGCTATGAAAATATGGTTTAATAACTCTCATAAAACACAATGTAAAAAAAAAAAAAAACTATAAGGCCTTTATTTATTTATTTTTTTATTTATTTATCGAGAGGTTCTGTAGTGAATAATACATTATCAAATTTTTTTTCTTTTTTTAAATAATAGTAATTATAATTAAAAGAAAAAAAAAAAAGAAAGAAAGAAAAAATAAAGAAACTGACAAAAAATAAATAAATAAATAAATAAATATCTACATATGCAGCCAAAGAATCAAGAGGTTAATTTATATTGAATATCACTTTCAAATAGAAAGGTCACCTGTGATCTCACCCCACTTGTGACCAAGAGGTGAGGTGTCAAGGCTAGTAATGGAGGTGCCGGGTTTAAACCCAGATTGAGCTAGTCTACCTAGCCGTTCGGAGTTTTCCGTATTTTCTTTCTTCCTTTTTTTTTTTTTTTTTTTCAAAATTCATTTACCTGAATACAGATTAGATCTACTCAGTGAGGTTACCCAGCTCCGGTAAAGGACATTTCTCCTAATTTTAGATCAAATGCACAGATAATTGAGCTTAACCTCTACCGCCTTCAATTACACACCGACGTCATCAAATAGAATGTTTTTTCCTGTATATAACTTCTTAAGGTTCAATTCAAACTTTACAAATTCCTCTTCATATTCAATAATCACAACTCTTTTATCTTTCTATTGCAGCTATGCACGCATATATGGATTTTAAAGAAACATATATCTGATTAGGAACTATTTTTAAAAAACATATTTATTGAAATAAAAATATGATTTCAACGGTATTTCTTACTGGATGAACACAATTATTTATAAATGATATTCGTGCATAATGCTTAATGATATAAGATGTTGCAATTGAGATGTTATCTTTAAAATAAAATAATAGGTAATTTATATACTTTTGTCTCAGATTTCTCAGTAATTTATTTGATTGACGTCGAGTAGTATTGGTCAAATCCTGTTGACCGTCTATGAGCATAGGTTAAGATCTTTTCCTTGATGACCACATATTAGTAAAAGAGTTTACTCATCGTACATAAGTTGAGGTATAATATTGGATTATGTAATGATATCTGCCTAGAGTGAAGTTTGAAAAGATGGGTGAGTTTGACACACGCACTTATTCTTTATTTAAAATATAAAAATAATTAATAAATAAATTATCATATTAAAGGATATTAATAAAATCTTCAATAAATTATGTTAATGTTAGAGAATTTTTAACCTTTGGATGATCAGGCAGTAACATTTTTAAAGAAGTTTTTAAGTTTAAATAAACGCCTATAATTCTTATAATTTTTATCATAAAAAAAATTTTTTTTAGTCTGTTTAGAAGAAAGTAAGCTTTCATTTATTGAAATGTTTGTATAGCTAAAATAGTGCAAATATTTATGGCAAAGGCTTTTTTGTCTGAATCCAGCGATTCATCTATAGAATTTTTTGTAAGGCATTATACCAGATGCAGCATAAAAAGAGTAAAATCATAAAAAAAATTAATGAACATTTAATTTCGTTTTGAATATCTCCATTAACGCTACATGCAGTTGTTGAACGCAGAAAACTATCTGTTGAAAAGTAAAAGCTGAGGCAAATTAAAACCGCACTGCAAAAAATGTCTGCTTCAGCTTTGGATATAAAAGAGAATGAAGGTGTTCTTATACGTGAGAATTTCGTTGAAGATAAGAAAACCAAAAATAAAAAGCTACATGATAAGCTATAGATGATTAAAAATAAACATCCTGCTATAAAACCAAATACTCTCACGTATTTGAAAGCATGAAATTTGTATTTCTTAATATTATGAAAGAAATACAGAATCAACTGCTCCAGTGATTGGCATGCTCCAGTAATTGACATCTATCCTGAAATAATTAACAAATAAGAAAAATAATAAAATCATATCTTTTACATATAAGAATTTTAACATTTTATGTCAATCACTGTAGCATAGGGTGCTAATAACTGGTAAAATGAATAACTAACAGTGTCAAACACTGGAACATAGGGTGTCAATTACTGATAAAATGAAAAACTGATAGTGTCAATTACTGGAACATTGAGTGGGTGTCAAATGAAAATGCATAAAAAAAAATAATTGTTATCAAATGCATATATTTTAACATATATGTGGTTCTGAATGTCTTTCATACTATATGTACTAATATTTCTAAAAATATTTTCTGATGACTAGAACATTAAAAACATCAGAGATTGCTCTAAAAGTGTTAATCACTGGTGCACTTACCCTATAATGTGTTTATTTTAAGAAGATTAACTAGTTGAAATTGTTTGAATGAAATTACTTTTAACTGGCACTGTAATGAATTAACGAGAGTTTATTTTCTAAAAATTTTTATAATTGATTAAATTAAATAAATATTCAACTTATTTTTCATATTCCTGTATGTTTTCAAATTCGCATTTCATACAAAATTATAAATTAAATAGTTTTTATAAATGAGTTAAAATATCAAAAACTCAATTTTACATTTAAGCAGTTAATACTGATTCTTATATAAGCAAAATGCTTATGAACCGATCATCAAAATTTTTTTTATAAAACATAAAAATATACCTTATGTTGTCTGTGTACAAAGTTTGGTAAAAATTGAAGGCGGGGCAACGCATGAAATTATCAGTTAAATTTATTCAATTTTTATGTGAAAAAAAAAATGACAAAAAAGTCATATTATTTGTATTATTTTAGCAATATAAAATTCTCAATAAATGAAATATTATTTTATTTTAAACAAACTAAAAAAAGTTTTATTTTTCTATGATAAAAATTAAAAGACTTATAAGCATTTATATCTTTATATGCAACATTCAAAATGATGGCAAATCGGCCATTTTGGCATGGATTTAAAAGCTCATAACTTGAAAACTCCTTGACCAATCTTAAAATAATTGACATTTCTAGAATTAGCATGAAAAGTTCTATAAGTATACCAAATTTGACGCAAATATGTGTCGGTGAATGTCATAGCCTGGTCAGTTTGACATAGTATGACCATTATGGGGTGTTCCATGGTGAAAATAGAATTAATACAATCACTGGTTGGTATACAGAGTCATGCGAAAGAATTACAGAACATTGCATTATATAAGAGGTATTTCTATACACTATATTCTAATACTTTTATTTTGCACAAACCATAATGAAATTGACGTTTATTATTCATAATAGTAAATAATGCATAAATTTATAGAATCTATAAATTATATACATATATTAAGAAAAAATTAATAACTTGATAAAACTATGCGAAAAATATTCTTTCTATATGAATGTAACAGGTGACATTATGTGTTTTGAATTCCCTGAATACGAAAAATAAGTTTCAAGCAGTTGGTATAAGGTTATGTCTTTATTAGTACAACAGGACTATTTTCTTTGAACCTGTCATTTTGCGTCGTTACCAATTTATAGTGTTCCACTTCGAAAATGCTTGCCAATATCCAATTTTACCATTTAATTTCTTACTCTATCTTGAAATATTTTGTGAAATCCGTAAAAACTTTTACGTACACATATATTTACTTATTTTTTCACCTACCATCGGTGAGGATCGAACTCACAACCCGTGAGTTCGAAGTTGTGTACTATGACCACAGAGCCAACGGGTCTCGATCGAATATTCCTGATTATTTAGACTAGTGTTTTCAGATATATATATATATATATATATATTTTTTTTTTTTTTTTTTTTTTTTTTAAGGGTGTTAAAATACAAATATAAGTCGTCCTGTCGTACTAAATTAAATTCTGTCATAGACAGAATTTCATCCATAGTTTTAATGCTCACGAAGCAAGCATACATCGAAGATACTCTCCACTGCAGTACATATTTTATTTATTTATTTATTTTTTTTTTTTTTCTTCAGAATGACTTAAAAACAAATAATTATAGGAAATTTAAAGGTTGGCCAAGTTTTGATTGGTAAGACTCAGTAATGAGCGTAAAAGGAGTCTTAATAATTGGGAACAAACTTTTAAATTTAAAAAGAGTTTTCAGTTTTTTTTTTCTTTTTAAGTAAATGTTACATTTAAAAGGGGGTTGAGGGAGATAACGCTCTCCCCCCCCCCGCCCCCCTGCCTCCTCGGAACAGAAATATATTAGAAATAAAATTGTTTATAGAACTTATTCATTATCCTTGTTTATTCTTGTCTCTTCAGTTGTTGGAAAAGTTTGAAATAAACTTTAAAATTTAATGACAATCTTGAATTACATATAAATGTAGGTACTACATTCAAAAGGGAGGAGATGGAGGGCTCCGACTCCCACAGAATTATTTGTCAAATAAAACTGTTCTTAAACATAGTTTGAATTTTTTCTAACGCATGTTTACATACAGTACTAGTCATGATATCTCTTTTAATCTACAGTCTGCATTTATGCTATTTAAATGTAGATCAAGTAACACACCACAATATTTTTGAAGTATTTTGCTACAACTGTATTCTATTTTTTGTTTTTCACTTTCTCTTGCTTACGTAAGGTATAGAAATTTCTGCTTTTGGGTGAAATTTTCCCAAAGTGAGTTGTTACTACGTATATTTAAAAGGTTTGAGATCCCCTGAATCCGAAAATCACGTTTTTAGAAGTTAGTCTGTCTGTTATCAGCGTAATAAATATTAGAAGGAATTCCAAATTCTGTATTCTAAATCTATATTGTATGGAGTTACTAGGGCCGCGGTATCCTGGTCGGTAAGAGCAGCGAGTTCGTGATCGAAAGATTGCGGGTTCGGTCCTCGAGCCGGCCGAAGACCATCGTGTACGCTAATGGCGACTGGTGCACGTTAAATTCCGTCGTGGTCGCAAAGTCCTCCAAGTTCCCATCAAAAATTATACCACTGGAGGTACCGGAACATGGGTTTAACTCGCTCTGATCCGGATCAAAATTCGAGTTCCTAATGTTTGGCTGGTGCTGCCATCTTTCACCAGCATCTGGAGCTAAAGTCGTACTTCCTCCCTATGAAGCGCTCCTAAATAACGGAAGACGCACCCCCAATACCTTAACCCCTTAGCGCGCGCTGTCCTCGCTGCGAGGACGCAAAATTTAAGATCCAGCTGCAAAAATTCATCCCGGAAATTTTTTAGCAAAATTTTACGTTTATAACATAGCAGAAAAAGCCATTTTTTTTTTAACCTTAAAATTTAAAATTTCTTTTAGTTTAATTTAGTTCATGAATT
>OZ005662.1:207879159-207933219 GCA_963930645.1 Salticus scenicus
CCGGTGGCAGTACAATTTAAATGATCTGAATTGTCTTGCGCCGCAAAGGGTAAAAAAAATCTGGTTAGTTCCATTACCGGGGCTCGGAATTTCCGAGTGGCACACGTCAACAACAACAACAACATGGAGTTACTGCTTGAGATATTTTGTTAAAATCCAAAGAACTGTTCATGTGCAGGGACATTTAAAATAATTAAAATTCATTCCGCCAATGGGAAATTTTTCTGATAGGTACATTTTAGTAATTTAAGACTGCATTAAACAAAATGAAATGGACGCTTCTTTTTATCTATATATTAATAGGCAAGCATAAAATTTGTAGTCCCTTTTTAACATATTAAGTATGGGAGTAGAGGGTTGAAAATGGTATCATTCGAAAGGTATGGTTAGTCGGAAGGTGCGAATACAAATATTATTTTCTTACGATGTCAAGAAGGTATTTAAAAATACTTTTATTTTTTATGCATTTTCCCACATTTTTCCCTTTCATACACGTATTCCTTTACATTAAAAAATCTGATGTGGGCACCACATGACTTCCTTATACAATTTTAGAAATATACATAATGCTAAAAAACATTGTCACTGGAGCCGAAACATTTGGCTAAAAATATTTTAAAAAAATGCATGCATACGTAAAAAAAATAAAAAATAAAATTGTGCCTTGAGGGGACTCATGTCAAAGTTATGCCTTGGGGGGGACTCATGTCAAAGTTGTGCCTTGGGGGTGTACTCATGTCAAAGTTGTGCCTTGGGGGGGGGGTCAAAGTTGTAGCTTGGGGGGGACTCATGTCAAAGTTGTACCTTGGGGGGGACTCATGTCAAAGTTGTGCCTTGGGGGGGACTCATGTGCCTTGGGGGGACTCATGTCAAAGTTGTACCTTGGGGGGAACTCATGTAAAAGCTGTGCCTTGGGGGGGACTCATGTCAAAGTTGTACCTTGGGGAGGGGACTCATGTCAAAGTTGTGCCTTGGGGGGGACTCATGTCAAAGCTGTGTCTTGGGGGGACTCATGTCAAAGTTGTACCTTGGGGGGGACTCATGTCAAAGTCGTGCCTTGGGGAGGGGACTCATGTCAAAGTTGTGTCTTAGGGGGGGGGGGGACTCATGTCAAAGTTGTGCATTGGGGGGACTCATGTCAAAGTTGTGCCTTGGGGGGGACTCATGTCAAAGTTGTGCCTTGGGGAGGACTCATGTCAAAGTTGTGCCTTGGGGGTGCACTCATGTCAAAGTTGTGCCTTGGGTGGGACTCATGTCAAAGTTGTGCCTTGGGGGGGGGACTCATGTGCCTTGGGGGGGACTCATGTCAAAGCTGTGCCTTGGGGGGGGGACTCATGTCAAAGTTGTGCCTTGGGGGGGACTCATGTCAAAGCTGTGCCTTGGGGGGACTCATGTCAAAGTTGTACCTTGGGGGGACTCATGTCAAAGTCATGCCTTGGGGAGGGGACTCATGTCAAAGTTGTGTCTTAGGGGGGGGACTCATATCAAAGTTGTGCATTGGGGGGACTCATGTCAAAGTTGTGCCTTGGGGGGACTCATGTCAAAGTTGTGCCTTGGGGGGACTCATGTCAAAGTTGTGCCTTGGGGGGACTCATGTGCCTTGGGGGGACTCATGTCAAAGTTGTACCTTGGGGGGGACTCATGTCAAAGTTGCGCCTTGAGGGGGACTCGTGTGCCTTGGGGGGGACTCATGCTGTGCCTTGGGGGGGGACTCATGTCAACGTGTTCTGAACTTTTCTGAAAGTTTCAAATGTCTAGCTAGTCGAGAAGTCAATTAAATTGCAAGATTTGTCCAAACCGTTTTTGAGCTATTACCGTTTTTTGATACATTTTGTCCATTATGAACCTAATTTTCCTAAATATCTCCAAAACGGAAAATCATATAAAGTCCAAAAAGGGAGGTGCACAACTAGATGTTATAACAAACCTATGTACCAATTCGCAACTTTCTACGTCCAACCGTTTTTGAGTTATGCGACATACACCCACGCACACACACACACACACAGACACACATACATACAGACGTCACGAAAAATCGTGTAAAGTCGCTTATATCTCTAAAACGAGAGCTCGTGTTAAGACGAAACTTGCAGGTGTGCAACTAGACATCATGACTGTCACACGTATAAATTGGCAACATTCAGCGATCATTCGTTTTCGAGCAATGTGAAATACAAAATATATTTCGCAAATCGGGATTACTATACTTCCTTATACTTTGTATAAGGAAGTAAAAATACCTAAAAGTGGAAAGTTGTTAAATCTGGCAATTTCATAAAACTCAAATAAAACCATAGACACAGTAATTTGTATAGCATCCTTATACGCAAGCGAAGTGATGACGTCACTGGCCGTCCGTGGAACCACAAAAAAGATTTCCTAAGGATTTGATTTGTGAGAAATCATTTTTTTATTTTCTAATTTGTTTATGATCTAATTTCTTTCTTCTTTGTTTTATGATTTATGTCAACTGTAATTTAAAGAGATATTAGCCGTACGATAAATTTCATGTTTGTGTATTAATATGTAAATAATATATATTATTTATATTTTTCAAACTTCAAATGTTCTTTGTTATTTGTCTTTTGGCAACAAAAAGTGACTTTATTTATTTATTTAAATATTTGGTTCTTTTATCATTTAAATCCAAATGACTATTATTTACAAAGAACATTGTTTACAGAGAAATTTTAAATTTCTAAATTTATTTATTTAGCGCTAACTTAAAAGAATTCTGAGATTTGAATAAATTTGTGGTCGAATTTCGATCACTGGGCGATACTAGTAATCATAAATGCGCGTCAATCTATTATCAGCGTAACTCTCAAGAACAAATATTAGAAGGAATTCCAAATTCTATATTCTAAATATGTATCATATTAGGTTACTGCTTGAGACTCTTTGTTGAAAGAGTCCAAAGAATAGTTCGTGTACAGGGACATCTGAAAGAATTCAAATTCATTTTGTCTATGGGGAAAATATCTGGTAAACACAGTCTAGCAATTTTAGACCACACTAAAAATTAAATGGACGCGCTTCTTTTTACAATCATAAAAGCGTTTATGTCTATTGTCAGCGTAATTCAAGAACAAATGTTAGCAGAGAGTCCAAATTGTGTATTTTAAATCTATATCAAATGGAGTTACTGCTTAAGAATTTTTGTTAAAATCCAACGGATAGTTCGTATACAGGGACATCTAAAATAATTTAAATTCTTTGCGTCGATGGGAAAGTTTTCTGGTAGGTCCAGTTTAGTAATTTTATTCTTTCTATATTCATAAAAGCGTGTGTCATATTGAATGTGTTAAAATCATTCGCTGTTTACAGATCCACACACATTAAAATTCAGATGTATTAAAGCTACACATGGAAATTGCTCAGAGACTGTCTCAGGTTGTGTTATGTATTTTTCATATACCAAGCGAAATTTAAGCAATTTATGTACTATGTATATAATTCATAGATAATATACAGGACTACCAAAATCAAACAAAATTTTTTATCTTCTGTTAAAAGTAATTTATGGAAGTGCTTTACTGTTGTATTTATTAACACACTTAAATATCTTTATTATAAATATATTTGCTACTTAAAGCAAACTACTACTAACTTCAGAATTTATACATCTTACATAAACGTGCAAGTTAGCTTGGCTTATAAAAATTATTCATTCAAAATACATAATAAATTTTACTGTTAATCATATAATGTTTTGTCTAAAAATTTTCTTTAAAACAGGTTGTATTCTAGCAAATTTAAAATAAGCTATACTTCAGTTGTTTTGGGTAGCCCTGTAAAGGAATTGTGAATGGTTTTCATACCATATTCTACACAGAACATGATTTTATGCATATGAAAAATATGTATTCATTTCCTTTTGCTCAGTACTGCGTATAGATTTTGAACTGTACAGTCGGTCAAAAAAAAAAACAAAAAAAAACGAAACACCCTCACCTATCTCATTACCTAATTATCGCAGAAACATACAGTAGGCACCAATCGTCAGGAATTTATGTCTACTTTTATTGTATGTAGGAAAAAATGACACTGGGGGTCGTCTACATATTAAAAATGGGTCCAACTTTGAAAATTTGAATGTTAATCCACTAATTTCACGACAGAAAGCGATTCTAGAGCATTAAAATAGCGTAGATATAAATTTGCACGAAGATACCAACATTAGTTCCTGAGATATTTAAGATTTTTCTTTAAGGGGTTATCTCCAAGTTTTTTTTTTTTTTTTTTTCATTTAGGTCAGATTCAACGAATTTATTATAGCTTTCTTATATTATTCAATGCGTTTCATTCATCTATAAATCTCTAAATACATCAAAGGGAATATAATTTCAATGAGCATATTAATATGGAAATTTCGAACTATAAAAAATATTCTGTCCAAAAAGGTTAACACAGGAGGGTCTGATAACACCTGTGTGTGTGAAGGGGGGGGGGGGGCACCGGGATTCAAAATTGATGTTTTATTATCGCATTTTCAGAAGCTTTTTATTGAAATTAGATTTCTGTTATGCTTCCCCCCCCCCCCCCCCCTAGGTATCAGACTATAAACCAACGCGTCTCTAGTTTATTGAAATGTGTAAGTGTACAGAAGTTGGGTTTACTCGAAAATGATTATAGGGATTTTTATGGAAGTTTGGGGCTAAGTGTTTTCGGGATATTAGACTTACCACCATCTTCAGAAAAATTTGCGTTGGCTGTTAACCCCTTATGCTTATCGGCCAATGGCAACAAATTAAATAAATTGGGTTTATTCGGAAACTGATATAAGGTTTTTGATGAAAATTTTGCGTTAAATGCTTTTGAGTATGCTTAAACGAATGGAATTATCCCCATCGTCATAAAAATTCGTTGTCGCTGTTAACCCTTTAAAGGACAATTGCAACGTATGTCAGAAATCGGCTTTGCACGGATATGGGACTAAGAAATTTTTATGAAAGTTTGAAGTTAGGGCTTTTTCATGAGAAAAAACAATTGGATCTCATCTTCAGGTAAATTAGCGTTTACAGTTAACCCTTTACCGGCCAATTGCAATACATAGCAAAAGTTGGGTTTATTCGAAAATGGTTCTAGGGATTTTAATGAAAGTTCAGGATTAAGTGATTTCCGAATATTAGACTTACCACCATCTTCAGAAAAATTTGCGTTGGCTGTTAACACCTTATCGGCCAATGGCAACAAATGAAATAAATTGGGTTTATTCGGAAACTGAAATAAGGATTTCATGAATGTTTTGCGTTAAGTGATTTTGAGGATGCTTAAACGAATGGAATTATCTCCATCATCATAAAAATTCGTTGTCGATGTTAACCCTTTAAAGGACAATTGCAACGTATGTCAGAAATCGGCTTTTTACGGAAATGGACTAAGCGATTTTTATGAAAATTCGATGTTAGGGCTTTTTCATGAGAAAAAAACAATTGGATTTGTTCTTCAGATAAATTAGCGTTTACAGTTAACCCTTTACCGGCCAATTGCAACACATAGAAGAATTTGGGTTTACTCGAAAATGATTATAGTGATTTTGATGAATGTTTTGGTTAAGTTTTTTCGGAATATTAGACTTACCACCATCCTCAGAAAAATTTGCGTTGGTTGTTAACCCCTTATCGGCCAATGGCAACAAATGAAATAAATTGGTTTTATTTGGAAACTGATGTAAGAATTTTTACGAACGTTTTGCATTAAGTGCTTTCGGGGATGCTTAGACGAAGAAACTATCCTTATTGTCATAAATATTCCTTGTCGTTGTTAATCCTTTAAAGGCCAAATGCAACGTATGTCAGAAATTGTCTTTATACGGAAATGGAGAAAACGATTTTTGTGAAAGTTTGCAGTTAGGGCTTTTTGATGAGAAAAGACGATTGGATCTCTTCTTCAGACAAATTAGCGTTCACAGTTAACCCTTACTGACCAACTGCACATATAGCAGAAATTGAGTTTACCTGGAAATGGATATAGCGATTTTGATGAATATTTCGGACTAAGTTTTTTTGGGGACTGCTAAAACGAATTTTCTTCCTTCATTTTCAGAAAAAAAAATAATTATAACATTCTCAACTAACCCTTTATCGACCAATTGCAACATATGACAAAAATTGGGTCTACTTTTAAATAGGTATAAGGATTATGATGAAAATTTGAGGTTGCATAATTGATTGGAATTATTTTATTCTTCAGAAAATTTCTTGTTCTCTGTTAAACCTTTAAAGGCCTATTGCGACGTTTGCCAGAAATACAGTTTACACAGAAATAGACATAGCGAATTTCATAAAAGCTTGGAGTTAGGAATTTTTGATGAGAAAAGGCTTTTGGAAACATCCTCATCTTTAGAAAAAATCGCATTCGTTGTTAACTTTTTATCGACACATACACATTACAACATACGGAAAGCGATTTTTATGAAAGTTTGGAGTTACGGCTTTTTGATGAGAAAAAATGATTGAACTTATCCTTATCTTCAGAAAAAATCGCGTTCTCAATTAACATTTTATCGGCCAGTTGCAAATTATAGCAGAAGGCAGTAGGGACCTGAAACAGTTGACTAAAAGTATTAAAAAAATGTGTTGTCACCGTGTTCTGAGCTATTCTGAAAGTTTCAAATGTGCTAGTCAGGAAGATAGTTAAAAGTCGATTGCATGCTTTGTACTGATAACGCTGTCGAAGGCAGCAGGAACCAGAAACAGTTGACTAAAAGTACTTAAAAAATGCATTTTCGTCGTGTTCGGAACTAGTCTGTAAGTTTCAAATGTCTAGCTTGTCGGGAAGTTAGTTAAATAAATTTTCTGTCGAATCATATAAACGCTGCCGAAGGCAGTAGGGACCTGAAACAATTAACTAAAAGTGATAAAGAAAATGTATTGTCACCGTGTTCTGAGCTATCCTGAAAGTTTCAAATGTCTAGCTAGTAGGAAAGTTAGTTAAAAATCGATTGCAAGATTTGTACTGGACAAACAAACAAACAAACAAGAATCGAAGTTCATAAAAATAATTACAAGATAAAAAGAATTTTTATATACCATGTTTTTAAAATTTCTGTTGAATCATATAAACGATACTGAAGGCAGCGGGAACCCGGAGCAATTGGAAAAAAGTATTAAAAAAATTCCTTGCTATCGTATTTTGAGCTATTATAAAAGTTTCAAATGGCTATCTAGCCGGGAAATTAGTTAAAAGTTGATTGCAAGCTTTGTACTGATAACGCTGCCGAAGACAGCAGGGTCCCGAAGCAATTGGTTAAAAATATTTTTAAAATGCAATTTCACCGTATTCTGAACTATTCTGAAAGTTTCAAATGTCTAGCTACTAGGGAAGTTAGTTAAATAAATTTTCTGTCGAATCATATAAACGCTGCCGAATACAGTAGGGACCTGAAACAGTTAACTAAAAGTATTTAAAAAAATGGATTGTCACCGTGTTCTGAGCTATCCTGAAAGTTTCAAATATCTAACTAGTCGGGAAGTTAGGGAAAAATCGATTGCAAGCTTTGTACTGGTAACGCTGCCGAGGGCAGCAGGAACCCGAAACAGTTGGGTGAAAGTATTTAAAAAATGTATTTTCACCATGTTCTGAACTATTGTGAAAGTTTCAAATGTCGAGCTAGTCAGGAAGTTAGTTAAATAAATTTTCTGTTGAATCATATAAACGCTGCCGAAGGCAGTAAGGACCTGAAGCAGTTGACTAAAAGTATTAAAAAAAGTATTGTCACCGTATTCTGAGCTATCCTGAAAGTTTTAAATGTCTAGCTAGTCGGGAAGTTAGGGAAAAATTGATTGCAAGCTTTGTACTGGTAACGCTGTCGAAGGCAGCAGGAACCCGAAGCAGTTGGTTAAAAATATTTAAAAAATGCATTTTCGCCGTGTTCTGAACTATTCTGAAAGTTTAAAATGTGTAGTTAGTTAGTCGGGAAGTTAGTTAAATAAATTTTCTGTTGAATCATATAAACGCTGCCGAAGGCAGTAATGACCTGAAACAGTTGACTAAAAGTATTAAAAAATGTATTGTCACCGTGTTTTGAGCTAGCCTGAAAGTTTCAAATGTCTAGCTAGTCGGAAAATTAGTCAAAAATCGATTCGTCAAAAATCAAACGCTGCCGAAGGCAGCAGGAACCCTAAACAGTTGGCTAAAGGTATTAAAGAAATGCATTTTCACTGTGTTCTGAACTATTCTGAAAATTTCAAATGTCTAGGTAGTCGGGAAGTTAGTTAAATAAATTTTCTGTCGAATCATATAAGCGCTGCTGAAGGCAGCGGGACCTGAAGTAGTTGACTAAAATTATTAGAAAAATGTATTGTCACCGTGTTGTGAGCTGTCCTGAAAATTTCAAATATCTAGCTAGTCGGGAAGTTAGTTAAAAATCGATTGCAAGATTTGTACTGGACAAACAAACAAACAAAAATCGCAGTTAATTAAAACATGTTAATATGGTAAAATATTACATTATGGTAAAATATTACCTTTGCTTAATTTTACGCTATCGCACTTCATATAATTTTAAACCATAAATCGCAATGATATATAATGTTTTGTCGTGTTCCTGTAAAAATCTATAAAGGCTATCTTTACCAAAATGTATACAATTCGTGCGACGGTAATGTATATAACATGTGCATAAATTTTCAATTTAATAGACTAAGGTGTTTAGATACTATCGCATTTTAAAACGTTTGGGCCCATAGACCATAATGACAATTTTTCTTTCTGTCCTTGTAAAAAGAAAAAAAAAAAAAAAAAAAAACTATACATGCTAGATTTGTGCGAGGGTGTTTATTAACATGTATAAAAGTTTTTTAACTCAAACGAATAAGGCGTTTAAATGCTATCACATTTTATTTTATTTGGATCCATAGACAATAATGATAAAGAATTTTTTGTTGTGTCCCTGTGAAAAACTATAAATGCTAGATACATCAAAATCTATACACTTTGTGCGACGGACATTTATAACTTGCGTATTAGCTCAAAAGAAAATGGTGTATAGACGCTATCGCAGTTTGAAAAACTTGGCCCTATAGCCTATAACGATAAAGAATATTTCTTATTTGTGCCTGTAAAAAGTACTTTTAAGTGCTAGATTCACCAAAATCAACAGTGATCGTGCTATGATGCCATACAATATTCTTACTATATTTCAACTTATTTGAACAGAGGATTTAGGCGCTATCGTATTCACTCACACACATACACCCATTCATAATCGAAAATTAGTAAAAATGAATTCAGTGTAATTCAAAAGTATAGAAATCCCATAATCTCAAAAGTCGGATTTTTTGTCACGATTACAATACTTCCTTTACATACGTATGTTCGAAAAGTAAAAATCTGATCTCTCAGCTATGAAGTTCTGTCCAACTCAAAGAAATAATTTATTCTGCAATAATATTATATTATTTTAATTGGTTAATTTATATTTCTAACACTATTAATAATAGCGGCTATAGAAATTAGAAATCACAATTCTTCTAAAGAAAATTACGAAAACATTATATAATATAGTAAGGAAAGAGATAAATTAAAAAAATAAATAAATGTTAAACTACATTTTTAAATTGCACGCAATTCTTCAATGTGCTCTTGTATTTCAATTTACACGTATCTAATAATATAATACAATTTATTTCAGAATTAAATTCAAATTTATTTCAGCTGAAAAAAAAATAAAATAAAATAAAATAAAATAAAATAACATTGTTGAAATAATTAAAAATATATGAAAGTGAATTAAAACTTTTTTTCTTAATATCGTCTGCAATAAAATTCAAAATTGATTGTTGTGAATGCTACTTGTAAATACAGTTTGTAATCGTTATATGGCCCCCAAACTTGATCTTCGATCGTTTTTCTGGAATATCTCGAGAACTATTTGGCCCAATGAGCTGCAAATTTGCATACGCGTATTTTAAGGTGCTAGAAATCGATATCTGTTAGAAAAATTATAGGTCACAATACATAATTTTTTAAAATATTAATTTAATATTTTTTATTCTATAGATAAAAAATATTAAAATCTTAATGAAACTCATAAATATGCTTGGAAAACCTGTTATTAACATCATAAAAAAAAACCAGGCAAAAAAAAATAAAAATATAGGAGATATAAATATAAATGTGTAATCAGACTTTAACATTAGAAGCTCGAAAGTTTAGACGTCTATAACTCCTAAACTTATACACCATATGACTTCCAAATTTATATCTGGGGATGAAATTGACTGTAGAATCGATATCCGAAATCAAAATTATATGATACCATTGAAAAAAATTAAAGTTTGACACAATTTCAATATGGAGACGACCCCTTAAGCTATTTTTTTTTTTCAATTAGCTTAAAAGAAAACAAAATTCCCTGACGAATGGTACCTTCGGTGTCTTTCTGCAACAATTTACTGATGAGATAGGTGGGGGTGTTTCGTTTTTTTTTTTTTTTTTTTTTTTTTGACCGACTGTACCTACAAGAAATTTCGCCATGGACGTAATGTATTTGAATTTTCTTGGATTCCCTGTACACGAATGATTCAAATGGTCTCAACGAACAGTTCATTGTAGCATCCCTATATGATACAGAATTAGAACACTGAGTTTGGACTTTCTGCTATTGATACTTCTGGAGATAAGCTGATAATACACACACACATACACACATACAGAAAGAGAAAGAGAGAGAGACGAAAACGAATCACTAAAATATCTGTTTTTAGGATTCACAGGACCATAAAATGTATAAATATAACAAAACCTCAGTTTTGAAAATATGACCCAAAAACAGCACTTTCTCTGCCATATGTGGGTAAGAGAAAATATACTATCAATGAGATCTTTTTTACCATAATTATGGTAGAAGAAATCTTAGTAAATCTGTCTTTATAGTTGCACTTTTTAAAAAGAAACTGCATTAAAAAAAAAAAAAAAAAGATTATCTTGTATTTTATTTAAACTACTATGTTTTGGACAACACAAAACTTTCTTCCATATTTTTGTACACAATTTCATGCAGTAGGGTAGGTGCTCCAGTGATTGGCATGCTCCAGTAATTGACATCTATCCCGAAATAATTAATAAATAAGAAAAATAATAAAACCATATATTTTACATATAAGAATTTTAACATTTTATGTCAAACACTGGAGCATAGGGTGCTAATAACTGGGAAAATGAATAACTAGCAGTGTCAAACAATGGAGCATAGGGTGCTAGTTACTAATAAAATGAAAAACTGGCAGTGTCAATTACTGGAACATTGAGTGGGTGTCAAATAAAAATTCCTAAAAAAAAATTGTTATCAAATGTATATATTTTAACATATATGTGGTTTTGAATATTTTTCATGCCATATGCATTAACTTAAGATTTCTAAAAATATTTTCTGATGACTAAAACATTAAAAACATCAGAGATTGCTCTAAAAATGCCAATCACTGGTGCACTTACCCTACAAATAATTTATTAAAATCATGTTCCACGACGAATGCAGACAATTTTCATCTCACAATAATGTAACACTAAATGTCTAAAGCAAACCAATTTTCTGCCTGTTAGATGTCTTAAGACATGCTTTTCTTTTCGTTGAAATGGAAAATAATGGATAACATTGTTTTAAATTACCATAGATCAATGGTTCAGCCATTCGTTTCAAAGGTATTGACGAATCCCTTTGAAAGATATCCATACTGAAATTTTACACCCCCGGGGGGTCATAAATTTTCAATATGTTAAGTTTGGGAAGCAATAATATACCTAACATATACATTTTTTTTCTTTCCGAGTTGACTGAGACTATTAAAATATGTATACATATTTACTTTCTTTTATATCCAATAGGAGAAAGTATTGGATTCATAAAAAATATTGACCTCGAGTTTTCGATGGATTTACACGTTTTGAGAGATCTGGAACATGATTTGACCATTTTTAGAAAATGTCTGTCTGTTTGTGTGTGTGTGACAAAATTTTGTGCCAAATGTATCTCAGGAACTACTGCATATAATTTCATAAAATTTGATACGCAGTTGCACCTTGACATAAATTAATGCCTATCAGCTTTTTGTGAAAATCCATCTAACAGGTGGTGTTGCCATCCCGCTTTTTCTAAATTTTTAACATGGCGGTATATCACAAAATTTCATATAAACGCACATAAAGAGAAATATTTTTTAATAATCATTATGAAATTAAACAGAATTATTTATAATAGTGATAGTCAACCGCAAAATGTTTTTTGTATATGTAGGAGCATCGCATCTTCCCCCTGTGGGGGGGAAGTCCCACCTCCGAGGTGTGTAAATTTTCATTATGGGTATCTTTCAAAAGCTCATCGATACTTTTAAAGCGAATGGTTGAACTATCGATCTGTGATAATTTAAAATAAAATATTGTCGATTTTTTTTTTTTTTTTTTTTTTTTTTTTTTAACAAACAAAGAAAGAAAGAAAGAAAAAATCTTTATTTAAAAATATGAAGAATTAATTTTCATTATTGAACAGTTTTCCTCAGCATACAAGATAGTAAAGAACTTTCACCAATTATATTCAATAAAAATGAACTTTCCGCTTAATTATTGATAGCACTGTTTGTGTTCTATAAACTTCGAACTCACTGCATTGTGTACTTTAATATAGTCTATATTAACAACACATAGCCCAATGCACTTCCAGTAATTTCCTTGTATAGTCCCACTATATTCTGGTTGTTTTGGATAGCTCTGTTAGCGAATTGTGGATGATTTTTATTTCGTATTCTATACGGAATCTGTTTTTATACATATAAAAATATATGCTCATTTTATTTTGTTTAGTGCAGCCTATAGATATTAATCTGTACGCACTAAAAATTTCACCCATAGACGTAATGTATTTGAATTTCCTTGGATGTCTCTGAACACTAACTATTTGCTTTATCTCATCTCTGTATAACACAGCATAAGAATAACGAGTTTGGACTTCATGCTATTATTTGTTCTTCAGCTATACTCATAACAGACACACACACAAAAGCTAACCGCTAAGCGCCTGTTTTTCGGATGCATGGACCACAAAAACAATGTACAGTAACCGCCAATTAATAAAATCACTGGTTAATAAAATCAGCCGCTTAATCTGATCAAATTGCCAGGACCAGAATCAAATCAATGCAAACCAATTTTAAAACTGCCACTTAATAAAATCGGCATTGCCGGTTAATAAACTCAAAAAAATTTCTTCAGCAGCAAAAATATCATTTATGCACGCTGAGCAAATTCTTATTTACACTGTGAATTTTAATTTTTTTTAAATAAAAAAGAAATTAAATACAAAAATCCCTCCGTTATCTCTCTTTGTCAAAAATTTTACATTTACAACATTACATTTTACATTTGCAGCAATTAAACACGCCTCATCCCTTGTCTTAGGAATAATTTCAAGGAATGTATTTTTCAAAGCGCAGTAATAAGTGACAAATTTGATTTAATTCGCCAGGTATTTTTGTATTTATTTTTTAATTATTAAAAGACAATTTCTAAATCTTATACTGAATAACTAAGAAACGAGACGTTTAAACGGAAAATTTTTAAATTTTAAAGAAAGGCGTGAACTTTTAGTAAAGTAATGACGATTTTACTCAAAGGAAAGCGCATCGGAGCTTGGGATGTGTTTAATTCTCTTATTTTGAAGAAACAATCAAATAATTATCTGTTAAAAATTAATTAACACTGTTTATTAATTCCATTATTTGGTATTCTTTGAAATTTCTTTTCAAATTCAGGGAAGTAACACCTTTTCCTCGACTGCAGGAATTTTCGCCGGATATAAGAATCAGCCGCTTAATAAAATCACTTTCACTCAGAACGAATGTGATTTTAATAAGAGGCGGGTACTGTATATATAAACAAGTTGTAACCAGAAAAAGAAATTCTGAAGTGGTTAAAGGTAGTACATAATACTTAGTATTAAAAATTATGTATAACTCAGAAATTTTCCACAATATTTAAAAAATTCAGAGGTGGGGTTGAACCCCCAACTCCCCCCCCCCTCATTAGATTTGGCCTTGTAACGAAAATTCAATTTCGAAAATTTGACCAAAAAAGAAATACGTTCTCTACCATACAAAGAAAATAAAAATGAATATGATATAACTGTAAATTTTTTCCATATCTTTTGAACAGTTCCTTACAATCAGATGAAGCCTCACCAGTTGCCTCCGTTCATAGAACTTAAGAATGCTGATGGGACAGTAGATGTTTATTACTCAATATTCTATGACGGTATTCCAAACGAGTTCAAGGATATCACTCGGGTGGAACTGAATGAAACTGAGGAGAAGAAGAAGAAAGGAATGCAGAGACTGAAAGAAATATTAAAAAGTAAGTAATCAAGTTAATTCCTTTACAGAAGGTGTCTGTTAAAATAATCAACCTCCCCCCCCCCTTACTTTAATTTTATACGGCACGCAAGTCAGATTCACTTTTTTTGCCTTACCATGTAATCCTATGAGCTTTTGTTACGTCGTATTATAAGAATATATCTCATTCAAAAATTAAAGATTTTGAATTTTGTATTTCGAGCTCCACTTTTTGGACATGTTGCTTTTTTACCTTATAGAACTTTTTTTTTTTTTTTTTAATAAATTTAAACATTACTTTTCGAGTATGAAAATTAGAGCCCTGAATTTAAAACGCGTATCAGAAACGACGACATTCTAGGCTACTTTAGAGCCAACCACTGATCAGCGCCGATTTTTCGGAAAAAATTATCTCTACTCCCAGTGTGATAGCGCACACCGAACTTGCCCAACTTTTTCAGAGCTATCTTGATAAAATTGCCTCTGCACACAATTTTCCACAGACTCATCCAATCAGGATGCGCTATTTTGATACGTCATATTTCCAAGATGGCGGAACACGGGAATCGTTTAGAGTGCAGATTTGAACAAGAAATATTATCGTTAAGCACATTTATTTTACCGTTAAATGATAAGAATTTTGAACGAATCGTTTTCATTTTCATATGGCGTTATGATAATAGTTGTAACAAAGATGAAAATAGAAATAATAATGCGATTTTTACACAAATGAAAGGGTATTTTAACACTAATTATTGCGTATTTTATTCGCACCAAGAAAAGTGATAAGCGTCAAAAGATAGACTTCTTTCATCCAATTTTTCACCCGTCTGTTGTAAACTCTACGGTTTTTTCGCCGAGGAAAAATCGGCGCTTAAGTTTGGCACTCAAAAATTGGTTGTTTCAAAAGTCGCTTTGTCTGATAAGGCCTTTTAACGAAATAAAATATAATTATTTTTTCTTTTTTAAATTGCTTACTAAGGTAAAAGGCGACATATTCGAAAATTAGAATTCAAAAACAGAATTCGAAAAACTTTTGAATCCTTATAATACGAAGCAACAAAAAACCCAAAGGACTACATGGTAAATGTTGAATCTGGCTGATAATGAACACGCTGCCTAAGTATAGTAAAATAATTATATGCTAAAAAAAATGCCATATTAAAAAAGAATGGAGTTAGCGTTCCTCAAATCAGGAATGGTAAGGAATAAAAGAAAAAAGTTGTAAAGTATCTGCCTTTCAATACAAAACTAGTATATCGGGGCCATCACAAAACTTTCTTTCATATCTTCTAAGTATAGTAAAATAATTATATGCTGAAAAAAATGCCATATTAAAAAAGAATGGAGTTAGCGTTCCTCAAATCAGGAATGGTAAGGAATAAAAGAAAAAGTTGTAAAGTATCTGCCATTCAATACAAAACTAGTATATCGGGGCCATCACAAAACTTTCTTTCATATCTTCCTACGTAAAAGTGCCATTTACAATGTAACATGCAGAAAACTTAAATATAGCTACTCAGAAAAAGATTTTTTAACTGGGGAATTTGGTACAATTTTAATCAACAGATGATGAGATGCAGCCATGTGTAAATCACAAATGCGTAATAGCAGCGCCCCCTGTCGGCCTATATGCACGTGAACTAAATCATCAGCATTCGTTTTCATAAGGTTATCTCACAAATCAAATTTAGTGCATTTATATGCCATAGAAACTGAGATTTAGCATTCCTATTCAGGGAATATTTCAGGTTCCTATTCGCACATATTACTTGGTTACTATACGAAAATTGACAGTGATCCTGATTAGGTAGGTTAGTTTTAGATCACAGAAATGAGTATTTAAAAGAACGGCTCTACCGATTTTTTAAGAACTCGCTTTGTATACTCTCTTTTATCTGTATTTACGACGCATGATTTAGTTTGCGCTAGCACGCTGTAAAAAAAAAAAAAAACTAGTTGGCATAGGCTGACTCTGCTCAGTTCCCCGTCATATATACATGTTCTCATAAATTTCTAGTGCAATACATATTATAATCAGGGCCCGAAATTTCAACTTAGATTACACTCGCTGAAAAAAAAAGTTACTCGCCACAAAATATGATTAACTTACTCTATTTTTTAAGTATAAGGTGACCAGAAGTTTTTATTGGAAAAAGAGGAGAAATTACCCAACGTCTTTTATTTTATAAGAAAATAGAAGATATTCAATTCTGAAAAAGAGCTCATTTTAGAGAGACGAAATTGAATGAAAATTATTATAAAAACTGACTTAAAAACTACTTTACGCAAGTGATGGAAACATTTCTATCTCCAATGATGAATTTGAATCAGTATACCTTAATTTAAATTAATACTATACGGATACGAGTGGAAAAATCCCTAATTTTCATAGGTGTCACTGGACAAAATAATTGTTTTTTTAATTATTAATTTTTGCTATAGACTTTTTTTTTTTTTTTTTTTAATACTTTCATGCAGTTACATAAAAAAATTGGTAGACTTTCTTTTTTTTAATTATTAAAATCATAATCATAAAAGAAAAAGAAAATTGGCAAATGAAAAAATAAAATTAATATTCGGCAGATGAAACGATTTGTTTTAACGAACAGTCGTTCTTTATCAACATATAAAAGTTAGTAGTTGATAAGTTTTTAAAGTAGGTACATAAAGGGGATTTTTTTCCCATGTCTACTTTTTGTTCAATGAAGAAAACAGTCGCTTTGAGGGAGCTATTTTGCCTGGAGGACATAAAATGAATTCAACTAACTTTTGCATATTTTTATGAGTAGGGACCGAATTACTCACTTTGAGACCCAGGGCACTCATGTTCCATGGGCCCCCTTTTCTCGTTTCTTTCTTTTAATATTACAACAAACAAAACAAAACGCTTATTTCCGATTCAGCAGTCTAAAAATTCACTTCACTTTTCATTTTGTAGGTAAGAGTAAGGCTAAACAAAACAGGATCAATCGCTTGTTTATCGGATCGACGTACGTCGCCCCCGTGTATCTGCATTGCTGTGCGTGCCTCAGATTTAGTTAGCCTTAGTAAAAGTTTGAAATGTAAGTATTGGTAGTATGCAGTTGTATTTGCGTTTAGCAAAAATATTGCAATTTTTCCAATGAGTTGAAAGTTTCCTTGAAAGATCATCACGCCGATTTATAAAAACAGCGCAGTAATTCCTCAATCAATTGACGAAAAACAAAAAACAACGATCATAATAGCAAAATTTGGAAATTTCTCATTTTAACTATTTTTTAAAATGTATAATGGAATTTCTTGGGGACCCTTTCACTGTGAGGGCCAGGGAATGTGCCCTGAATGCCCTGCCTTAAATCAGGCAATGTTTATGAGGGTTGTTAGTGTTATCATTAAGGCCAATTGTCTGCACTATGACTCTGGGCCTGAATAGGGAAATCCTCCGTGGGGTCTTTCTGAGAGGTACTAGACCATATTTACGCTAGTTTCGGAGAAAACCACGGAAAACTCCTAACGGCTAAGCCAACGAGCGCGAATGGGTATCGAACCCAGCGCCTCACGTATACCAGCTTACCTCTCGGTCACTAGTGGGCTTATTTTTTATGAGGAATATTATTCATGTAAAAGTGAGAACACACGTCAACCCACCGCGTATCAACCGGAGCACCACCTTCTTAATGATTTCATGACAATTTCAATAGTGATTCCTTGTTCTGGATCAAAGAACCGTACAAATATAGGGAATACTTTTACTTCTTTGTAATTCGCAGAATCTGAATACACATACACCACAATATGCTTTGGCAAGTTTATTTGAAAGTTGTTCTTTTGCGAACCTAACGCAGAGAAAAGTTAGTGTTCACCGTTTGATACAGCCAACAGCCGATTGAGCTTCCCAGTTTTGCGAAATTTTTGAAATTAACGACTAATTCTTTTTCATTTGAAAAGGAGGAGAGAGGACTAAAAACATGAAAAAGAGGACTTTTTCGTCCTGTAATGTTTTTTTCGTTTAAGAGGGCAGAGCGCTGAAAAAGAAGACTGTCCTCTTAAAAAGAGGATGGCTCGTCACTTTACCTAAGATTAGCATGATTTTACGTTTTTAGATTTATATATATATATTTTTTTCGTTTGGTAGCACCGTATACTGTAAGAATTCTATTTCCATTTAGACCGAAATTTTACTCGCCACAGTAAAATTTCCACTCGCCAATGGCGACCGCGCCCTGTTATAATCATGCTAAGAGAAATGAATTTGACCAAACGCTTGACACAGTGACAGAATGCAATCCTCGCCTAGTAGGCTACCACCATTCACTTCGATATACTAATGTTATTCTAATCTATTAATTTATTTTATTAGAGTTAATTTCGTAGTTTAGTGTTCAAGGTATTATTACCAATGCAACAATCCTCAAAATGCATATTTATATGGAATTTTTCAAGTTTTGCTATGTTGATAAAATCTTAAATTAATAATAACTTACGAAATTTTCCTATTAGAATAGTTGTAGTCAATCATGTTCAAACAAGTATCATAAATGTTATTTTGAAGTTGTCTAACATATTTATGATCCTCAAAATGGACGGTTATGCTCAATTTTGCGATATTCTGCCATTTTAAGTAAATCGTAAATTCTAAATAACTCACGAATCCTTTGGATTGAAAAATTCGTAGTCTATGATATTCATGCCAGTATCCTAAATAATATTTAAAAAGTGGTCTCAACTCTTTACGATGAAAATATCCCTCAAGATTGACGTTTATCTGAAATTTTGCCCTATTCTGTCATGTTAAGAAATTCGTAAATTTTCAATAACTTACGAAATTTTTATATTTGAAAATTCATAGTCAATTATATTCATGCCAGTATCCTAAATAATATTTCAAAGGTGGTCTGACATCTTTATGATGAAAATATCCCTCAAAATTGACGTTTATGTGAAATTTCGCCCTATTCTGCCATGTTAAGAAATTCGTAAATATCCAATAACTTGCGAAATTTTCAAAGTAACATGTTTATCGTTAGTGATGTTCATTCCGAATTCAAAACTGATATTTTAAAACTGTTCTGACATTTTTACAGTAAAAATTTTCTATTTAATGGATGTTTAAGTGAAAATTTGCCCTATTCTCCCATGTTAAGAAAATCGTAAATTTAAAATAAATTACGAAGTTTTTAAATTCGAATGTTGCACATGAATAGGGTTCTTGCCAGTGTCGAAAGTAATATTTTAAAACTGATCTGACTTCTCTGCGTTTATTTGTTCTTGAGGTATCGTGTACACAGACTAACAAACTGACTAACAAACTAACATACACCCTACAGACGGACACCATACAAATTTTGTCATTTTCGGATTCCTCACACCTGAAAACGTATAAAATAGTCAAAAAAACTAGGTCGATTTTCACGGTTACCTATAGTATGATAGGGAACTTAAAAAAAAAAAAAAAAAAAAAAAAAAAAAAAAATGTAAAATCACGCGATTTGACTGAAATGACCGTTTTGCTAGCTAAAAAGTCAAGGTCCATAAATTGATGTTATGAATGTATAATTTTAGAATACTGGCAAAAGCCATTAATTTACGTAATTTGGTCAAATCTGTCATCAAAATGCATTTTTACGGTCAAATCCCTTCAAATATAAAATGTCAGTTTTTCAGTGACATCACATAAGAATTACTTCGTATTAGAAACTGAAAATATCATTGTAGTATAATTGGTTAAGGAAGTATATAATTGGTTAAGAAAGTCCATTTGTACATTCATACAAATGGCGAATGATATAAAAAGCGATTGTTTTCCTAATTTAACTCAAAGAATTTAATTCAAAGTTGTATGTTTTATCACAACGTAAAATTACGGGGGAATACATCATTTACGGCCTAAATGTATTTTACAGGCTTTGCCTGGAATCTTTGTTGTCGGGCGTTGCCTGTAATCTAGCTTTTTTCTTTTTTTCTTTGTGTGTGTGTGCAGGAAAATTGTTATGTGTCTGATTTCTTAGAGTGATCAGAAGACATAAAATTGACCTATCTCAATGTATATGTATATATGTCTTTGTGCATAATGTGCGTAATACTAATAACTGGAAATGAAAATCGTGTTGGTGTTGTTATTACACACCAGACTTTTTTTTATTATTGCGCACAAGGTGTGTTTTCTTATTAAGTCGAGAATGTGTTACAACTGTGTAATTGATATTTTCCACATCTCTTACCGTTTTCGAGAAGGAAATGCTAACTCCGCTGTTTATTACAAGATAGCATTATAATTGATCTCAGCTTGTACCACAAAACCACTTTACTATACCTAGACACCACGTTTAAAGCAATAACTACATCTGTCCTCAAGTTACGATGGGAGAGAAATTAGGACTTATGCAGACGACCTGTATTTGTATTACCATTACTTTTATGTTTGAGTGATTATAAAAGTAAACAAAGAATCTTTAAAAACCAAAACACTATTTTTAAGTACAGTGTAACCACGTTTCTCGAAACTAGCTTTGAGGATGAGTCCAATTTCTTCCGAAGTCCCCGGACACAGCTCATTTCTATATAGCATCTAGCGTGCTGTCTGGTAGCAGGCAGTCTCTATCCGGTGATCTGGCGATAATTCGCTTGGAAGACCAGGCGGTAAGGGCTGTTCAAAGGTTTCCGAGTCCAATTTCTTCGAGGGGTGCCAAATGGAGATTTGGTAAACATTCAGTCATTCGGCATTCCCTTATCGCTCTTTTCTTCTCTCAATCACCCCTATTTCAACACTGGACTCGCTGAGATTGGAAAAAGCATGGGATGAAAACGAAAAAAACTACTCACAATGTTACGTGTGTATTAAAAAAACTAACACCAGAAGAAGCAAAAGGACAAAACTGACTAGAAAAAGTCATCGAAGAGCGGAAAGGGATTTGGGTTGGGGCTCTGAAACTATCGTCGAGGGTTTAATACGTCTCTCCTATGATGTGACGATTCCAGTCTGGATTCGCCTATTATTGCGCAGAAGCTTCCATGGTCGCATGGGATTCGACAGCTAAAAAATGCATATTCTCTCTCTTCCACCCCCCCTCTCTCTCTCTATCTCTCTCTCTCCTCTCTTTATTTATTTATTTATTTTTTAATAGAATAACTAAAAAATTTTAATGAAAATTTTGAGCATGTAAAACAGCAACTTTTTAACAAAATAAAATTTTCATTAAAAATTTTGGAATATTCAGACGGTGGGTCCTGGTTTTTGGAGACCTTTCAAAAAAGTTTAAACACAATTTTTCAGAACTTAATGCACCGATATTATTAAAATTTTGCTCACTTCTTCAAAATAGAATTATCTGATGCTTGACCAAAAGACTTAAAAAAAAAAAAAAGAAGAAGAAAATTTTTCGAATGTTAGGCAGAGTTGTATACAAAAACGGTACATTTTACCCCCAAGTATAGCCTTGTAAAATTAGTTGTAATCGAAAAAAAAAAAAAAAAAAAAAAAGAATGAAAAATCATGCGGTACGCACTGATTATTAACACTTTCCAACTATACGTGCTTGATATATCGAATAACTTTCAATTTTCTTTGCCTACCTTATCACACAACGGACAGACAGATGGAGTGAAACGCATACAGATAGACTAAATGATGTCATAGGGAGGTATACTATTGTAACAATCGCAGATATCTTAGATCACAAGTCAGATCGTACACTCGGTAGCAAAAGTAACCGAGCACTAGCAATAATCCCTGTCTAAAAAAAGTACACTTAATACTGCTTTGTTAAATAAATCCTTGTCGAATCATGTTCTTAGTCAGTCTAAGAACATGATTCAACAAGGATTTATTTAACAAAGCAGTATTAAGAGTACTTTTTCCTGACGGGGATTATTGCTAGTGTTCGGATACTTTTGCTGCTGACTGTACGATCCGACTTGTGATCTACGATAGCTGCGATTGTTACAATAGTATGCCTCTCTTAATCACTCTTAGGCATTGTTGAAAAGTGTTAAAAATGCTTAACGTAAAAGAAAATGCAGCCCTTAACGTACCTGAATATTTTAAGCAGACCTGTAAATCTGAAGGTTAACCATATCGTATTCTATACAAAATATTATTTTAGCATATCAACAAATAATGTCAATTTCTTCATGATTTTGCAGTACAAAAGTTATTTAAATGTGATTTATAAAAATCTCTCTCCTAAATCGCAATGCATTGATATTTTTTTGGATGTCCCTTACACAAACCTTGTACAGGACCTATTAATGCTATTTTAAATAGGGAACATTCCTTACTGAGCTTAAATAACATACATCATTGTTTAAAAATACTTAAAATATTTACGGACGTTGGAGGTTGTTGTACGGTTTGAGGCCGATTGATTACGCTAAGGTCCTAGGGTTATGGGTGGAATGCCCTCCGCGGAGGTCTTTCTAAGGGGTCCTAGCCCGTATTTACACGTTTCGGAGAAAACCGCGGAAAACTCCGAGAGCATAGGTCGATGAGCGCGACCTGGGATCGAAACCGGCACTTCCCATCTACCAGCTTTGAGCGCAGAAACGCTCGGCCGCTGGTGGTCACGGACGCTGGCGGTGGGAATATGGACAGACAGACGGTCGGACAGACGGATCACAAATTCCAATCATATTCGCATTTAAAAATTGTTAGAACGTGTTAAAAACTTTTAATGTAAAGGAAAATACAATTCCAGCGAATTTCCAATAATAGCCTTTAATGTAACTGAATATTTTTGTGTGGCCATGTAAATCTTAATGCTAATCATGCTATAGAGAGCATTCTTTTGTGCACATAAATAAATTATTTCAATTTAATTAAGATTTATGTATAGTAAATTTAATAAAATTTGGTTTATAGAAATACTCCATCATAGAACGTAAGGCTTTGGAATACTTTCGGGTGTCCCTGTGCACAAACTAAGGGTAGTATTTACTCCATTTTCTATAGAAAACCTCCGATAGGGAACCTGAATAACATATTTCAATTTCATTAAGATTTGAGTAAAGTAAAGGTATCAAAATACAATTTACAGAAATATCGTTCATAGAACATACCTGTAATGTTTTGCAATACTTTCGGGTGCCCCCGTACACAAACCAGTAGAGGTATTCACTATATTTTCAATAGGGAACATCCGATAGTGAACTTGAATAACATATATCAGTTTCAAGAAATTCCATGAATATTTACGAGAGTTAGAACGCGGACAGGCCGACAGAGAAACCGATGTCACTTTTCAACCTTGTTGGAAAGTGTTAAAAATCTTAGTTCAAGCACTAGTACATTCTATTATGAAGAAGTGGGCAACTTTTCAATGTGATCGATGCATTTAGTTTTCGAGAATTAGTATTCACCGCTTTTGTGAAGGGTCTTTGGAAACTAGGACACACAGGCTGAATTTTACAAACATTTTAATGAAAATTTTATAAAATACTGCGTAAATGTTGCATTTTTAACTGCTCAAAATTATGAATAAAAAAATTTATTTATTATATAAAAATAAAAAAGATAAAGATAAAGATAAATTATGCTTCTTAGCCTCCGAAACTTATGTAATCCCTTACAAAATATTTTTTTTCCTTCTTTCACTACTCTGTTGATTAATATCATATTGCTGAATTACTTTTCTCTGATATCTAGAAGGAAAATTAGAAAATTATGAACAAATTTTTGTTTAGATTTTTAACAGGAAAGAACCTTGTAAATATTTTACTTATCTCTTTAGAATTACATAAATGCATATATATATATATATATATATATATATATATATTCTTTTTTTTTTTTCCCTGTGACTGAAAGGGATCTCTTGAAAACAATCGAAATTTGTTATCCTAGCATTTTATTTTTTAAACAGATGAGTAAACAATACTCAAGCGAAGTGATGACGTCACTGGCCATCTGTGGATGCAAGAAAAAGATTTCCTATGTTAATCGCCCACTGGATTTTTTGTAAAAAATTATTAAAAATCGAGGAAAATTATTTCCCGAATTTAATCCCCATATTTGGGTATATATGTATATATAATATATGTATTATGTATGTATTGGGTATCTATGTATTAGTTATCGTGTATGTTGATTAATTATAACTAGACTCATGCATAAAGAATTGACCTGCATCAAAACATTTTACTAAAACGAAATAAGTTTCAGCATGCATAATATTAAGAAAAGCTAACTCACCTCTCTCCTGCATTTCCTCTGGTCGCTTGAAAAAAAAAACATTTTGGAGATACAAGTCAATAAAGATGAAATCCGATTACTTTCTATAGTTGATTTTAATCAGAGATTTTCTTTCAGAATTTTATGAATAAAAACAGAATCTTTCACAAACTTTAGCACAGGTTTAAACATTCAGAATACGTATAAAGGCATTTTTTTATGCCTTGAATGAATTATATAAAGAATAAACAGAAGAATACTTATTGTTTTAATAATATAACAATTAATGGATTACTTGGCTGTACGAATGCAGCCTGAATATTAGAATGTCCATTCAAGAATAAAGTTACTTCAGTTTTTCGAATAGTTCAGAGAGAAAAAAGCATCAATAATAAAAAAAAGAAAAAGAATGAGTTTTTTTTCTCTTTCTGGTCACATGACTGTCTACTTCTGATCGGCTGTCGCCTTTACCGCTTCCCATGAATCAACAGGCTGGGCGGGGCGGGAAGGCACCGGAGCAGGAGTCGAAATACTTGGAAAAGGGATCACCTGCGTAACCGGTCGAATCAGAGTTCCAGCAGAAGAGGTCTTAAGTTGCAGGACCCTGGTGATTCCGTCAGGTCCGGGAATCAACTTGATGATTCTGGCGAGATCCCAATGGAGTGGAGGTGATACTTTATTTTTCAGGATGACGAGTTCCCCTGGAGAAAAGTTGTGACGGTGGTTGTTGGTTCTTTTGGATCTATACAGCAATGTTGGCAGGTATTGTGCTTTCCACCTCTTCCAAAACGTTTCCTTCATCTGCAATAAGAGCTTATACCTAGAAGAAAGACTAAGAGAATTGTTTGTTAATGGCAATTCTGGCAATTCTAATAATGCAGTTCCAATCAAGAAATGTCCTGGTGTTAAAGCTGCGATATCATTAGGAGCATTGGACAATGGTGTTAGAGGCCGCGAATTTATAACAGCCTCTATTTGACATAGAAGAGTGGACAGTTCCTCAAAATTTAAAATTGCGCCTTGTGTGATTTTTACCAAATGATGTTTGGCTAATTTTATCGACGCTTCCCAGAGTCCCCCAAAATTTGGAGCATACGGGGGAATAAAGTGCCAGGTTATTTGGTGTTGGGAAGCAAAATTTTGTAATTTTTCTTCTTTGAATAAAGAAAATAGCTGTTTTAGGTAAGAATGGGCTCCGACAAAATTTCTGCCATTGTCCGAAAATATGTCAGAGGGGTATCCACGCCTACCTATGAAGCGTTTCAAGGCTGCGAGAAAGGCTTCTGTAGAAAGATTTGAAACACATTCAAGATGCACTGCCTTTGTCGCCATACAGATGAAAAGGGCAATATATGATTTAAAGGTTGTCGCTTTTCGTTTATGTTGACATTTTGTCATTACTGGTCCCGCGAAATCGACACCAACCTTCGAAAAGGGCCGAATGGGTGTGATTCTTTCTGAGGGTAGATCCCCCATCTTTGGAATTATTGGCTTAGCTGACAGTCGAAAACAGAGTATACACTGTCTTAATACTGATTTTACGGTGGAGCGTCCGTGGGGAATCCAAAATTTGTTTCTAAGGAGTGAAAGTACTAAATTGGGACCAGCATGGGAGCTTAAGTTATGATAATATGTTATTATCAAGGAAGTAACGTGATTTGCTTTGGGAAGTAATATGGGGTGTTTTTCTTGAAATCGTAAGGATGGGTGGTTCCGCAGGCGTCCTCCAACACGAAGAATGCCTGCTTCATCCAGAAAAGGATCAAGACAGAATAGATGGTGTGAAGGTTTTAAAAGTTTGTCTTTCCTTAGTAAGGCAATTTCATCACTAAATTCTGCATTTTGAATAATTTTTACAAGCCACATTTCCGCTTGATTTAGCTCTATGGCCTTTAAAGGACCACTTTCCTTTGATTTGGTTTTAATTTTATTGATAAATCTCAAAACATAAGCTAGAATTCTTAAAAGTTTTAGATAGTTAGAGTATTTCGTGATATGTGATATGAAAGTGTTATTAGAAAGTGTAGGCTTAGAACTTGAATCTGTCGAATGTTGATGAGTTTGTTTCTGAACGGAAACTGAATGTAATGTACACATTGGTGGTAGCTCAAAACTATGGAGCCATTTTGGCCCTTCCCACCACTCAGTTCTAGCTTTCAACTTAGCCGGGGACAATCCGCGTGTGGCACAATCGGCCGGGTTTTCTTTTCCTGGGATATGTCTCCAAAATTCTAATTGAGTAAGAGCTCTGATTTTGGTAGCTCTATGGGCCACGAAACTATTTCCTTTGTTTGAAGGGTTATTTATCCAGTTTAATACAATAGAAGAGTCAGTATACCAGTATGTCGAATGAGTAAATTTAAGGGATTTCTGAATATTGCAAATTAACTCAGCTACGAGTACAGCCCCACACAAATCTAATTTCGGTAAAGTGAGTACTTTTATGGGTGCGACTCTAGTTTTAGCAGCAATTAGATATACCTGAATCGTGTTTGTTATGATCTTTAAATATGCGACTGCCGCATATGCCCTCGGAGAGGCATCACAAAAGCCATGCAGTTCAACTGTACAATCTTTAGTATTTGAACCTACATAGCGTGGAATGGACATAGATTTAAACTCATTAATTTCATTATAAAAAGTTTTCCATTCTTGCAAAATATCTGGAGGTATAGGCTCATCCCACGTTGATTGCAACTTCCACAATTTTTGTAGAATGAGTTTTAAGGTTATTGTAGATGGCGAAATAATTCCGAGGGGATCATAAATTTGCGCAATTACGGATAGCAACTGTCTTTTCGTATTAATTTGTTGATCAGCTAAGGTTCTAACTTGAAGAGTATCTTCACTTAAATCCCAGAACATTCCTAGTACTCTTTGATTTATTTTTTCTTTATCCTCAAAAAAATGAATGACCGAATTAGCCTTATCTTCCTCTGGAATATCAGAGAGCGCTTCTGGATGGCTACAAGCCCATTTCCTAAGTTTAAAACCTCCAGCTTGCATTAGAGCCTGCAGCTCCATTATTCTATCTTTTGCTAATTGAAGGGATTGTGCCCCTGACAATAAGTCGTCGATGTAAAAATTCTCCTTGGCAATTTCTGCTGCCAATGGAAAATTTTGTCCCTCATCCTCACATAATTGCTTAAGGGTGCGTAACGCTAAATAGGGTGCACAAGCTGTTCCGTAGGTGACAGTATTCAATTCGTAAAAGGATAATTGGTCATTGGGAGATTCTCTCCAAACAATTCTTTGGTAGATTCTATGTTTCCTTTCAATTAAGATTTGCCGATACATTTTAGCTATGTCTGCACTGAACGCTACAGGGTTGGCTCGAAATTTTACTAAATTGTCAAAAATATTTGACTGTAGTTTAGGACCAATATATAAAATGTCATTTAAAGATTTGTTATTTGTTGTTTTAAACGAGGCGTCAAATACTACACGTAATTTTGTTGTTTCAGAGTTTTCATTTACCACCGCATGATGCGGTAAATAATAATGTGGCGTTTCATTAATTTCAGCTGGATTTAATTTTGTCATATGACCTAAATTTATATATTCGTTCATGAAATTCGAATACTCCCTCTTTAATTGTGGGTTCTTTTTAATTTTATTTTCAATGGAAAGAAATCTTGAAATAGCACCTGACGTACTGTCACCTAGTGCCTTATCTGGCTTAAACGGTAGATGAACGACATATCTTCCCTGACTATTTCTTTTAGTTGTGTTCACATAAATATTTTCCACAGGATCATTTTCTATCTTTTTTTATTCTACATTTGGAATTGATTCTGTATCAAAAAATTGTTTTAAAGTGTTGTTGATATCATCATCAATAGTCATATTACACGTTAAACTGATATTTGTACATTGAAAACTGTTTATTCGTCCTGAAAGGAGGTAACCCAGCTTTGTGGGGAATGCTGTAGGAGTTCCTGCTGGCCCTTGAATTGGACTGCCATTGCAGATTGAGGCGACTATTTCTGCCCCAAGAAGAATATCGATTGGACCACTAACGTCATAATTGGGATCCGCTAGTTGTAATCCCTTTATGTGTGGCCAATCATGTTGCGGTAGTTGGAAATTAGGGAGAGGTGAGGTAACCCTATCAACTATAAAAGCGCTGACTGAAAATGACTCCGACGAAAAATGCGGAGTGAATTTAAATTCTGTTTCGTTGAGAGCAGTTTCTGCTAAAACGCAATTAATCCCTATTATACTATGCGACGTGCTCCGTAAGGGCAAATTTAGTCGCTTAGCACATTCCTTAGTAATTAATGAATTTTGACTAGCATTATCTATCAAGGCTTTACAATGCACAATTTTTCCTTGATTTGATTTAACCTTAATTAGTGCTGTAGATAACAAAACATTACTAGAATAAAACTGAGCACTATTAGAGACTGATATATCTGGCGATACATGATTCGCCCTTTCAGAATTTATATTTCTACCATAAACATGTAGCAATGTATGATGTTTTTCTGCACAATTTTTACAATTAATGTTTATCCTACAATTTTCCAGCCTATGATTTTGGCGTAAGCAATTTTGACATAACTTATTTAATTCAACAAATTTCCATCTTTCTTTAACCGGTTTTGAATTAAATGTCGGACATTTAAATAGCGCGTGACGCTCATTACAAAGAATGCACGTATTTTCCTTTTTTACAATTGTACTCAATACGTTTGATTTCTTCGAATTAGTGAATTTTACGTCTTGTTTACATTTTATCTCTTCAACACCGCGCGCTTCGCGCTCAACGAATTTCCTAAAAAGATCAAGATCAGGCAATTTATCACTATCCAACATTAATTCCCATCTCTGTTTTAACGATTCATCCAATTTCCCCATCATGAATTTTATTATAATTAAGTCGCTTAACGCATTAGAATCTAAACCCAAAGTTTTTAAGTTTCTGACGGCTTCGTTACAAGTATCTAATAACTCAAGTAAAGTTTTAGCATTGTTTGCCTTTACAATTTTCATAGAAAATATTTTGTTAATTTGACTCAATGCTAATTGTCTTTTATTTTCATATCTTTCATTTAATATTTCCCAACATTGATCTAAATTTTCCTCTTTTAGAGCGAATCCTCGAATTAATTTAGCTGCGTTTCCGCGCACTGAAGAATGTAAATATTGCAATTTTTCAATTTTGGATAATTGATTATTTTGTAGAATTGTCGAATTAAAAATTTCTTTAAAAGAAATCCAATTTTCGGTTTCACCAAAAAATTTTGGAAGATCAAATTCAGGTAATTTAATAAGAGACGATTTTCCATTTTTCTCATCTTTATTTTCCGCGTGAGTATCTGAATCGCACGCGTTTACTTCTGTTTTGTCCTCTAACTCCACCAGTAAATCAAAAACCACTCCTTTATATCTCAAATACATATCCATATAATCCTCATTCTCTTTAGCGGATAAATTTTTAAATATTTCCGCGATTTCATGATCATACGATTGAACTTTGTTTTTTAATAATTTAACCTTAGATTGTTCATCTTTACTACACCCCTTTACTCTATCTCTAAAACTATTGATTTCCTTACATAAATTTTCAAATAATAAAACTTGCTTAGATAATTTCGGCATTTTAGAATATATAAGTTTAAATACACATAACTACAGGCCTTCGAATTACAGAACAAACATTCAAGAACAAAAATAAATCATTTTAAGAATAAATGATTATGAATAAGAATAAGAATATTAAATACATATTAAATATATATAGTTTTTTTTTTTTTTTTTTATATATATCTATATAAATCATCGATAGACTCATGGCTCTAGGACGGACCAAAAACTCATGTTGATTAATTATAACTAGACTCATGCATAAAGAATTGACCTGCATCAAAACATTTTACTAAAACGAAATAAGTTTCAGCATGCATAATATTAAGAAAAGCTAACTCACCTCTCTCCTGCATTTCCTCTGGTCGCTTGAAAAAAAAAACATTTTGGAGATACAAGTCAATAAAGATGAAATCCGATTACTTTCTATAGTTGATTTTAATCAGAGATTTTCTTTCAGAATTTTATGAATAAAAACAGAATCTTTCACAAACTTTAGCACAGGTTTAAACATTCAGAATACGTATAAAGGCATTTTTTAATGCCTTGAATGAATTATAAAGAATAAACAGAAGAATACTTATTGTTTTAATAATATAACAATTAATGGATTACTTGGCTGTACGAATGCAGCCTGAATATTAGAATGTCCATTCAAGAATAAAGTTACTTCAGTTTTTCGAATAGTTCAGAGAGAAAAAAGCATCAATAATAAAAAAAAAGAAAAAGAATGAGTTTTTTTTTCTCTTTCTGGTCACATGACTGTCTACTTCTGATCGGCTGTCGCCTTTACCGCTTCCCATGAATCAACAGTGTGCATGAATTAGATTAAGTTGCGCTGGGTTAAATAAAACTGACTTTAGTACAACATAGATTAGCATCGTAAACTGTATTAGCACTTTATCAATGTGTAAAAGAAATTTTAAATTAAAAATGACGTCAATTTTTGTGAGATGCATATATATGTATATATATATATTAATTTTTTATTGTTCACGTTCAGATAAATGTATTTATTTTATTGTTGAAAAAAAAAATAAACTCGTATTTTTTTTTATTTATTTATTTATTTATTTTTTTTTTTTTTGCAACAATTAAATTATGATTAGGATTAAAAACTATTAAAAGTTTAAAATTATAAAACATTTCACGTGTATAAATAATATAAAAGGTAACAAAACCACTTTAAAACACGTATAGAGCATTTCCTCGTGACGTCTGCTGGTTGGCAAAAAAGCGCGCTGGACTTTCCCGCGTCCCGCCCACCATTGATTTTCCGTTGGTGATCCGCCATCGCTATGCTTTTCCCAAGCCTTTTTGCCAACCACTCATAAAAGTTGAGATGTTTGTTTACAAACAAGGAACTGCCCTATATACAATATTTTTATTAAAAACTACACAAAGCTTTTCGCTATCATAATAATAGCATCATCAGGTGTAATTACGTTACATAGAAACTAGCAATATATAAATAAAGAAGTTCAAATGGTTTAAAGTTACGGTTACAATAAAAATTTTAATTTACAGTTACAATAAAAATTATTATTTTCAGTATTTTTTTTTTTTTTTTTTTTTCTCTCTCTCTATGAGCACAACGCGTGCCAAATTTTATGAAGTGATGCAGCGTCCTTGGAGTTAATAACTTTATTGTATTTGATAATATTTACTGCCTCTGTTATTAGCAGGTCTTGAAAGTCTCGAGGGGCTGAAATAACTTCGGACTGGGTCCACATAGGAATAGCATCAGGGTGTTCGTAAAGAAAGTCTACTAGAATTGAACTTTTTTTTCTCTTTAACATTACGAATGTGTTCAGTAATTCTTGCTTTAAGTGTGCGACGTGTTTGCCCAATGTAGTAAAACAGTTCATCATTATATTTGATAGGGATTTTATAAACCCCTCCAGAAGGTCTGTTGATATCTCTGTCATTAACAACTAAGTTTTTAATGGTACAGGGGGAGGAGAAAGGAATGCATATATTAAATTTACGTAAAATAAAATGCTTAAAATTTTTAAATTCATTACAGAAAGGTGGAATATTGGTATATTTAATTTTAGGATTATGGTTAATACTAGTATTATTATAGATTTTATTTTTGACCCCATTGATTATTTTTAAAACAGTGTTTTTACTATATCCAGCGTTAATACCTAAGTGAATAATTTTATTAATTTCTTTATTTTCGTTAAACTGGAAGGAGGTATAATTGATGGCACGAAAAATATACGAGCGAAAAAAAGCTATTTTAAATTCAATAGGATGAGCGGGTGAAACAGGTATGGGGGAAGGGATAAAAGAGTCTTTGTAAAGGTTTTTGCATTAAATAGACATATTAACCAGAATTCCAGGTCAAAGAACTGCAACTTACTAACACTTAAAAAACTTAAAACTAACAAAAATGTTCGTATTCTTCAAGCTGATAAATCTAAACAATTGGTAGCTTTAAACACTTCTGATTTTAATGCTAAAGCTCTTGAAGCTATTAATGCCTTAAATTGTATTACTGTTACCTCTAATCCAATCGATAGTTTAACACGTAAAACTCAAAAATTAATTAACTCTTATAAACAGTTAATTTCACCATACAATATAAAAACCCCTCTTTACCCTGATATTCCTAAATTGTTCTTTAAAATTAAAACACATAAAAATAACCTTCCTTTTCGCCCAATTGTTTCGAAACGGAATAGCCCTACATATTTTCTCGAAAAATTTTTATCTAACCTACTTAAACCTATTATTAGTGGTAATCCACATATTGTGAATTCGGGTATCGATGTTAAAACTAGAATTTTAAACACAAAATTAAACCGTACTGATAAATTTTTTAGTTTAGATATAATTTCTCTCTTTCCCAATATCCCGTTAGATGAGGTATACAATATTATTGCTAATAAATGTAAAAACAATCCTATCCTGGCGTCATATCTTAATTTCATTTTAGAAGCCTTTAATTTAATTAATTCCAATAATGTTTTCATATTTAATGGTATCATTTATAAACAAACTTTTGGTGCCCCTATGGGATCCCCCCTTAGTCCCTTGATTGCAGATATTCTGTTAATAGATTATAGAAGAACGTGCGTTTGCTGCAATTACCCTTAAACCCACAATATTTTTACGTTATGTGGATGACATTTTTATTTCTTGGCCTTTTTCTAAAAATTTTCTCCTTGAGTTTATTGATATTCTCAATAAACAATTCCCCTCTATTAAATTTACATTTGAATCTAAAGTTAACCGGACTCTGTCCTTTTTGGACTTAACTATTCACCGTAATGAAGATAACTCTACTATTTGGTTTGACGTTTATTACAAAGACTCTTTTATCCCTTCCCCCATACCTGTTTCATCCGCTCATCCTATTGAATTTAAAATAGCTTTTTTTCGCTCGTATATTTCTCGTGCCATCAATTATACCTCCTTCCAGTTTAACGAAAATAAAGAAATTAATAAAATTATTCACTTAGGTATTAACGCTGGGTATAGTAAAAACACTGTTTTAAAAATAATCAATGGGGTCAAAAATAAAATCTATAATAATACTAGTATTAACCATAATCCTAAAATTAAATATACCAATAGTCTAACTTTCTGTAATGAATTTAAAAATTTTAAGCATTTTATTTTACGTAAATTTAATATATGCATTCCTTTCTCCTCCCCCTGTACCATTAAAAACTTAGTTGTTAATGACAGAGATATCAACAGACCTTCTGGAGGGGTTTATAAAATCCCTATCAAATATAATGATGAACTGTTTTACTACATTGGGCAAACACGTCGCACACTTAAAGCAAGAATTACTGAACACATTCGTAATGTTAAAGAGAAAAAAAGTTCAATTCTAGTAGACTTTCTTTACGAACACCCTGATGCTATTCCTATGTGGACCCAGTCCGAAGTTATTTCAGCCCCTCGAGACTTTCAAGACCTGCTAATAACAGAGGCAGTAAATATTATCAAATACAATAAAGTTATTAACTCCAAGGACGCTGCATCACTTCATAAAATTTAGCACGCGTTGTGCTCATAGAGAAAAAAAAAAAAAAAAAAAAAATACTGAAAATAATAATTTTTATTGTAACTGTAAATTAAAATTTTTATTGTAACCGTAACTTTAAACCATTTGAACTTCTTTATTTATATATTGCTAGTTTCTATGTAACGTAATTACACCTGATGATGCTATTATTATGATAGCGAAAAGCTTTGTGTAGTTTTTAATAAAAATATTGTATATACGTGTTTTAAAGTGGTTTTGTTACCTTTTAAATTAAATTATGGATAAAATTTCAATGGCTAATTTTTTGCTATTATTAGCTTATTATTTTCATATTTTTATTAATTAAAAGAAAACTAAACAAAAATTCGAAATTCTGACTTCGTTGTGCACAATGATCCTTCGGGGGGCACCTTTGTGTTAAATCTCGTGACTGTCCGAGCTACCGTTTTCGAGAACCGTGAAATATACATATATACAAATATTGCACACTTAATAGTATAAGATACAAATTTTAAATTTCAAAACTCTTGAAAAAAAAAAAAAAAAAATAGCAAACTTCCATATTTGATTGAAAACATAAACATTTCATTTCAAAGGATAATATTTACACAATAAATACCCAACTAATATACTAATTAAAAGGAAAATAATAGATATTCTATCATAATTTTAAGTTAAATTTGTTTTCAAATGTCTAAATAAAGTATCTGATATAAGATACTAAAATGTTGCAGCGGAATAGATTTGATATTTGTCATCCTTGGCAGAAAAAAAATATCGCCAAATTATCTGGCGAACATATTTAATTCCTTTCAAAAATCATGTTTATTTTAATAACATATTGAGAGAGTAATGAATAACATAAAAGAATATTTCGTACAATACATATTACGAAAATATACATCTGACAAGTATATTTTCGTATTACGTTTTTGATTGCGGAATCAAAAAAAAAAAAAAAAAAAAAAACCCAAGGACAACAGAGTTTTGAAATATAAAATTAAAATTTTGTCAATCTGACAGCAAAATAAATCAATCTAACGCATGCACATGAGAACTAATATCTATACCCAAATATGGAGATTAAAATCGGGAAATAATTTCCCTCGATTTTTAATAATTTTTTACAAAAAATCCAATGGGCTATTAACATAGGAAATTTTTTTCTTGCATCCACGGACGATCAGTGACGTCACACTTCGCTTGCGTATTCATAAAGATATGTAAGGAAAGTATTATTATCATGGAAAATTTCGACTATGAAATTTTAGAATACCATTTAGTATTTGGTATTAGGATGGATGGTTGGGTTTTACGTCGCTCTAGTGCTGCGCAGATGGGCAATTGACGACGGTATGGGACACACCCCTAGAGGTGGTCCGGAAATATGCCATCACAATTTTGATCCTCCACAGAAGGGATGGCTCTCCCGCTTCGGTGAACCCCAAAGGTATAATTTTTGATAGGAACATGGAGGACATTGCGGCCACGACAGATTTTACGTGCACCAGCCACCATTAGTGTATACGACGGTCTTTGGCCGGCTCGAGTACCGAACCAGCAATCTTCCAATTACGAGGCCGGCGCTCTACCGACTGGGCTACCGCGGCCCTATTTGGTATTAGGATTAAGGCCAATTGTATTCTTCAACCACATTTCTTGAAACCCTCGAAGCCTCCGCGCAAGAAACTCGACGAGTCCAGTGTCAAAATAGGGGTGATAGAGAAAAAATAAGCGGTAAGAGAGCTCCGAATTATGGATGTTACCCAAATCTCAACCTTTCGGTCAATTTGGCACCTCTCCAAGAACTTGGACTCGTTCTCACTGCTAGTTTTAGGAAACGTCGTTACACTATATGCATTAGGTAACTGGGCCTATGTGGAGTGCCCTCCGTAGTGGGTCTTTCTAAGTGGTCGTAGACTATATTCACGCGAGTTTCGAAGGAAATCATGGAAAACTCTTAACGGTTAGGCCGACTTTCCATCTACCAGTTTTGAGAATGGAACTGTGGTGTATTTCGTCATTGTATTCCTGATTCAATCTATTGGACCTTTGGTGTGACGTCACGTCCAATCAATGATCTGTTCATTCCGTTTTACTTTTATATCTGCTAGAACAGATCGCAGTCTTAAAAATGTAGTCGTTTATGTTACTTGTATTTTTCATCTGTAATTGTCATAGTCATCTATTAAATTTTATGTGTTTAAAATGAAACGCCTCGTCATATCCTAGTTATGGCTCATAAATCTTCTCCTGCCTATAAAATACTATAATGGCGACGAAATGAAAAAGAAAAAAAGCAAAAAAAGTTTTGCTCTTCAACATTTTAATAATATCTACTTCAAGATGATTAAAAATGCAATCTGCAGTTCTTCATAAAGAAAATTGATATTTCGAAAGTAACGAAAAGCGATCGGAGACGGGCAGTTGGTGAGTTTTTGTCTACTGTCACGGCGGAAATGCATAGGCGCCAGAGATAATTACTTGTCTACGATTTTTTATTTTTTCGGGAAAGAGAAAAAAAAAAGCTATTTACACATTTTTTTTTTTTTTTCTTTCTGTTCTTTTATTAGATTGCATGTTTTTATTGTTAGAACTAGTATATTTTCATTAAAAATGTTTCAAAATTTTAAAGAATTCAATGATTCGATTGAATCTTTTGATACTTATATTAGAAGATTAGAACAGAACTTTATTTTGTTTGATATAAAAGATGAAAAAAAAGTTAGTGCCTTAATAACTTTTATCGGACCGAAATTATATAATTTACTTACAAATTTATTATTCCCAGATCTCCCTGAATCAAAAACTTACACTGAATTAGTAGATGTCTTAACAAAACATCTATGTAAAATTCCTAACAAAATAAGTGAACGCATTAAATTTAGAAAATGTTTTCAAGGAGATAACGAATCTGTGCAGGATTTTAGTGTTCGTTTAAAGAAACTTACAACACATTGCGCGTTTACAGGCGATTCGCTGTCAGAAAATTTGTTAGAACAATTTTTACGCGGATTAAAAAATGAAACAATCCAAAGCAAATTAATGTCTCAAGTTGAAGATTTAACATTTGAAAAAGCAGTAGAACAAGCCGTAACTATGCAAAGTACTGAAAATGACATGATAGAATTACAGAATAAAAATTTGAATTTGAATAAAGTTTCTGTTAGTGTTAGGAAACCAAAACAAAATTATTCTCAAAATAACTTAAGTAAACAAAACGTGAACAAAACTGCGAGTGCAAATAAAAGTAAAACTCATTGTTATCGTTGTGGAAATAGCTCTCATTTAGCAAATGTTTGTAAATTTATTAATGCAGTTTGCAATTTTTGTAAAAAACGCGGTCATTTGAGTAAGGTGTGTCGGAACGCACAAAACAATGTTACTCAAAAGAAAAATGTAAATGTTCTTGATACTGTAGACATTTTGTCATTACAATCTCAAGGCACTAAACCTATAAAAATTTGGGTTTTGATAGAAAATAGTGCTAAAGCAGAAATGGAGCTTGATACAGGATCGGCGATTTCCGCCGTACCGATAAATCGTTTTCGGAGATTATTTCCAGAACATAAAATGTTTCCTGCTGATGTAAAATTAAAAACAGCCACGGGAGAAATTTTCCAGCCCGAGGGATTTGTTAGAGTAAATGTAACGTACGAAAACAAAACTAGGAATGTTAAGTTATATTTAGTTAAAAAAGACAATTTTCCTTTATTGCTAGGTAGGGATTGGATAACTACATTTAATATATTCCCAAACAATTTACAAACTGTTCCGGTAAACAAAGTAGTACAAATCTCGGAAAATTTAAATAATTTACTAAATGAATTTCCGGAGTTATTCACAAATAACGTAGGTGAAATTAAAAATGTTAAAGCTGAATTACATTTAGAGAAAGACTCATCACCAATATTTTGTAAATCGCGAACAGTTACGTATGCATTAAGGAATGCGGTAAATGAAGAATTGGAAAGATTAGAAAATGAAGGGATAATAAAAGCTGTTAGTACTAGTAAATGGGCAACACCTATTGTTCCGGTGGTAAAACCTAATGGGAAAATTCGTTTATGCGGCGATTTTAAAGTCACGGTAAATAAATTTTTAAAGGTTGACAAATACCCGCTACCAAAAATTGAGGATATATTAGCAACTTTAGGGGGTGGATTACATTTTACAAAAATTGATTTAAACCAAGCATACTTGCATTTACCGGTAGAGGAAAATTCACAAGAATTACTTACTATTAACACTCCTAAAGGCTTATTTCAATTTACGCGATTACCATACGGAATTGCCAGTTCGCCAGCAATATGGCAGAGAACTATAGAACAAATTTTAAAAGGTATAGAGGGTATTTCAGTTTTTATTGACGATATATGCATCTCAGGGGAAACGGATGAAATACATTTAGAGCGATTAAAACAAGTACTAGAAAGGTTACGTGAATATAATCTTAAAATAAATAAAGAAAAATCTTTTTTCATGAATGATGAAATTACATACTGCGGTTACAAAATTAATAAAAATGGCATACACAAAACGCAAGAAAAAATTTCTGCTATTTTAAATGCTCCAATACCTCAAAACGTAACTCAAGTAAAAGCGTTCCTAGGCTTAGTATCTTACTATTCTATATTTGTTCCTAAATTATCTACGATTGCTTATCCTCTAAATGAATTATTACGTAAAAATGTAAATTTTCAGTGGACTAAAAAATGTGAAAATTCATTTAATGCAATTAAACAGGAAATTACTTCCGAAAGGATTCTCACCCACTTTAATCCTAAATTACCCTTAATTTTAGCCACTGATGCTTCTCCTTATGGAATTTCGGCAGTACTTTCGCATACAATGCCAGATAACTCCGAAAAACCCATAGCTTTTGCTTCTAGATCTTTGTCTTCTGCAGAAAAGCGGTATAGTCAGGTAGATAAAGAAGCGTTATCAATAATTTTTGGTGTAAAGAAATTTTTTCAATTTTTATATGGTAGGAGATTTACTCTGTATACAGATAGTAAACCCTTAGTTTCCATATTTTCACCCGTAAAAAGTATTCCGGTACTTTTGGCAGCTAGAATGCAAAGATATGCATTATACTTACAAACATTTAATTATGATATTAAATATAAAAAATCTGCAGCGCACGGAAATGCCGATGCTCTATCACGTCTTCCATTACGTAGTGAAGACTTACTGCTGCCGTCGTCCGATTCGCTACAACCAGAAAAAATGTCACCAACTTTGTCACCAAATTTATTTGGCAACCCTGATGAAACCGATTGTTTATTTATTCACCAAATTAGTTCTTTACCTTTAAATACAAAGGTGTTATGTGCAAGTTCTAAGCGAGATCCAACATTGAAAGAAATGTACATTTAATATCAGGCACACAGATGCCAAATTACTTACTTTTCGGACATAAACAACAAGATTTTTCTATACTAAATAATTGCATACTACAAGGGAATCGTGTTGTAATTCCTACTGTTCATAGACAAAAAGTGTTGGAAGATTTGCATTTTGGCCATTTTGGCATAGTAAAAATGAAAGCACTGGCACGTAGTTTTGTATGGTGGCCAGGTATTGATAAAGACATTGAGAATTTAGCAAATAACTGTTCTGTTTGTATTAAATTAAAACATAATCCTCCCAAAATGGACAGCCATCACTGGGAATGGCCTACAACACCTTGGAACAGAATACATGTAGACTTTTTTGCTCCAATGATGGGGAAAATGTTTTTAATCGTAGTAGATGCCCACAGTAAATGGACAGAAGTGTTCATTGTTCCTAATACTACGGCTGAGAACACTATAAACTGTCTTTCTTCGCTTTTTGCCAGATATGGCTATCCTGTGGCCCTTGTGTCTGATAATGGGCCACAATTCATTTCAGAACAATTCGAACATTTTCTACAAAGTAAAGGCATAAAACATAGTTTAACTGCACCATATCATCCCTCTACAAATGGTCAAGCCGAAAGATATGTCCAAATTATTAAAAAAGGATTGAAATCCTTAAGTTCAGAACCCAGAAATCTCCAATTTAAGTTAAACGAATTTCTATTCCAATACCGAATAATGCCTCATATTACAACAGGGGAGAGTCCCGCATCATTATTTCTCAAAAGAAATATCAGATCAAAATTAGATTTGCTTGTACCAAATGTTAAAAATTATGTTGAAAACAAACAACATAAAAATGTTTTTAACAAGAAAAAGATAAGAGAATTCCAAATAAATGAAAAAGTTGCAGTACGCAATTACACATCAGGAGATAAATGGAAAATAGGTAAAGTAATTGCCAGACTAGGTAAACTACATTACAAATTTCAAGTAGGTTCATGTGTATGGAAAAGACACGTTGATCAACTGAAAAGTGTAGGCTCCAGAGTACAAGTGGAGGAAGCTACAAGTCCTGGTGCAAATATTTCCATGGTTCCCGATAGCAAGAGTCCACACCTACAAAGCAGTGGAGAATCTAAGTCTGGTAGGAGGCCTGCCATTATACCAGATCCAGTGCCAACCGATCCTGCCAGTACACCAGATCCAGTGCCAACCGATCCTTCCACTACACCAGATCCAGGGCCAACCGACAGTAGATCTGTGTCTACAAAGCCTGGAGAAATTGACTGTGATAAAAATATCAACAGTACTCTAAATAAAAATGAACTAAAATCTGAACATTCAAAACTTTAAAATGCTAATTTGTCTTTTTCTGAACAGGTTGTAAGAAGATCATCTAGAGTAAGAAAACCTCCCATCAGGTATGGTATACGGAATTAAGGGGAGGAGAGTTGTGGTGTATTTCGTCATTGTATTCCTGATTCAATCTATTGGACCTTTGGTAAGTGACGTCACGTCCAATCAATGATCTGTTCATTCCGTTTTACTTTTATCTCTGCTAGAACAGATCGCAGTCTTAAAAATGTAGTCGTTTATGTTACTTGTATTTTTCATCTGTAATTGTCATAGTCATCTATTAAATTTTATGTGTTTAAAATGAAACGCCTCGTCATATCCTAGTTATGGCTCATAAATCTTCTCCTGCCTATAAAATACTATAGGAACCTCTCGGGTACTGGTGGGGCTTTAGTGCATCTATACTTTTTAAGGTCTTCTGAATTATCTTTTGCTGTTTCTACATTGATCTATATATGTTTGTGTGATGTGTGTGATTAAACATGATGGCTACTTCTAAATACCTTATCTTGTTGAACTTTGTAGGAATTACATAGATTTTGGCGAATTACAGTGATGGCCCTCATGCTTTTTTAAATTAATGCACATGTACAAATTTCTGAGATATATGTTATAATAATTAAGATATTTGGAAAATAAACTCTCATTTATTCATTAACACCTCAATACATAGAAAAATTTCTTTCTTCTTACACTTAATTGTGAGGAGGGTAAGAAATCTTAATTTACACAGATACGACGTCGAAAATAGCTTTTATTATATTTAAGCCACACTGTAAAAAATATGTTCTATTTGCTGCCAGAAATTGTCTGTAATTTGAGAAAATACGCGTAATTTAAGAAAAAATTACGTTGTCAGAACGTATTTTCTCAATATACAGAAAATTTCTGGGTGCAAATAGGACATATTTTTTACAGTGTATAATATTACTTTCTTACTGGCACTTAAAGTTTCTTCACTTCCAGAATAGTACTATTAAAAATGAACTACTTAGAAATGAGAAGAACCTCCTCATATCTTTTTGAGAAAATTTTTCTCAAAAACTGCGGAAGCCGTTGCTTTCTCAAAAATAGGAATATTAGTAAAAATAAGTATAATTACTAATAATTTAATTTCATGAAATACGTTGCTTTTAATTTGTTTCGTAAATCCCTTGAATAATGTACGCTGTTAAAACACACTTCTCAAAAGTAAGCAGGATCTAATCATTTGCCCCAAATTCTTATTATGTACTTACTGTCATTCACTACGGTATGTTTGTGAATCTCAAGCTAATAAAAAATGCGCCTCCATTTTAAGGTAAATATAAGCTTTTTCATTTGTCTCACCGTGGTTGAGGTAGTTAGAGCGCCATGTTACTAACGCGGTAGTCGAGCGTGCGATACCCCGAAGGTCCGGAGTGTTAATTTTTGCAGATAATTAGTAGAAAAGATGTAAATTGATAAAAGAAACTTTTCGTTGACTACACAGTATCCTAAGAATTTTTGAAGAGTGTTTTTAAGAAGCCTTTTTTTTATGTTCGAATGCTGAAATTTAAAGCAAAAATTTAGTATTCAAACATAAAAATGTTTTATAAAAATTAATTCATCGAAAAATTCACAAAGTAGTACACAAACATATTTAAAATATTTTTAAAACTCAAAATTAAAAAATTGTTTGCAGGGAGCAACATTGTATGCCTATTTTTATAATTCTTAAACAATTGTGCAGTTATTTCAAAAAAAAAAAAAAAAAAAAAAAAAAGGTTTTATGCATATTTACGTTTGTATTGACCGCTAGATGGCACAAACAGAGCAATAACTAATGGCCAATCATAGCAATGCATCAGTCAATGGATCAAATGCCTCAGAATTTTTTTTTTTTTTTTTTTTTTTTTTTTGAAACTCGGTCAGGCGTGTATCGAATCTTCGACTGCCTTACCGCCTAGACTTTCGTGGTTTATAAAAGAGTACAAATTCTTTTCCGCTGAAATTTATTATTTCACTTTAATACAAAAAAATTTGCAAAATCATAACTTCGAAAAGATTTATGTGATATGATACATTAAGAATTTCGGTTTTAAAAGTTTTTTTAAATAGATTATTGAGAAGTTTCACTTCTTATAATAGCTCCGAGTAGGAACTTCTCATTTTTAAGATTTTTTTTTTTTCTCATTTAACTAATCATTCCATATTCACTCTTGTAATATTATAACGAAAGTTGTCCCGTTTGTAAGCGTCATGTCGCCGAGGTAAAGCATCGGGCAACGAAACCAAAGATTATGGGTTCGATACCCATCAAGGGAAATTGATTAAAAATGGTTTTTGTTTAAATCTAAATTGTTAATTTTTTGACCTTGTAAGTCAAAGATCCGGGGTTCGACTCCCGGTGCAGGCATTATTTTCACTCAGTCATAAAAATAAAAATTTCAATAAAATATGATTTTCTTCCAATTAATTGATTGTGTGATTTTAATTAAATTGTTTATTTTTCATTTATTCATAATGTCATTAAGTTAATTATTCAGTTAGTGTTATGCTCCAGACTTTTCGAAATTTAAAATATTCTGTTCTAGACGATTCATAAATTCTATATAAAGCGATGTAAAATTTGAAATGAATAGTTAAATGAGAAAAAAAAATCTTAAAAATGAGAAATTTCTAATCGGAGCTATTAACAGGAATTAACAGGGAGGAGGAGCCGCTCGCCTCTCCTGGAGTGGTGTCGAGCGATTCTAGCTATGCTAGGTAATCGGAGCTATTATATGAAACGAAACTTTTCAAAAATAAGAAAATTCTGCTTATTTTTGAGAAGTTTGTTTTAAAAGTGAGAGTATTTTGGTAACTATGGCATAACAGAATAATTATATTATTATTATTTTATATATATCTGAAACATATTTCTCTGGAATACTGCAAGGCTCCAGAAGTCTTTGCCCTTACTATAGTGGTCGAAATTTTCTGCTCCCTAAGCTGGTAGAGATGAGGTACCAGGTTCGAACCCTGGTCACGCTCGTCGGCCTAGCAATTCGGAGTTTTCTGTGGTTTTATCAGAATTTCGCGTAAACACAGGCCCCTTAGTCCTTTCTAACTGAGGGCATCCAACCGAGCCATCGATCTCAAGTGTAAACAATTGACCTTAACCCTAACACCAACACCGGAAGTCTTAGAATACGCACCAGTGTGCCCTGGCACACACCTTGAAAACCACTATTTATAGGGACACACAAAAAAAAAACCTTTACCATACTTTACCTTTACCAAACCTTTACCTTTATACTCAAATTATTTGGAGTGTGTGATAGCCTCCAAACGCCTTATTTTATTAGGATAAAAGTTGGTAGGTGTAGTATAGGTCACCGTTGTAAGACCTTTATAGACATTGATGAGTGCAGGAGTTATATATTTTTTATATGTACATAGTTGCCCCAAAGGGAAATGAATTGTTATCCTCAGTAAAAAAAAGATAAATAAAGATGTTCTTTGCATGAAGTATTTTTAATAAAAAACCATTTGATAATAACAACTTATTACCGGGATTAAAAGTGACTCAGACTTTAGAAGGCAGTGTAATGTTTGGGGGGTGGGGGGGAGGAATACGCCTCTTCTCCAAACTTAAATTACTTTTTTGAAGGAATTTTACTTTATGAATGCCTTGAAAAGAAAATTTCAAAAGATTTGATCATCATATTATATTTTATTTTATTAATATAAAATCTAAGACAAAAAAAAAAAAAAAAATCAAAGCAGTGTTTGGGGACTGCCGATAGAAGTGAAAACTAAGTAACTTGTGAATTGTATCGTCGAGCTATTAGATTATTATTTTCGAATTATTTTTCGTTTGTAAAGAAGTGTTTATGATCTGTATTATATGATTCGGCACAATATTTGTAGCTACCCATATTAAATGAATTAAGCCTTATATTAGGTAAAAATATTGATTACTTATGAAATTATTTTAATTAGTAGCTGAGATACAAAAGAAAACCGATTCAGGACACCTCAAAACGTGTAAATCAGGTGAAATCTCGAATTCCACTTTCAATAATATAAAATAACTTTAAAATATCTTTCGAATGATTTATTAAAAGTAATTTAATCATAATTAGAATTTGAAATATTGAAACTTTAAAATATTACAGCGCCATCTGGCGGTAGAAATTTCTGTAATCTACTGTTCGATTCCAAATCAACAAAGCTTTCTAATGATGCATTACTTATGAAATTATTTTAATTAGTAGCTGAGATACAAAAGAAAATCCATTCAGGACACCTCAAGACGTGTAAATCAGGGGAAATCTCGAATTCCACTTTCGATAATATAAAAAAACTTTAAACTATCTTTTGAATGATGTATAAAAAGTAATTTAATCATAATTAGAATTTGAAATATTGAAATTTTAAAATATTACAGCGCCATCTTGCAGTAGAAATTTCTGTTATCTACTGTTCGATTCCAAATCAACAAAGCTTTCTAATGATGCATTACTTATGAAATTATTTTAATTAGTAGCTGAGAAACAAAAGAAAATCCATTCAGGACACCTCAAGACATGTAAATCAGCTGAAATCTCGAATTCCACTTTCGATAATATAAAAGTACTTTAAAATATCTTTCGAATGATGTATTAAAAATAATTTAATCATAATTAGAAATTGAAATTTTGAAATTTTAAAATATTACAGCGCCATCTGGCGGTAGAAATTTCTGTAAGTTACTGTTCGATTCCAACTCAACAAAGCTTTCAAATGATGTATTACTTATGAAATTATTTTAATTAGTAGCTGAGATACAAAAGAAAACCCATTCAGGAGACCTCAAAACGTGTAAATCAGTTGAAATCTCGAATTCCACTTTCGATTCTCATGAAAAGCCTTCGCTGACGATGACGCGAGTTTCATGATTTTTGTTCACCCAAAAGTGCTCAACGCGCCTAAAGTAGTTTTCACTTCAAAAAAAAAAAAAAAAAAAGGACGTACCAAGAAGGAGTAAAGCAAATTCACGAATTCATACACAGGTTTAGGCGGAAAATGCAAAATTTTAAAGTTGGGCGGCCATTGAATGAACATGTAACGCTGCAATGTATCTTAACTGCGCAAGTGACGGAATATTAAAGAGGAGAAATTTTGACTCCAGGTCACAAATTCTTTGAGAATTTCATTCCGTCTATTCAGACAGACAGTAATTATCCCTCACATACAAATGTGCGAACAGCATGCGCAGATGTTAGCATTTGAGAGAGGACGTGAGTTGGGCTCAAGTTGGTCTAATTGGCGAATCGCCGAATACAGCGTCAAGAAGGAAGCGGCCGGCCTAGAGAGACGACAGAATGTGAGGACCGACCAATCGTCAGAGCGGTACTCAAAGCCCTAGATTCACCATTATCGATCCTATATGCAACTGGTGCTTCACTGACTGCAAAGATCATTAATAGGTGCCTCAAAGAAAGTGGCTTGAACTCACGGCGCCTTTCGGGTTGATTACTATTGACCTCTGTATACCGACAAACCCGTTTTTAGTGGTGCCGAGAACGTTCAACCTGTGATGTTACTGAATGGAATAGAATAGAGCCCCTTAAATAAAATATATAGGCTGACGCATCGCCGCCATTTTTTTGCCTCGGATGAGGGCATCATTCCCGTTTGGCGCCCTTATCGCTTGACTAGCGATTTTAAGAAATCTTGATCTGAAGCTACGATCGATCAAAAGCAATAAGCAACAAGTAATATCCCTAACAACACATTTATACACAGTACATTCTTGGTATGTTTTTTCATCCTCAGGATATTGTGTGGATGTGCTGGGGATAAGATCTGTTGTTAGGACTATTTCTGTCTGTTTCAAATACAAATCATAACATTTTTTGGGGAAAAAAAAAAAAAAAAAAAAAAAAAAAACATACTGTTTAAAAGTGGAAAATCTATTTATTTACCTACTTTTTCTGCTATTTCTAGCATATAAACTATTCATTTAAACGAAACTTAAAATAAATTGTAATTACGACGTGGAAATGAAACAACTTTGCCGACCCGAGACAATGTCGCCAAAACTCAAACACGCAGTTATAAAAGGCATTCTTTAATTAATTTATGGTTATTAACATAAATATTATGATTAAAATAGCAAATTCTTTGTATTTTTACGTTTGAACATGTGAAAAACATAGAGAAAAATATAAGTAAATAAAAGTTATTTTATTCTTCCTAAATTATCTTATGGAAATCTGAACATTTTATGCTTTTTTCTTGAGTGATTATAGCAATTTATCACTAAACAATCTGCCATATGATAATTTACAGAGCTAAAATTATGAAAATGATTAAAAAAGTAGCACCAAAGTAATACAAAACTATAGAAATAATGGTTGTCGTTTGTTTATCTACGGAAAACGCTGGGTACATTGGCAACCCCGAGGCAACAAAATGCCTGATGCGCCAGCTCGTACATATAGGAGCCTTAGAGTAGAATTGTCTTCTGTGATGAGTCTTTAAATAGTATGTTTCTGGCACGGATGAATCGCGCTTGGTATGAAAGCTAATACAGCATTACATTAAAGAGCTTTACTTACTGATAAACCTGGGTAATTTTTAAAATTTTGATGCTGAAATAAACCGGACATTTTTCGCTAAGGACTCCACTTTCTCAAAAGCCACTTTAAGCCAGTAGCGCATCAAAAATATAAAAAATAAAATCTTTATGTAAAAAAATAGAACCGACTTCAAAAAGCAACTGTTATTCAAACTGAAAAAAAAAAAAAAAAAAAAAAAAAAAAAAATGGTTTAAAATGAAACTGTAAATTGCGCCTAAAAGTATAAAATAATTTCCTTCGCCAAACAACCTATAACACTACAATTAATCATAATTTTTGAAGTCGACGCAAAATTAAATAAAATTTAATTCGTTTTTTAAGATTTGATTTTAGATTGGTAGCTACAAATGCTGTTGTCTCGAATGATCCATTTTCATGTTTCCTTTATTATTTTATCACTGTATACAATTGGTCCATTAGTAACATCTGCATAGAACAGTGAACATCCTTCGCAATTCGGTATTTATGTTCTACGAAGTTAGAGTTTCCTTTGCAAACTTTGTATAACTTTGATAACTATTATACTTGGTGGCTTTTGGATTTGGCGATCAAAACGTAATGCAAAATCATACACGCAAGATGTATATTTTCATAATATATATTGTACGAAGTATTGTTTCATATTCTTGATTGCTCTCTTAATATATTTTATTAAACTAACCATGATTTCTCAAAGAACTTAAATATGTTTGCCAGATAATTTGGCGATTTTCCTTTAACCAAGGATGCCAGATACCAGCAGCTCCGCCAGCTTTTGCAGCTTACGAAATCTTATTTGTTTTCTTGAATCAAAGTAGTTTTCGGCTGCGTTTTGCAGGTGACAATGTGAGATGTGTATTTTTAATAGAATTTGATTTTTGTATTGAATAAAGGTATCAATTTTTATTTAATTTTGCGCCGACTTCAAAAGTTATGATTAATTGTAGGTTGTTTGGCGAAGGAAATTACTTTATGCTTTTAGGCGCAATTTAGAGTTTCATTCTATAACTTTTTTTTTTTTTTTTTTTTTTTTTTTTTATAGTTGTTTGAATAACAGTTACTTTTTGGAGTCGTTCTATTTTTTTACAAAAAGATTTTTTTTTTTTTTTTCTTTTCAGGGAACGTTCGACGGCAGTTTCACAAATCACAACCATCAAGAAAAGTGACATAACTCAAAAAATGGTTTATGTCACTGAAAAATATATGAAATGTACCCAATGTGAACAAAAAAGTTATATTTCCATCTAGAAAAGTATTCACTCGAGAGACAGTTGTACCAATCTTATTCTAGTCAAGTTATATCTTTAAGTTGATTTTTCTCAAATGCTGCATTTATAAGTTGTGTCACTTTTCTTGCCTTTATCGGATATGAGAAAAAACTATCTATTGAATGAACATACGTTAAATTAAAAAGGCTTTAGAAATGTAAAGAACGGATACGCTGTATTCGTAACCAAAAATTCTGTAAGGCATATATTGAACTTTACAGTGAATACGTGTCACCAGCTACGCTGGAAAGTGGGCAGCGTGAAGTTCAAACAAAGAGCAAAATATGCATTGCAGCTGACGGACAGAAGTTTCAACATCGAAATAAAGGTTTTTGATTTTTTTACAGTGTAGAAAACTGCAAACTAACAGATGCACATTTAAAGATCTTCTTTTTAACACTTATGTCTACAATGTGTGTTTCTACACTAAATCATTGATGCTGTACAACTTTGTAATTTGCTTTTTCTCCCGTACCTTGTGCTGTTTTCGAGATATAAACGCTAACTTCGCTGTGTTCCCACCAGGTTGTGCTGTAAGCGGTGGCATCTCGTAGCGCGAACGTAGCGGTCTCGAAGCCGCTTTACTAAACTTACATACTATTTTTACCAGTGCAGCTGTATGCGTTCAGCAGTTAGAGTGAGAACAGACTTTTGTGAATATCCCGTAATTTGTTTATATATTAATGAAATTATTATTAAACCTATTTCAGGCCAAGATGACAACAACAACAACAAAAAAAAAGTATTAAAATTAAAGCATCTTTTACGAAATTATAACCCAACTAATTTCAACAACAACAACAATAAGAAACATGGTTTGTATTGAGAACCTCTTCCTTTATGAAGTCGGTTTAAAACGTCTATGCGTTAATTGATGTGACCGCTTACAATAACCATACTTTCGATTCTACATAGCATAAATGTCACCCGCTAGGCTACAACGTATGCAATGTCGTTCATGTGTGTACAAAATAGGAAATTATGAACAAACAAATGCACGTTTTAAGCGTTCTATTTTTAGCATTAATGTCTACAAACTGTCTTTTTGTACTAAATAGACGATGCTCTGCAATTTCATAATTCGATAGGAAAGCTAACTCCGCTGTTTTCCACCAGATGGCGCTGTAGGCTGTTGAATCGCGTATCACATGGTCACTTTACCATAACTACATACCACTTTTATAACTGCAGCTGCACCCGTTCAGCAGTTAAAAGAGTCCGGGCTGATATTTTTGGGCACCTGTATTTTCTTTAATCTTAAAAATATTACAATGGGACCTATTTCAGACCAAAACCTTTACAACAAAACAAAAAGTATCAAAATCGGATCACCCGTTCAGAAGTTATGAGCTAACAAAAAAAAAAAAAAAAAAAATACGCTTTGAATTGAGAACCTCCTCCTTTTTTGAAGTCGGTTAATTATAAATTCGGGAACGAACTGAATTCTGAATGCGGGAAAATTTTTTAAATCAAACTCGAAATGTACAAAACTCGGCTAGATGCTGCTTGCGTGCGCGTGCCAATAGATCAATGTTTGCTAATGAAATCTTTTTAATTTATGAAATCAATGAAGGTAGTGAATCAAAAAAGGTTTTCCCCGCTTCCCTTGTCACTATATTTAAAAGAAACTTTTTTTATATCACTTTATAAACAAAAACAAAATAAAATAAATAAATAAATCATGAAATTGCTCTAAAGCCCGCTTTAGTTCCCCGCTACCTTCGGCAGCATCCCACTCATTTGAAGACTCTCGGGTGATTGTGTCTATTGTCTGTGACACTAGCTTACCAGTGGACTTCCATTTGAGTTCTTATCGGATGACACTTTCGAAACGGACAGTATCGAAAAAATTGCAGTACCAGTTTTATGTTTGAATCGCAGTTACATATGAACAACAGTATACGTGGCATACATAATATTTTCTTTCACGTTATTTTCTATATTTATTTGATTTATTCGATCAACCATAAAATGACAACAGTTTTGCGCCAAATATAATATTACAATATACAGTCACCCCCCCCCCCCCCCCAAAAAAAAAACGCCACTTCCCCCACCTAATTTCGCCGAAAATTATTGTAGAAACATGCGGCTGATACCTATCGATCTGTAACAACGTCTAGTTTTTAATGGTGTAGTTAGATTTTTCTTAAGGGGTTATCTACATATTAAAACAGGCATAAACTTCATTTTTTTTTTCAATGACGATCCCTATTTTTGACCTCATATTCAGATTTTTGAGATCAAGGCAGTTCGGAAAACCTACCTATTTATATACTTTAAATCAATTCTAAACAGAGTTACACGTGAAAATGTGTTAGGGGGCGTCTATACATTTAGAAAAAATAAATCGTGACCTACCACCCAATATACATTATTTATTAAATTTCACACCGGAAAAAAAGTTCAGAAATGTTAGTTTTAAAATAAAAAACCATTCTAATTCGCCGAACTTTCTGTGTTAGTTTATGAATTAAAAGATTTTTATTGGTTTCTATTTATTAAACATTGAATAGTTAAATAGCTTCAATCATATGAACCCTACAATGTTGAATTACAAAAATCTAGATACCAAGCTAAAAGAATAATATTAATAATGATAATAATATCAATAGCGGTTTAAAAAAAAAAAAAAAAATAAATAAGTGTTTAATATTTAAGAAAAAGAATTATCTACTTCTTGTTGGGTATATTTTTATTTTATACAGTAAGCCCCGCATGAAAGTGTTACTATAAAGTTTTACATTTAATTTTAGGCGTACAAACCAACAATAGATAATATACAAAAATATAAATAACAAGATTTAAACTAAAATCTGAGAAAGAATATTTAACATTTTCGCGATTGCTGACGTACTTTCACGTCATTTGGAAATCTGTAATTCCTCCAGTGGGCGTTTCTTTCACAATTCGTGTTTTACGATATTTCTTAAGAATATTCCTTATATTATATAAACAAAATAATATATGAATACAAATACTTTCACTAGAAAGAGTATAATTATTATGTATATTCATATGAAAATAAATATGGATATAGAAAAAACAGTTTCCTATTGCCTAGAACGAATATTCCCCGTTCTACAGTCGTCTACTGTACTTGAATTCTTAATTTTAAATGTGTGAAATCTATATCTTTAAAAGTAATAAGACATATTACATTGTTTTAAATTGTTTTCCCATAATAAATGTGAATTTTACGCCGTAATTAGAATAATCGAAAATAAAAAATATTGCGTTTTGTTTCAATAATATATTTAATGAAAAAAAAAAAAATCTTCCACTGTTTGATTTTGTATTAAAAAAACATTAAATAAAAGTTTAATATTATGTTACGTCATGCGATGAAATTTAAATAACACAAAGCTTGCAAACGTACAGTAAACAAATGCAAAAAATTTCATAACAAAATTAAAACAGAAAATTCTTTTGAAAAAATCTTATAAAATTTATTAAATGTTAATTATAATAATTTAAAAAAAAAGAAAAGAAATGCGTATTCCTCTTTCAAACGATAATCCTCGCCTTACCGCGTTTCCTAAATTATGATATTTAACTTGAGGTGTACGAACCCTACAGTATTCAAGTAAAAATAAGAGGTACAACTGAGTTAAAATAGAATTTTAGCAGTGAGAAACTAGGAAAAGTTATGTAACATTTAAGAAGAAAGACTTGACATTTCAGGATCGGGTATATTCACAGCTGCCAATATTTTAGTTTATTCTGGAGTACTTTTAGCCCCGTCTTTATTCCGCACCACTTTCTTTATAGAAAAAGTTTCTTCAATTACATAATTTCGATATGCTATGTCGACACAATATACATACTTGTAAGCGTTTCGCCATTTACTTTCCTACTTTGTAAATTTCATTTGTTTTTCTTGATGTTTGTTTTAGCTTGGCGGGGCGGAACGCTACCGCGTTCCTAGATCATGCATGGTGTAAACCAGGCCTGTCCAACCCAAAACACTTGGTGGGCCGCATTAGAAATATATTTTATTCATTCGGGCCCCACTGTATGTACAGTCATAAAAAAAATCCCCCCTCCCCTGCTTTACCGACTAATTCCGCCGTAAATTAATGTAGAGACTTGCGACTGGTGCCAATCGATTAGTAATAAGGCCTAGTTTAGACGGTTTAGTTAGATTTTGCTTAAGGGATGTATACATATTAAAACTGGCATCAACTTCTTTTTTTTTTTTTTTTTTTTTTTTAAGGCAACCCGCAATTTCGACAAGCTTTTTGGATTAAAAATTAGATGTCATTACCAATCGTTAGGCATCATCTGCTAGTTTCTACGATGATTTACGGCGAAATTAGTCGGGGGGGGGGGAATTATTACTATTATTATTTTATGACTGTACATATGCATATGTGTATATATGTCTGTGAGTATATGATTCATGTATGTATATACTTTTTTCGGAGAAGGGCAGGGTGAAAATTCGGAGAAGAATACATTAATTTAAATTATTTTCATTCATAAATTAACAATAGAATTGTAAAAAAAAATTACGAGTATATATTAAAACTATAATAAAAAGAATGAATAATGGATCTAATAACATTCCATTACAACAGTTCCTTATCTACCATAATCGTTGAAAGGTATTTTCACTTCGAAAAGTCAGAACGTATTTATTAATTTTTGATTCGTTAACCAAAGTTGTCAAACTTTAAATATCGTTAGTCTCCTCGCGGGCCGCAAGAAACTACGAGGTGGGCCGCATGCGGCCCGCGGGCCTCGGGTTGGCCACCCCTGGTGTAAACAATGAAGCCGTTTGTTTTAAACATCGTGTAGAGCAATGCTTAGTAATCTTAACTGCTAAGGAGAAATAAATTTGGAAATATATGTGTAAAAATTGAGCGCTAGGTGAAAGTAGAACTAGTAAATAAATAGTTAAATACTGTATTCGAATAATTAAAACTACTTCCGAAACGATAACAGTTATTTCTTTTTAAGATACACAGAAATAATTATACGATAAAACACTTTTTATAAACCATGTTTTTAAATTTTCTGTTGTATCTTTAGCTATATAACGAACTACATTAGCACTTTATCAATGCGTATGAAATCTTTAAACCGATAGTGGCGTCAGTTTTTGTGAGATACATAATTTATTTTTTTTTACAATTTTTAACGCTCACGTTTAATTAAATTATGTATTTAATCACGTTTATTTATTTTTATGTCGAAAGAAAAGGAACTCGTATTTTTTTTTTTTTTTTTTTTGGCAACAATTAAATTATAGCTTATATTTTCGCCAGGTGGTTCGGTCGGTAGGACGCTGCCTTCCGAATCTTCTGGTCCCAGGTTCGAATCCTGGTGCGGGCATGGATGTTTCTGTTGTCTTATGTCTTCAAAATATTGTGCCCTTGTTTCTGTGAATTTCTGTAATATGGATCAATCGAGACGAAAGTCATTGTAACTATAGGTCTCAATATATGTCAAATAAATGTCAAATGTAT
>OZ005662.1:208533419-208945919 GCA_963930645.1 Salticus scenicus
AAGTAAACAAGAGTATCAATGTTGCCAATTTGTTTTTTTTTACTTTCTAATCTTCTAATTCGATTGATTAGTTAATTGAAGCCGAATGGTGAATAAAGTCTACCTTCGTTCTCGGCCAATCAAAACGAAGCTTTCATTTCTATTCCAGTTAATCCATTGATCATGTAATCGGCTGATGGTGAATACGTAGGAATTTAATCCAGTGTTAGCTTTGATTCTCGGATTTTCTGATCCATGGTTTAATCCTCGATCAATGAAGTTTGGTGAATATGGCCCTAAAAGTATCGTTAGGCACCTGAGTGTCTCACACTTTGTTTTAAAATGTGGTTCAATATATTTTTCTGAACTTCCTAATTACCAGCAATTGATTTGGCGAAAGCTTGGCATTTACTAAGAACTGTTTGATTTTTTTAAAAACTGTGTGTTTTTATACGTAATATAATTACAACCATATTTTCCAATCTAGTGAATCTGGCTGTGATAGAAAGTTTCCCGCCATCAAGAAAGAATCCAATCCAACACTTCATCAACAATATGAAAGCAATCAAGATCATTGCTCTTAGGCATCTCACTCTCAATATACTTGAATTATGCAGTTTCAATTAGTTTCTAATAATCATTTTTATTTCTATGACCGCCAAAATCTCATTGCTTATAACTTAAAGTATGCTAATCAAATAAATCGTACTTACTTAAAAAGAAAAAAAAAAATCTGATGTGGGCACCACATGACTTCCTTATACACTTTTAGAAATATCATTCGTTTTCCAGCAATGTGAAATGCAAAATCCATTTCGCAAATCGGGATTACTATACTTCCTTATACTTTGTATAAGGAAGTAAAAAAAATGCGGGGCAGTCTTTGGGGACTGCCTATAGAAGTGAAAACTAAGTATCTTGTGAATTGTATCGTCGAGCTATTAGATTATTATTATTTTTGGTTTGTAAAGAAGTGTTAATGACTAATTTAAACTTTAAATTTATATTAAAAGCAAAAAGAAAAATATAACAGTCTGTATAAAAACACGTGCTTGTACTTTGTGAACTATGTATATACTGTGGAAAAAGTACATATATACATAGAGTATAGAACTAGAAAGAGACAGATGCCAGTAGCCAGTATACTACTCGTATTAGTATACATTTTATACACATATATATATGTATATGAGGCATGCCGCGCCGTGCGCTACATATATGGATATATATGTAGAGAGATATACTCTTTGTATATATATATATAATGTATACTAATAACGCACGGAGGTATATCTATATACATATATACACAGTATACATATAGCTCATGGAAAGCGTTCGGTGACGATGACTCGAGTTCCATGATTTTTGTTCACCCAAAAGTGCTCAACGCGCCTAAAGAAGTTTTCACTTCAAAACAGGTATTTAAGAGATTTAATAGACTCCAAGTTTAAAAAATGAACTTAAATTTAATATACATTTACCATGCAAAGTATTAAAAAGATTTAATAAGGAGGTGACTCATAAATAAATTAACATTGTTTTTACTATATTGTCCAGCAATAAACACAAAGCATTAAAAAAAAAAAAAAAAAAAAAACATATAAAATATTTTTATTTATGAAATTTCGATCAAGGTCTTTTAGGGAAGAATCAAGAGTTTAAAAACAGAAGCAAATTGTCGCAATGGCAGTAAATCTGTCCTTTATCCAGAATAATTAGTTTTCAAAATCACTTCAGCAAAATTTGAAAACCCTTTTCTATTTTTTAATGTACATTTCTTTTGTATCTTTAAGTTGCATTAATTTATGTAATAATGAACTCCGCGGTTTCAACAGAATCTACGAACTGTAATTTAGAAGAAACTCGAAGAAAATAAATTGTTATTTTTAGCATTAAACCTTACATTTTCTTTTTGAAATTAAATGTAATGTAAAATAATTAAAAAAAATTAAAAAACTTTAGAGCTATAATGACGCTAATTTTACCTGCAAGTTTAATTTTTCACAAAGTTTTATATCAATTTTAATATTTACGCGTGAATTTCTTTTCATTTCAAAAAAAAAAAAAAAAAAAAAAAAATATTAAAATCAGCTCGTAAACTTTTTTGGAAACAATCAAAAATTAAAATAAATTATGTATTTTTGTCTAAAAAAGGGCTTCTTCAATATTTTCTATACTGTCCGTTTCGATACTGATTATTATTAATTTTCTTTTCTTTTCTTTTCTTTTTCTTAAAAAGTTTTTGATGAAATTCCGTTTTTGTTTAGCATTTTCAGCTCTTTCAGACAATGTATAAGATTGATTATGAATTCAGTTAGTCTGCCTGTCTTTGTGACCTTCTGTCTGTCCATTGTGTAATAGCATAAACAAAGAACACTGATGTTTGAACGATGCAACGAGTATGTACAATTGGAAAGTGTTAATATCAATACGTATCGCATGATTTTTCATTTTTGTTTTAAATTTATTATATTTATTGAAATCAAATGGTAAAAAAGTTAAAAAAAGAAAAAAAAAATTAAATACATTAAAATTAAAATTAAAAAAAAAAAAACTATTTATTACACTGTGTTTAAAAAGTTTATAGTACTATTATAGTTATAAAAAAGCACTTTAAAAACACGTAAAAACATATTTAATTAAAAAAGAGATGACATAGATATATTTCTAAGCTTTTCGCCCTGATCAACAGGGCATAATCGGGAAATCTACGTAATCTGGTTTTACAAAATGTGCAGTTATCCGTTCAAGTATATATATATATAAACACTAAGCGACAAAAAAAAAAAAAAAAAAAAAAAAAAAAAAAGCCGCACTTGGATATTTTCCCTTTCGCCTTCTACAATCGCCAATTTTATCGTTTAAAAAGCAAATTTTCGAACAGATTTTATTATGTTGTCCTCCACGTACACTTTAGCTTTGAGTCCAGTATTAAAAATAAAATGCAATTGTCAGTAAAATTGCAATTTTAGAAATTATTTCAAAAATGATAAGAATAAAGCAGTTAACGATGCCACAAAAAGTATTAATTTTTGAATGAAAAAAAAAATCAATACGTGAGATGGCAAAATAATTAAATGTTAACGAAATATTGGTAAAAGGGTTTTTAGCAAGATATGGCCGTTTAAACTGGAAATTTGGTTTTAGGCGGCCATGTTGCTCATTCAAGTGAGATTACCGTAAGTTAAAAAGCTATTGCTTATAAAAGTGGTTTGTATTACATTTAGAACATAAAAGGGATTTAGAAAAAGTGTTTAGCAGCATAATTTCTTTAACTACAGTACAGCAACTATTAAACAAAGCAGGTTTAAATGACAGAAAATTTGAAAAAAATCCCATTCTTAGTGAAGAGAATTAGAAAAGGAATACCTCAGATGGCTAAAAAATTAAAAAATGATTAGTTAATTATTGGGCTGAAGTGGTTCTCTCTGGTGAGTCAAGTTTAACTTATTTCGAGCTAAAGAAAGCAAGCAGATCTGACAACGAAAATATGACCGACTTAATGAAAATCTCACTTTTAAAACAGTGACACACTGATACATTCTCCGTACATTATGGTACGGAGGTGCATAACTTTTCAAACAGTAAGGCAAATTCTTATGCTCAAGGGATCAATTAACTTGAAATAAACACAATCTTCATAAAAGTGGTGCCTGACCGACTATTTTGGAGGTATCATGGACATTTCCAGAAACAGCATTTCAAAATGATAATGCACCTTACTACACGGCGTCAGTGGTAAGTTTATTCACTTCAAATTCACAAAATTTCCTATCCATTCCCATGAGAACCTATAATTCTGTAAGTAATCATATATTTTTTCCCTTTAAGTTAAATCCCACAAAGGATATAGTAGAATTTCTTCTTTACCAGACATGGAAATAGTCCTAATTGCAATCCGCTCGAAGATGTTTCATCTATAAAAAGGCGGGGAGAGGGGAGAGGATTGGAAATTTGCAGTCTAGAATACTGCCAGAACTAGAAAAAATTATTTGTGATACCTGGCACATTGAAATTTCTGAGATTTATATTAAAACATTGTATAAAACTATGCCATTGCGCAATAAAACAGTAATTCCATATGAAGATGGAATTAACCCAATGCAGAATACATATTTTTAATAAAAAATTATCTAGATCTAACAAATAAATAGTTTTATTTCATATACGAAAATATAACTTGTTTATTCCATATAAGAAATCATAAGAGAATACAAAATTGCAAATGGTAATTGCATTATGTTCAAAAGAAAGTTTTATGCAGATTTTTAAAAAGTACTTCGTAAAGTGCAATAAAGCGATTTATTAAATCGAAAATGTTCATAGGTATCATTTCATCCCTTTGGTATTATGCAAACAAGATAGTTTTATTAGGTTGTAACATATGAAATGTTCGATTTTCATGGTCTACTTAAAGAAAGAATATATTTTTACAGAACAAACTTTATTAATCAAAATAGGAACCATTAGCTTCAATACACTTTTTCCAATGAGAAACAAGTTTTTTTTATGCCGGTATCATAAAATGTAGTCGTATTGGAGGCAACAAATTCATTGAATGCCGCTTCAGCATCCTTTGGATTTCTGAAGCATTTCTCCTGCAAGAAGTTATCGAGATGTTTGAAAAAGGGAAAATCTGTACGTGAGAGGTCAAGTGAATATATGGTCTAAAACTTCATAGTTTAACATGTGCAGCTTCTGACGAGTGATCATTGAAACATGCGGTCTAGCGTTATCATGGAGAAGAATAGGGCCTTCCTATTGACCAATGCCGGCTGTTTACGTGTAAGTTCCTGGTGCATTTCATCGATTTATCTACAATATTTCTCCGCTGTGATGTTTTCGCCTGGTTTTAGAAAGCTATGGTGAATTAAACCAGCTGAGGACCACCAAACAGTCACCATAACCTTCTTTTGGTGGAGTTTCGGCTTTGGGAAGTGTTGTGGAGCCTTGTCAGCATCCATCCACTGCGCTGAACGTTTACGATTGTCGTACAGAATCCACTTTTCGTCACAAGTTACAATTCGATTGAGAAAAGGATTATTTTGGTTGCGAAGAAAGGCAGACGAGATTTCAAAACGTTTGCGCTTCTGATTCTCATTCAATTCATGCGGTACCCATTTATCCAATTTTTTAACTTTGCCAGTCAATTTTAGATGACGTGAAATGGTTGTAGGAGATACACCTAGTTCTTCTGCATAATCTCTACAGTATTGCCTGGATTTTTTTCAACTATTGCTCGTAAAACTTCATTGTCCACAACAGTCTCTGGTCTGCCCCGGTCTTCGTTTGTGAGACTCTCATCCCCAGTTTCGAACTTTGCATACCAACGTCGAATGGTACGTTCATTTACAGAACCGTTTCAAAATTCAGCATTAATGTTTCGGGCAGCTGCTGCAGCATTATGCTTACTTTTCCACTTATACAAAAATAGCACTCTAAAATCTCTAGAATTCGTCCTACGATTAAAGCTATAAACTTACCACCAAATCAAAATATTTTTATTTGAAACACATCAGATGAAAAAGACAAGGTTTTAGCTTTAAAATGATACATAATTAACGACTGTATCAAAAAAGTTTATAAGGAACCAAATCTCAAAAATTTTACTGGTGAGAATCGGACATTTAATATGTTACAACCTGATATTTGTTTCAAACATTAATTTTAAAATTATTACAAATAAAAAAGGTATAAGTCATTTTTCTGCAGTGCGGCTTCTTTTTTTTTTTTTTTTTTTTTTTTTTTTTGTCGCTCAGTGTATATATTACATCAGGTGAAAAATACTGTTAAGTCCATCTAGAAAACAGTCAAAGCGTTAATTCAGTTCAAAAATTTTCCGTGTCTTCTTTACAGAAGCTGTAAATATTATAAGATGTCATAATGCATTAATTCTAAAATTTCAGCATTCCTACCAAAAATTTCGAATTTTCTTATATAACGAGATATTTAACTTTCATTAATATTATTTTAGTAGATTATAGAACTTCTTATCGTTTTCAAGTTTCACACAAGTTTCTGTGGACTATGCCACATCCTTCTCCAACAGTTGTTACCGCCAGCCCAGCTTTTCCAGTTCCCATCCACTGATTTCTCTAAAAGATTGATTCCTTTTCACTACAAATTTCCTACAAGGCTTTTCCAGCATTTGTTACTGCCAGTCCAGTGTTTCCACATCACTGAATTCTCCAAAAGACTGTGATTCCCATTCACTGCAAGTTTCCTATGGTTTTTTTTTTCACACAGCTGTTATCACCAGGCCAGCTTTTCTAGTTATCATCCAACTGACTTTTTCTACGCAAGTTACTTATTTAATAGTTCCAGTTGTCAAATGTTGCCTCATTGTGAACGCAGAGTGCCTCCAACAAACGGATTTTTTGAACTGAAGTAGTGTTTTGACTGTTTACCAGATGGAACTTAACTGTATTTTTCACCTGATATTATAATATATATATATATATATATATATATATATATATACATGTACTTGAACGTATAACTGCACATTTTGTCAAACCACATTATGTAAATTTCCTGATGATAGGGCTAAAAGCTTAGAAATATATCTATGTCTCTTTTTTAATTAAATATGTTTTTAGACTTTTACAAGTGTTTTTTTTTTATAAATTTAGAACAATACACGTCTTTCTTTTTTTAAATGTCTCTATGCGAGATATGCTCTCTCTGTAATATTATATTCTCAGCAAAGTCGTTCAGACTAATCCCTGTCAGGGAAGATCTAGTTATAAAAATAATTATCGTAATCGAGTTTACGTACGGATGTTTCACACGAAATATTGCTCTAAAATTAAAAGTGCTTTTTGTTTGCATATTTGTTGTCATCTATGCGTCTAATAGACATTTTTACTTTCCGAAGGTACGTATGTAAGGAAAGCATTGTAATCAAGACAAAAATTCGAGTTTGAGATTTTGAAGTATGGTTACGTTTTGATGTACCCTGAGTTCATTTTTCCTATTTTTATGATGGTATATGTTTGTGTGTGCATGTGGAAGTGAACATGATAACGTCAAAATGCTTAGTTGGAATGAGCTGGAAGTTGGCACGTATTTTATAGATCACCGTAGCACGAACCTTATTGTTTTTGATGAATCTAGCACTTTGTTTTTTTTTACAGGGACGCACAAAAAAAATTCTTTATCATTATGGCCGATTGGCTCAAATTATTTAAAGTGCAACAGCGTCTAAATGCCTTATTATATTGACCTGAAATTTTATATACATATTATAGGTCACCAACAGGCGAACTGTGTAAATTTTGGTGAATATAGCACTATCACTTATAAATTTTTACAAGGACACAATGGAAAATTCTTTGTCATTATGGCATATGGGTTCAATTATTTCAAGTGCAATAGAGTTAAATTTAACAACATACTATTTGGGGAAAAATACTCAAATACTGCATTATAATTTTCTCTTTTCTTTATGTAACGACTTTGTGACGAACGATACGTCGTCATATCTTAACTTATAGTTGACTTAAGGTTGAATGCTGCAAACTGAAATACTTAATTTATGAAGAAATGACCAGAGTCCAAATATATAAAATTAATGAGCTTAAATAAGAATGAGGGCGCTGGACTATAATGGCATTTAGTAACTTACGACTTAAAATGGGCAGTCCTCTTAAATACTTTGACAGCAATAAATAACCACCGTTACTTTACTTTACTTAATTACTCGCAAATGATCTCAACTACTTTTATTTAACTTCATTAACTCCTAAGGCCAAGTAGTCTTTCGCATGCAGGAGGATTCCCTGACGCTACAATGCTACTGGACTTACTCTCTTCTACCCTAAGCCGCTAACAACTAACTCCTTCAACTCTCATACTCTCTTTCCCACTAACTTTCTAACTACCATCCTCCAACTCACTCGCCTTCCAACTAACACACCTTCCAGCTCTCTCTCCAACTAACTCACTATCATCCTCTCCAACTAACTCACTACAACTATGAAATACATCGCCTTTCAACTCCCTCTCCAACTAACACACAAAAGCAATCTTCCTTCTCCCTTTATATCAATCACTTTTCAAACTTATTAGCATAATGTCAATTACAATTTTAGTTTAGGATGAGAACTAACTCTATTACTCAATTGAATCCTAAATTCTTCGCATTCATTTTTTTACTCGCAAAGTGCGAATTTTAATCGTAGCACTTTGTTAGACCTCACAGTTCCTCCCCAAAATAAAAAATTTTTACGTAAAAAACCCCAACGGGTTTTTACCCGTGAAAATTTTAAAGTTAATTTAAAACAGTGCTATGTTAATTGAAAAATAGCCGCAGTTACTTACTGCTAAAATTAAACAGTATAAGACTTTAGAAAAAAAAAAGGGGGAAACTTAAATTTAAACTAGACTGCCCAAGAATAACTATTTGCTTTAAATCTAATAGTGAAAAAAATGAACTTTAAGAGTGCCGAGCTAAAAACTGCCCACTCAAGAAAGATTTATGATAAAAATACTTGTTTTAAGCTCCATTTGAGGTGCTTTACGGCAGAAACTCCATGCACTAAACTTAGTAAACTTATTTAAAGTCCAGAGTATTTACAGCGGGGAAATACAGTCATCTTTCCTTAAAACAAATAGAAAGGAAAAAATTTTCATTAATTTAAAAAAATTTCAGTACAAAAAGGATCGCTTAAAAAAATAAATGCGATCGTTATTCAATTTAAACGTGGTAACATTAAAAAATCTTTATTGACAAAAACTTGAACTGTTGGTAGCCACTGCAGACCAGTCTAGGTCCAGTATCCTCGGCTAGGAAAAATACTTTAAAGTGCCTCCGCAAAAAAAAGAAAAAATTCCAGTTGTCCACTATCTGCTTGAATCTTGAAAGAAATCCGCTCTTGGCAAGCGTCCAGAAAAACACCTTTGACTTGAGAAAAGTGAAACGCTGGCACAGTTCCAAAAGTATCGGCTTTAGCATCAAAAGTAACAATTTGTAGAGAACAGATTGGACTTCGGATTTAACGTGTGTACTTCGGGTTTGAATCATCAGAGAACTTCTACAATATAAAAACTCATTTTACAGTATAAATTAAAAAAAGGGCGTGAACTACAACTTGTATAGAGATAAATGACATAATATTCCGGCTAGCTATTTGCATCCGGAAAAAACTAAATTGTTAGTGTATTAAGGTTAATTGTTAAACGCGAATTTACATGCAAAATAGCTTTAAAAAAGTTCTTTTAACTCCATATTAATATATACATAAAACTCTTAGTGAAAAATGCAAGAGTTTACAACAAGAAATATTCATTTTATACAATGTACGACATTTAGAAAATATAGATAAGGATACAAAATATTTCAAAAAGTTTTCAAAACTGCAGTTGATAGCTGAGAAATAAAAAATTCACGTACATGCATATAGATCATTTACAAAACTATAGAGAAAAATGTTTATACACTTATAAAATTTCATTTTATACAATTTATAAGACCTTTAGAGAAATATAGATAATGAATATATACAAATTGTTGAAAAAGTTTTTTCAAAACTGCCGCCGTTGACTAGGAAATAGAAAAGCATTAGAGTATATACATATTGATCATGTAAAAAACTAGAGAGAAAATTTATATACAAAAAGGTAAGAAAATTCATCGTACTAATTACTGCAGGTGATGGCTAAAACAAAAAACATTTAAGTACAGATATATAGATCATTCACAAAACTAAAGAGGGGGAAAAGTTTATACAAAAGAAAAAAAAAATTATCGTGCTAGTCACTGCTGGAGATGGCTAAAGGAACAGAAAACATTAACGTACATACATGAATATATTATATAACAGAAAAAAATTTATGACATGTAATCCAAAACATGAAATTTCGGTAGTTGAAAGTTCATGCAGCAAGTTTGAATTTAGATTTGTGAAATTTTAAAAAGTTCATGGCTTTTAGCTCATAGTTAAAGGTCCAAAAGAAAGTCCAAAAGGCTTTACATGTCGTATACTTTGGTACAGCACTACTAGAACTACACTTTATAATGGAAAAAATAAGTAACCATAGTACCTGACAGATTGATTCTTTGATATCAGCAAAATTAGAGATGCGGTTCAGACAGGCCTGAAGAGTTGTTGATTGCAGGTGCAGGTTAGACGTTCTAGGGTTGCTGTCCTGATGGGACTTCGAGCCTGGTGGCTTCTCACTCTCCGGAGGGGTTTTTGCACCCGGAACTTTGTCACAGTTCTGAGGAGGTTGTGAACTCTGAATCTGGTTCTTGTGGTGAGGGGGTTTCGGGCCCGTCACCTTGTCACTGCCCATAGTTAACACAGAGGACTGCGTTCGCTCCGTGCTTTCGAATGCAGGGCTGCTAGACTTTCTAGAAACTTCACAATAGGTTACATGGCCTTTTGAAATTACCTTCTTTAAAATAACATCTTTTTCGTTTACTTTAGGCGGCGTGTTATTTTGACAATTTAAGTTTACGTTCGCATTACAAATATTTGACTGTGTCGGCTGTATAGATGCACAGCTGACATCTAAAGGTGAGTTACTTTCGCTTAGTTTAACAGTTTCCGCAGCCACAGTAATTTTAAATGGATTTTCCGTTACAACCTCCGTCGCAATATCAGATAATTTTTCGGATTTCTTATCCGTAGGTAAGGGCTGAATAACAGACGTAGATTTTTCTGTAGTGCTGGTGAAAGGTGTAGTTTGCTCGTTTTCATTCACTTTTATTTGACTTTTGTCACTAGAAATAACGGCTTCATTGCCAGTTTTAGGTTGATCTGAATTAAACGAGCTTGTTTCCTGCGACTGAATAACTTGTGGTTTTTCCACTGGTTTGATTACCGCTTCCCACTGACGTTCGTGAGGGGGGAGGGAACGGTCATGTTGCAATCTTAGTTTGTCATACCGAGTGGCAAAGAGTTCGATGACCCGACTTTTTAACTCATCATAGGTTGGATTTGGGCCAAGCGAATGGCAGGCGATTAATTTATGCCACTGTCGTGGTTCTCCTTCTAAGGAACATGCTAACCAAGCATATTTTTTTCGAATATCGATTTTATGAAAATGGAAAAAATATTCAAGCTGCTCAAAAAATTGAAGTACACTCGTGGTGCCGTCAAAAAATACTTGCTCGGGGGGGGGGGGGATTCGAGCACAGTTTGGGCGCCAGTGTGACGAACGATACGTCGTCATATCTTAACTTTTAGTTGACTTAAGGTTGAATGCTGCAAACTGAAATACTTAATTTATGAAGAAATGACAGAGTCCAAATATATAAAATTAATGAGCGTTAATTGAGCTTAAATAAGAATGAGGGCGCTGGACTATAATGGCATTTAGTAACTTACGACTTAAAATGGGCAGTCCTCTTAAATAATTTGATAGCAATAAATAACCACAGTTACTTTACTTTACTTAATTACTCGCAAATGATCTCAACTACTTTTATTTAACTTCATTAACTCCTAAGGCCAAGTAGTCTTTCGCATGTAGGAGGATTCCCTGACGCTACAATGCTACTGGACTTACTCTCTTCTACCCTAAGCCGCTAACAACTAACTCCTTCAACTCTCATACTCTCTTTCCCACTAACTTTCTAACTACCATCCTCCAACTCACTCGACTTCCAACTAACACACCTTCCAGCTCTCTCTCCAACTAACTCACTATCATCCTCTCCAACTAACTCACTACAACTATGAAATACATCGCCTTTCAACTCCCTCTCCAACTAACACACAAAAGCAATCTTCCTTCTCCCTTTATATCAATCACTTTTCAAACTTATTAGCATAATGTCAATTACAATTTTAGTTTAGGATGAGAACTAACTCTATTACTCAATTGAATCCTAAATTCTTCGCATTCATTTTTTTACTCGCAAAGTGCGAATTTTAATCGTAGCACTTTGCTAGATCTCACAACTTCTCTTACTTTAATTTATTTATACAACCGTTAATTGCTCAATGTTCGAAAAGTCGAGTGGAATTACTCCAGATCTTTACTCCAGATTTTTAGTATAATTAGTTTAACAGTTTAAATATATATATATATATAAAAGAAATGTTAAGCGTTTAACTGATGTGTGATGAGGTTAAATATGCACTGCTATACCATCTATATAAGCATATAGGTACTTTTAATGTATTGTCGGGGGAAAAAAAAGGGGTCATCTACATATTGAAATGAGCGCCAACTTTGATTTTTTTTTCAACAGCAACACACAATTCTGACTTCATATTCGAATTTCTGAGAGTCTGACAGTGCGGAAAAGTATACTGTTTGTCTACTTTACCTTTAGTATTTATAGAGTTATAATCAAAAATATGTTAGGGGGCCATCTGTAAATGTAGAAAAATAAAATTACGATCCTATAAGAAATAGACAAAATTTTAATGTTTCACACTGGAAATCTTTCAGGAAAAAAAGAATTATAAAAATTAATAAAAACATTGATCATTTTCCAGTTTCTTAATTATCCTGAATTCAGTTTTTTAGATTTGTATATACTTCAGTACTTTTTTAGATAAATTTAGGTCTATTTAAATACATTACACTTGCGATTGGTCCAGACAATACTTTTTGAAAAAAGTGCAATATTTTTCAAGTAAAAGTGTCTATTATGGCTGCACTGATCATCAATAAAGCTCACATTTTCTTTCGTAGGTGTAACATATACGAAATGAAATAATATAGATATATATATACAACAACACATAAACTAAATCTTATCGGATAAATTATTGTAAGGGTTCATGAAGTAAATATTAAACAATTTTAATAGCAATTACCAGTTTTGGTCAGTTGAACGCTTTAGAACTGTACCAAACATTTTATAATTTCTATGAAAATATAATTTCTTAATTAACCCTTTCGCGACTGCTCTGTCAGTGGGCGTTTCTTTCGTAATCTGTGTGTTTCACATTTCTTAAGTGTGTACCCAATGTTCACATTTTTGCAATAAAATATACTATGGATAGAAATATATTGATTAGAAAGAATATAATTATAATGTATATCCATTTGTAATATAATTGTGAATACAGAAACTTTGTTCTAAAATATTTTATTTTTAGAGAATAACGTCCGTAAGCGGATCTTACTGTCAAAAAGACAAAATCCCGCGGTTGCAAATTGTGTTAAAATATATTTATAAAAGTTAAAGTATATTTTAAAAAATATGTAAAGTTAAAATATATTAATGAAATTTTAAAGACTAAAGTATTATTAAAATAATCCCCCCCCCCCGTACAAAATAAATAAATAAATAAAAATAAAGCAATATATGAAGCAAATAGTAAAGCCTTTAACTATCACGGTAGTTAAGAAACGAATTTACAAGCCTGTCTTGCATTTCAATTCCATTCATTTTTTTTTTCAATTAACATATTTACATTAAACCTATTTTTCTATTTAAAACAGTAAACCCCGCCTATTTAGGTAATATTTTTCTTCTGCTGTTCGTTTAAAATATTCAAAATTTTTTACCAGTAATCGATGAAGTAAATACCACTTGTGCATATTTTTGTCAACATAAAATAAGGGGTTTAACAAGAATTCATCACTCAATGTCACATTTACATTTCTTTTCTGTATTGTTTTGTTTTGAAGAACGATGAAGGCGTTGCTAGTATTCTTTAGAAAACAGGAATTCTTGATGCTAACCCTAATGTCTAAAAATCCTCATTTTTGTTTCATTTCTTTGCGTTTGACGTTGTTGTTATACAATTTGACCCGTAAATAAAAAATAAAAATATTTTGTTTAATTTTCTTTGTTATTTTTTAAGATTTGATTCGTTATCTCATGCAAAACTTTATAAGAGACGGCCCCCTAAACCATTCCAAAAGAAAGATTTATTTATATCTCGAAAACTAATAACTGGAATGAGCTGCAAATTTGCACACAAATATTTTTCAGCATTAGGATTCATTTTATGTAAAAATTAATATAGGTCATAAATCATAATTTTTATGAATATGAATTTATTAATATTTTTCAGAATAAAAAATATTTTTTAGAATCAAAAGTAATGATGAATTATGTTTGAATTTCTTCACTGTATCTCGTAAAATATATATATATATATATATATAATATATATATATCGATCAAGTTATTTTTTGTGAAGAAATTAAATAAAAGTTTGAAATATGAATTTAACATTAGCACCTTCAAACTTTGAACGCTTATAAGTCTGTGAAAAAATAAGTAAAATATACAACCAATATACTTTTTCGCGTTGTCGCGATCCCATGAATTCAAACATAAAATAAAAATGGGCATTACTATTGAAAAAAATCAAAGTTGGTGCGCGTTTTAATATGTAGACTGCCCCCAATTCAAAATTTCAGTTCCTTTTCTGAAACTACTCTCAATTCCCCGTCGAATGATACCTATTACATTTTTCTACATCGATTAGCAACGAAGTTACGTCGAGTGTTGCGGTTTTTTTTTTTTTTTTTTTTTTTTTTTTTTTTTTTTTTCCCGACTGCACATTTACTAATAAAAGTGAAAGATTTCTTTTAGCTTATCTAATAGAAAATTGATTTTGTCTTGCATGATTGTAATTATGTTAATTTTAACAATATATATGCTTTTAACATTTTTTAAGATAAATAATATATATATATATAATAACTTGTCACACGTACATTAAGCTGTTAACTATCTTCTTTTCAACCCTTTATACTTTTCTCATTTTTTACTTACTTTCAATTAGGAAACCTTAAATTAATTTCACCTCATTTTTTTTGTATTGGTTTTTATTTCATTTTATTTTATTATTATGTTATATTTTAGCAATTGGTTTATAATCTATTCGCTATTCTCATGAAAATAAAATGTAAATGATTTATTTACTTCATTAAGAAAATTGGCTTATCAAAATTTTAACACGTATATTTTGTTTTTATACATAATGAAGCTAAAAAGTAATTTATTTCGCTGACGCTCTCAACATAAATCAGAAATGAATACAGTTTTTTTTTTCTTCTTCTTATGAAGTGATAGAGTTATTTATTTGTATTTTTACTGTCTTCTATACATGTAAGAAGAGAGTAATCGATTCGTGAAAATTTCCGACCTTCAGTTTTCGATAGATTTACATGTTTTTAGATCACCTGAACAATATTTGACTGTTCATAGAAAATGCCTTTCTGTATGTGTGTATCACAAACTTTGTGGACGCTATATCTCACGAACCAATGACCGAAATTTAACCAAACTTGGTATTTGGTTGGACTCTGACCTAAATTGGTGCTGATTACATTTAGGGATCAATCGCACAACAGACGGCGCAGTAATTTTTTTTTCTGAATTTTTAACGTGGCAGCATAGGACAAAATTTCGTATAAATGTACATAATGAGACTTATTTTTGTTGTAAAATTAATATCAGTTATTGATAATAGTAGTACACTAAGAAAGTAAGTGTGCGCATGTAAAAGTATCGCTCCCCCTTGAGGGATAATACCCCCCAGAGGGTGTAAAATTTCAGTATGGGTATCTTACAAAAGAACTCGCCAGTACCTTTAAAGTGAATGGTTAAACCATAGATCTGTAATAACTTAAAACAAATTTATCGATTTTTGTTTCGTTTTTAACGAAAAAAGAAAAAAAAAAAAAAAAAAAAAAATATTTCTTCTGACGTTGGCACAAAATTGACATTCTTTCTGCATTTAGTGTTACACTTCTATGAGATAGAAATCGCCTGCATTCATCATGGGAAAATATTTTAAAAATAATAACTTTAATAAATAATCTGTACTGCGTGAATCTGTATAAGATTATACACAGAAGAAAGTCTTGTGGTGTCCACAATATACTAGTTTATTTTAATTTCGAGAAATAAATAATAAAATATTTTTTAATTTTTCTGTTTATAAGCGTGGTAAATACTAAAATTTTGGTTATTTGGTGTTGTATCAACAACTATTAAAAACCTATTGAGTGCACATGAGTTCTAGGCCTGGTTGGAATGCTTTTCGTGGGCAGTTTTTCTAAGGGATGCTAGCCCGTATTCACGCGAGTTTCTGAGAAAACCACGGAAAACTTTTTTAACGGCTACGTCGACGAGCGCGACCTGGACACAAACCCGGGACTTCCCGTCTTATCAGCTAAGCTAGCAGAACCTCTCGGCCACTGGTGAAGCGTTAGAATTTCGAAAAAATCGAATGAAGTCAAACGAGATTTTTTTTTTATTTGTTTGCAAAAAATGCTTTGAACTCAGGAAGGATAGGTGTCTATAATAATAAAAGAAGATGTCTGTCTGTCTGTCTCTCTGTCTGTGCATCTATACGTTCAGCCCCTACTGAACGCAGAAGTACAAAATTTGACATGAGGGTGCTCAGAAGCCTTGCCGAGGGGCTCCTGAAAACAGAATTTAAAATTTTTATTTAGATCCCGAAATATTAATTAAAACGTCCACCAATGTCTAATTAAAAAGCGAGCTGATCGTATTTTCCGCCCTCCAAGTAGAATTCAGCGCGTTCCTCAAAAGAAGAAACAGAGAGAATTTTGTGAAGTTTTCGCGCGTTTTATGAAGCCATCCCAGCTTAGTGGTTGCAGATATTGAAAATACACCTGTACCACGAGAAAGAGCATTTATTACTAATTCTTACGGTACAAATTTTTTTGAAAAATACGGATTTTTATATTTTTAAAAAAAAGTTTTAAAAAAGGTCCAAAATTTCTCTTTTTCTCGATCGTCTTTTTTGAATCGCCCTGTACGACCGAGTAACTGTTCCATTTCTTAACAATTGGTATATTTGGAAAGCTCATTTAATCCTCTTTCGAACCATATAAACATTTTAACAAAATACGGATTAGCGATCCATATTTTTAGATTTTACGAAAGATCGATTTTTTCTCAAAACATTTTATAACTCAAAATCTTTTAGAGATAAATCATTTCTCCCTCTCTCTCTTTTTTTTTTTTTTTTTTTTTTTTTTTTTATATAGATCTCGGTTAGGCGATTCACATCTCAAAAGATTGAAAGGTTTTTTCAAAAACTGAATGAATTATAGTTTTTTTAATTTTAAACATAAAACTATTTCATACCGCGAATTCTAATTATGATTAAATTATTTTTAATACATCATTCGAAAGATATTTTAAAGTTCTTTTATATTATCAAAAGTGGAATTCGAGATTTTACCCGATTTACACGTTTTAAGCAGTGGCGGCTCGTGCACGGAAAATTGGCGAAAAGGCGCACTGTATTTCACGTTGTATTCCTTTATAGAATATAAATTTACATTTAAATAAGTATTTTTAGTTAATTCAAGTTAAGACCATGCTTAATAAAAATTATGATTAAAAATACTTAAATATTATTTTGAGCTCTTCACCTATTTTCGGTTCACGAGCCGCCACTGGTTTTAAGGTCTCCTGATTAGGTTTTCTTTTGTGTCTCATCTACTAATTAAAATATTTTCATAAGAAACACATCATTTGAAAGTTTTGTTGATTCAGAATTGAACAATAGATTACAGAAATTTCTACCGCCAGATGGTGCTGTAGTATTTTAAAATTTCACTATTTTAAATTCTAATGATTGAGGAAGGTGTTGTATGTTCTAAAACGAGTATAAGGCGCCGCAGGCGCCACCGAGTGGACTTTGCTAAAGTCAGGAATTTCAAAGATCATAACATGGTGAGCGAACATACTGTTTCAGATATTGAAACTAGAAGAGGGCGCCGCAGGCGCTACCAAGCGAGAATTTACTCCGATTAAATTTTTCAATAAAGCTATTTTCACTATATGTCAATAAGCTGTTGTAAGACCTAAAACGGGAAAAAGGCGTATTTTAAGAAATCTCACCGCTTACTGTTTGTAATTGGCAAATTTTTTTATAGTCATCGATCGTAAAAATAAAATTATGGAACTTTTTCTCGAGGAAGAGAAGTTTTTTTTAAAAAAACGGCCTTAATAGAAATTTTTTAAATAAACTTTTTACCTCAATTCTTTACAAATAAGGGTACTGGGCTTTTTCTTCAAGGTTGCTTACCGAATAATTTAACGACCAACTCTTCGAACTTTATTAAAGTTCGAAATGTTTTAAAGTATATATCCTACGTAAGTTGAATTAATATTCATTAAAGTCATTTTACGTGTTGTCAGTGACGTGCTATATAATGTTATAAATGTTTTTAACTCAAATTAAATACGTAAAGTAAAACTCATTTGTATGTATATAACGTTATAACTAGCGTGCTAGCTACATTTGAACTGCAGATTTTTTTTTTTTTATTATTATTCTTTTTTCAGAATTGATAAGAGACTTGAAATATTATTAACAAGTGTTACCTGTTTTGTGATATTTTTTTTAACCTTATTGTTCTGGGTCATAACTATTTTTCGAGATCGTTTCACTATACTTTTCTATGATTTTATTTTCCCGGTCTGTGTTTAGGTTACCGTAAACAATATGAAATCGGGACAAAAATGTAGTTAGTTTTTATATGAATAAATTATCTGTTATTACAGCCAAAAGCGCTTTTCAAAAGGTTTACATTTAAGATAAGGAATCATGTATAGAATTTAAATGAAATTGTTTTTTACATTATTTTTATTTATTTATTTTACTTTATCTTACACATGTGTGTTAGAAAAAGTATTGTTTTTGGGTCGAATTTGTTTCCTCTGAATTCGGAAATAAAGTTTCTATAGAGGTTGGTCTGTGCATGTCTGCCTGCCTGTGTGTTATCAGAATATCTCAAGAACATATATATTAGCAGGTAGTCCAAACTCTGTGTTCTAAATTTGTATCATACGGTAATGCAACACTATACCTTTCCATAAATGAGCAGACACTTTCGATTTTAGACGTTTTGTCATATATCTCAAAATATACTGAACGAATGAACTTGAAACTTACGGAGTGTAAAGAACATGTTATGCCTCATATATTTAAGCAGAAATTTTACCCCGAAAGCAAAAGGAGAAACAGTAAAAAACTAAATGAAGATGTTTGGGATCACCCTGTAAAAAGTAAAGCTTGAAATGCAATCTGGCTGTAGCATGTGATTATATTCTTCTAATTATCTGTATACATTTTTTGAGGCTACCACTTATATTCAAGGATATAACGGTTTCTTTTAAAAATTGCAAAATAAAATTATCACTTTTTACTTTCCGTGCACTATAGTGAAGAAAGTATTGTAATCATGTCAAAAATGTGAGTTTTAGATTTTGATGTTTCTACACGTTTTGAGGTCCCCTGAATTCATATTTACTGTTTTTACGATGATATATGTGTGTATGTATGTGAGTGAACATGGTAGCGTCTAAACGCTTTGTTCGAATGAGCTGAAAGTTGGTACGTTTGTTATAGATCATCGTCGCACGAACTGTATAAATTTTGGTGAATCTAGCGTTTATAGTTTTTTTACAGGGATACAAAGAAAAATCCTTTATCATTATGGTCTACATGGGCCCAAATTTTTTAAACTGCGATAGCGGCTAAACACCGTGTAAGGTCGGTGTGTAGTAGAGTTCACGTCAGCATGGCGCTGCAGCTAAATTCACAAGTTGCGAAGCGTGAGTGAATAAGGAGAAGTCTTAGAATTAAATGAAGTGAGTGGAATGGATGAAGCTTAGATATAAATATGGATGTGTGTTGGAAAAGAAGGAGAGTAGGAGAGTGGTGCAGAGAGTCGACGAAGAAAGAGTTTGCTTAAGTGATCTTTTGTGATAAGTTTTTAGTTTGGTGGATGTCATAGCCGTTTTGGAAGATACTAATCTATAGTGTACAGTTAGGCGAATTTAGGGAATCCTGTCGCCGGCGGAGCATTGTGGATCGGCAGAGAGCAATCGTCGACGGTATCTGTATTGGTGAGAATAAGTTACGTTTATTTAATGATTTAATGAAGTTATCCCCTAAAGTTATTTAAGAGTTATTTTTGAGTTAGCCCAACACCCGCCTTGAAATTGATCTCTAATAAACTTTATTTGTATTAAACTTTGAGTCTTGTGCATTTATTATTTACTACTTAAGTTAGTTGATTTAAGATTGAGAAATGGAGACCACTAATTCCTCACAACCGTTGTCCGACATCCGACATTCATAAATTTTGCTGAATCTAGCGCGTATAGTTTTTTTTTTTTTTTTTTTTACAGGGACACAACGAAAAATTCTTTATCATTATGCCCTATAAGCTCAAATTATTTAAAGTGCGACAGCGTCTAAGCGCCATATTTAATTGAGCTGAAACTTTATATACATGTTATAGATCAGCTTCAAACTAATTATATGAATTTTAAACTATGTAGCACTTATAGTTTTTTTTAGAGAAACAAAAAGAATAATTCTTTATCATTACGCCCTATGGGCCGAAATTTTTGAAAGTAAGATTGCGTTTAAATGCCTTATGTAAATGAATTGAAAGTTGGTACGTATGTTATTGCACAGCGTAGCCCGAATCCTACTAACTTTGGTGAATCTAGGACTTATGGTTTTTTTACAGGGACGCAATGAAAAATTTTGTATCATTATGCCCTATGGGCTCAATTTATTTAAAGTGCGATTTCGTCTAAACTCCATATTTAAATGAACTGAAAATTCATACATATGTTACAGGTCACAGTCGCACAAACCTTAGAGGTTTTGGTGAATCTAACACTTGTACGCTTTTACACAGGGACACAAAGAAAAATAATTTATCACTGTGGTTTATGGACATGCCTTATCCAATTGTTCTGAAAATTTATATGCATGTTATAGGTAACCATCGCACGAAATTTATAGATTTTGATGAGTCTAGCATTTATAGATTTTTACAGGGACAGAAAGAAAATATATTATTATGATCTATGGGATCAAATTACTTGAAGGGCAATAGCATTAAATTAAACAAAACATACTATATGAAGAAAAGTACTCATACACCCTATTATGATATTCTTTTACTTTAACTTATTTATACAAGCATTAGTTATTAAATGTTCGGAAAGTAAAGTGGAGTCACTCCAGATATTTTAACTATAGCACGAAAGGTACTAAACCCCGATCAAAACCATTTTCAGGAAATTTAACGTACTATATTAGGATGTGAACATCTTTAGTAAATTTTTAACTACGCATGAGCAAGTATTAACGAAATTTCACTTGCATATTTCTGTACTGATAAGTATAAAGGATTTAAGTCCATATTCTTGATTTTTCAGGTGACGAAAAATAAAACTAAACAAAATAAAAACAAATGAGAAGAATCGATTAGGAAAAAGGTATTTCGTTGACTTATACCCTTTATATCATTCAGTGATTGTCAACCTTCATTTAATAACGGGAAAAATTGAATTAAATATTTTATACCATACATGAATAGTAAATTTTTGACTTGAACCTTTTTTTAGCAATGGATTTTCTCAAAGACTAAATGACATAGACTTAAATCCTTTATACCAATCGATTGATAATTTTTTTCTGAGTCTGACAATGTACTTAACTCAAAATCGACATTTTTGGACATAAATCCTTTATACTTATCAGTACAGATTTATAACAGTCAATAGTATAGCTATTTATATAAAAATCTCTAACAAATATCGCGTGAATTCAAAAAGTTGTATTTGATAGAATGAAATGAATTTCAGTTCTGAAAAATAAGGAAAATAATAAGGGGGTTTGTCAATATTTATTTACAATCAACGAACAGTGTGTTACTATTGACTGAATTAAATAAAAATGGGAATAAAACCCCTTAGTTTAGCCTCTTTTTTTTTCTCTAAAAGGAACTAAATAGTAGTTCATTCTATCACGTTAAACTTTTTGAATTTGCACGATACTTGTTTGGGGTTTTTATGTAAGTAGCTTAATATATATGACTATTAAATTATTCAAATGAAATTTTGCTAAGGCTTGCACATGCGTATTTAAAAATTATTTAGTAGAAATGCTCATATTTCATTAGATATTTAACATTTTTGCATTCTAATTGCAGTATGCTGCGTCTAATGTTGTATGGCAAATTTGCTGAAAATGGCTTTACACTGGGTTTAATAACTTTGCGTGTAAAATTAAAAAAGTAATATTTTTTTTAAAAATCTGGTGTGAAACAACCATATACGACTTCCATTACTTACTTATTACATGTATTATATGCATTTTTTGGAGATAATATGATCAGAAGACATAAAATTGACCTAACAAATTAGACACTTAAAAATTTTCTGGTAAGATAAAGCTTATACACATGTAAAGATACATAAAATAGATTTACATAGCGAATTTAAAAATAGTAAGAAGAAAAAAATCAGTTTAGCCATTTTTCGAAACATTAATTTCCGACATCTAAAACTGATCTACCTGATCAGGATGACTGTTAATTTCCTTTTAATAATCACGTAATACATAAGAAAAGATATCTAAAGTGGATATATGTAACAATTTTCAAGAAAGTCATTAGAGACGTTTTTGAGATACCGACTTTCGCCAAAACTTGGCAAATTTAATTATTGACCGAAAAGCAATAATTACATGCGAAAGGATATTTAAAAGGCAGTTAATATGGCAAGTTTGAAAAAAATCCGTGCAGCTGTTTTTAAAGGAACGCAGTTGCGAGGCCTGCAACTGAGCTATTTATACAGGACGCTTATCAATTTTCCTGAAGTATAACCAACTATATCATTCGAAAGGACATCTAATAGAGTGTTTATATAGCAACTTAGAATAAAATCGTTAGAGCCGTTTTTGAGATACAGACTTACGATACCGCTTCCGGTTTCAGATGTCCCAATTCCGATTTTCCAATTTTTACCAAAATTTGGAAAATTCATCCGTACACAAGACCTGTTTGAATTCTAAGTCTCGTAGTTCTATCTTTATTAGTTCCCGAGATATAATAGCCAGAAGATTCCCCATATACGTACATACAGTTGGTAACAAAAGTGTCCGAACACTAGCAAAAATTCCTATGTAAAAAAAGTACACTTCATACGGTTTTGCTAAATAAATCCTTATCGAATCCTCTTCTTAGTCAGTCTAAGAACATGATTCGATGAGGATTTATTTAACAGAACCGTATGAAGTATACTTTTAATACATAGGAATTTTTGCTAGTGTTCGGACACTTTTGTTACCGACTGCATACAAAAGTGTCCGAACAAAACACACACATACACACATACACACTGACCAATTGCCAAAAACTACTTTTTTGGACTCAGGAGACTTTAAAACATGTAAGTCAGGTGAAAACTCGATATCGAATTTTTGGACAGAATACAATACTTCCATTACCTACGGTAGTCGGGTAAAGAAAAAACATTATATGTCCATGAATATGTGGTTGCCTCATAAAAATTTATATACATAATATAAAGGAGCCTCGTAAACACATGCCACATCCAGATTGCATTTCAAGTATTAGTTTTTACAAGGACATTTTTAATTTTGTTTAGTTTTTTACTAGACCCCTTTCATTTTTAGGATCTAAATTTTCACTGAAATGTATGAGATATACTATGTTCTTCTTACTACTAAAGTTTCAAGATAATTTTTTTTATCACTTTTTGAGGTATTTGAAAAAGCGTCTGAAACCAAAAGTGTCCGGTCATTTAAGCTTTCATTCAATATTGTATGCAAAATAAGGGCACTCTTCAGTTACTCTGTCTAGGCATATTTCTAAAAATTTACAGAGTCCAAAGCCCGATAGCACCTATAAAGACGACAAATCAAAACCAGAAGAAAATTTAAAACATAGAATCCATAGGAAGGTGAAATAAAGCTTAAAGGATAAAAATTCACATGAAAGGGAAATAAAATTTAAAGAATAAAAGGAAGTTATACATTCATGAATAATAGAAATAAAATTTCAACATAAATCATAAATCCATGATCTGTTAGATTTCAATTTTAAAATTACGCAATGGAAACTGTAGTTAAAGAAATACAATTCGTAACATAATTTGTTTTAGACTTAAAAAAATTAAACCAAATAAAACTAAAATTTATTATTTTTATAATTAAACAGTTCAACAATAAAACAAATATTAAAAGCTGGATAACATATATAGCTCGATTTATATCAATTTTTTCAGTGCATCTCATGAATCATCCACACCACAAATTTAGTGGCAATTCAGGATTCTGTTTATAAAGGAAGTTTAATTATAACCTCTTAGTATGCTTATTTGATTTGGTTCAAGTTATGTTAATCATAATTATACCGGGTGCGTTATAAATTCGTGCAAACTTTAAAAAATACATAATAAAAATATAATGATTGGAAAAAATTTCGCTTTTTGGAATATGATCAGACGGGCATTGGAATTTTTTTTTTTTTTTTTTTTTTTTTAATGCCTAAAAAAATTGGTTCCAAAAGTAACAGAAAAAGGGCGCTCATGAACCCCATACTGATAAGTTTTATGCAAACCAGACAAACACAAACAGATAACTGTATTATAACAATGTGCATCTCTTTTAAAGTACAAGATGCTTAACACGTTCATTGTCACACGTTCATTACGCGCTATCGCGTAATACGAGTTATCAGCAAACGGCCGATCATGCGATATCGCGTGATAGATATTTAGAGTACATAAACTCTATGTACATAATAATAAAAGTGTACTATAAATAATACATTAACTTATATTCACAATAAAAACTAAAGAAAAAAAATGGCCACTACACGAAATTCCAATTTTTAGCTTGGCAGTAAACATGTTAATATGACTACCACCACCACCACAAAGTATTAGACAAGTGAGGCGTACCACTGTACAGTCAGCCAAAAAAAAAACGCCACCCCCCACCTAATTTCGCCGTAAGTAAACTATCGTAGAAACATGCGACTGGTACCGATCAGTTTGTAATAACGTCTAGTTTATAATGTTATAGTTAGATTTTACTTAGGGGGTCGTCTACATATTAAAACTGACATCAACTTCATTTTTTTCAATAGTAACCCCCCTTTTTTATAATTTATTTGAATTCTTTGGATCAAATCATCACGGAAAATGATATAGTTTATATATTTCGCTCAATTTTTCATAGAGTTATAAGCTGTCAAAGTTTCTTGATGCTAATGTTAAATGAATGTGACAAACATTAAATCATATCTTCCGAAATAATTATGATATTTAAATTCTGTTTTTTTTTTATTCGTTAGAATGAAGTGACCCAAACATATTCCATGCAAATTTTTGCTAAAAAAACATTTTTTGAATTACGAAAATTATTAATAAATTCCTATTTGAAAAAATTATGAATTAGACCTATGTTAATTTTTGCACGAATAGAACGGGCATCATCAAAAACATGGGTTTCCAAATACAGCTCGTTCCTAACATTATTTTTTGAGTTACAGTGATATTTCATTTTTTACTGCTGTTAGGGGGGCGTCACTTGCTATAATTTGTATCCTCTGTGAGTCAATATTTCTATACATTTTGACGAAAAACTATTTTAATTTACCTTTATGTTATTATAATTGTTTTCTAAGGAACATTTCGATGTTTATTATACAAATTGGCTTATTTTTTATAAAATTATCGCAATGCAGGCAAGAGATTGGGAAAGAATTCCAAAAGAAATGTAGTCCCGCCTCTATATTGCGGAAACAGTATTAAAACTAGTTTGCATACTCGTATATGACTCTATATGTGACGCTGGTATGCATAAATGTCAATGGCATTTATTACATGCTGAAGACAAAATTTAAATGATTTAATTGGAAGTATCTAAAATAATTTTGTTTTATAATGTAAAGTTTTAGAAAAATTCTGTAAAGACGTGGCTTTCGTTGCAAAAAGGAGTTTACTCGATTCTGAAATGTTAAGTCTTTGTTCTTAAATATTACGTAACTTTTTCTAGTTTCTCACTGCTAAAATTCTATTTTATCCCTTTTGTCTTTTGTTTTTAACTTGAATATTCTAGGATTCGTGCATCTCAAGTTATATATCATGATTTAGAAAATGCGGTAGGACGAGGATTATTATTTAAAAGAGCAATACGCAGTGAAAAGTACTTTTGTTTTTGCTTTCTTTTAATTAATATAATTAATTTTTATCAGATTTTTTAAAACATATTTTCTGTTTTAATCTTGTTGTGACATTTTCGCATTCGTTTACTCTACCGTTTATGCTATTTAAATTTTACCGCATGACGTAACATAATAAAATATAAACTTTTTATTATTATTTTTTTTTTTAATACCAAATAATATAGTGGAATTTTTTTTTTTTTTTTTTAAGTTTTTAAAATCTATTATTGAAACAAAGCGCAATATTATTTATTTTCGATTATTCTAATCACGGCGTAAAACTGGCGACACATTTATCACGGAAAAAGAATTTAAAACTAAGTAATATGTCTTATAACTTTTAAAGATATAGATTTTACGCATTTAAAATTAAGAATTCAAGTACAGTAGACGACTGCAGAACGGGGAATATTCGTTCTAGGCAATAGGAAACCGTTTTTTCTATATCCATATTTATTTTCATATGAATATACACAATAATTATACTCTTTCTAGTGATAGTATTTGTTTCATACTATTTTGTTTATATAAATATGAATATAAGGAATATTCTTAAGAAATATCGTAACACACAAATTGCGAAAGAAACGCCCACTGGAGGAGTTACAGATTTCCAAATGACGTGAAACTACATCAGCAGTCGCGAAAATATTAAATATCCTTTCTCAGATATTAGTTTAAATCTTGTTATCTATATTTTTGTATATTATCTATTGTTGGTTTGTACGCCTAAAATTAAATGTAAAACTTTATAGTAACACTTTCATGCGGGGCTTACTGTATGAAATAAAAATATACCCAACAAGAAGTAGATAATTCTTTTTCTTAAATATTAAACACTTTTTTTTTTTCTTTTAACCGCTATTAATATTATTATCATTATTACTATTATTCTTTTACCTTGGTACCTAGATTTTTGTAATTCAACATTGTATTGTAGGGTTCATATGATTCAAGCTATTTAATTTTCTTCGTATGAAGTGATGTATTTTACTATTCAATGTTTAATAAATAGAAACCAATAAAAATCTTTTAATTCATAAACTAACATAGAAGGTTTTGCGAATTAAAATCGTTTTTTTTATTTTATAATAAACATTTCTGAACTTTGTTTCCGGTGTGAAATTTAATAAATAATGTATATTGCGTGGTAGATCAAAATTTATTTTTTCTAAATGTATAGACGATCCCGTAACACATTTTCACGTGTAACTCTGTTTAGAGTTGATTTAAAGTATATAAATAGGTATGTTTCCCGAACTGCCTTGATCTTAAAAAATGGAATAGGAGGTCAAAAATAGGGGTCGTCATTGAAAAAAAATGACGTTTATACCTGTTTTAATATGTAGATGACCCCTTAAGTAAAATCGAACTACACCATTAAAAACTAGACGTTGATGCAGATCGATAGGTACCAGCCGCATGCTTCTACGATAATTTACGGCGAAATTAGGTGGGCGGGGGGGCATTTTTTTTTTTGGCTGACTGTACATATTACAGTTAGGGTAGCATGCCCGTCTCAATGCCATCGACGCAACGTCCCCCGGTATAATAACCAATGCTCTGCTACCAGCATAAAATGATGAATCTATTTCAAGCCATGTGTTTTATTTCTAACATGATTTGCATAAAACGTCTCAATATGATGTGTTAGCGCCCTTTTTCAGTTACTTTTTGATTTTTTTTTTCTTTCTTTTTCCTATTACACACACACATTATATATATATTAGACACACATGGGGGAAATATCCCTTGTCCATCTGATTATAATCTCGCTAATCGAAATTTTTTTTCTGAAAATTACTTCTTTTATTATGAATCATTTAAATTAGCCGGAATTTATGACGTACTTTGTACCTTAATTAGAGCCCCTAAATAAAATAATAGGCCGGCGCATCACCGCCATTTTTTTGCCTCAGAAGAGGACAGAATTCCCGCTTGGCGTCGTTATCGCTTCCCTAATGATTTTAAGAAATCTTGATCTGAAGCTAATCCGGTCAAGAGAAGAGCAATAAGCAACAATAATATTCCTAAAAACACATTTTTTTCACAATACATTCTCAGGATGTCATTTTATTCTGAGGATATAGTATGGATGTACTGGGGTAAGATGTGTTGTTAGGGCGGTTTTCTATTTCTTTTACAAAATGTCGCCAAAACTCAAATACACAGTCTGCGAACACTTTATATTCACTTCTTGAATGATTATAGCAGTTTATCGCTAAACAAGCTTCCGTATCATAGTTTACTTAGCTAAAATTATGAAATATAATAAAACAAGTTACTTTAAAGTAACGTAAGACGATAAAAAAAAATGTTTGTCGTTTGTTTATCAGAGAAACGCGCTGGGTACACGTGGCAACCCTAAGGCAACAAAATGCCTGATGCGCCAGCTCGTATATATAGGAGCCTTAACCTTAACACTTTCGCGACCGCATGTCCTTTGTCTTTTGACAGTAAGCTCCGCCTGTGGGCGTTATTCTTGTATATTACATTTTTTCAAATCAATGTTTTCTGTATTCATATTTATAATATAAATGAATATACATTACAATTATACTCTTTCTAATCAAAGTATCTGTATTCATAGTGCATTGATTGCACAAATGTGAAGGGTATATTGTTAGAAAATAATGTAACCTATGTAATCTAAAGAAACGCCCACTGATGGAGTTACAGATTTTCAAATGACGTGAATTCACGTCAGCGGTCGTGAAAGTGTTAATAAGAAAGAACTACAGAACAGGCTTTTTAAAGTATTACGCACAAAAATTTTAAACTTTTGTATTTTGTGGTGTTTATTCAAAGTACGTAATACTTTGTACCTTCTCGCCCAGAATACTAAAGTTTAAACAATATATTAACTCATTATAATCGAGGGTCTCACTGCATGAACGAAATATTGCAGCGGGTGATTTTGCAAAAAATAGAGCAAAAGAATAATTTTAATGAATAAAATTTTAATAAATAATTTGCACTGGTTGAATTTGTATAAATTATATATTGAAGAAATAAAATTTGTGATTTCCATAACATAATAATTTATTTAACTGTTTATTTTAAAATAAATTACTAAAATCAGAGTGAACGCCTTGTGATGCTGTAAACGGTCTTTAATTCATTCTCTTGATCCTTCTTTTGACGATTTTTCTTCAATTCTTCAATTAATATATTATCCCAGTTTTGTAGCTCAGCTGAACCGTAAAAATGAAATGCTACAGCACTTGACATAACAACGAAAATGGAAATGTAAATCACTTTACACCAATCAAGCAAGTTACCCTGAAACGAGAAAAACTGTACATGAAAATCAATTCTAGGATTGGCTGATCTAAGAGTCAGGAAAAATTACAAAAATTAAGAATTCAAAAACAAATAAAAACTAGTTGGAATAAATGAATACTGTTCAGTTCTGCATCAAATATTTGCTGCGATAACTTCTGCTATACCACAATAAATACCATAATCTATACAATATTCATGTTAAAAGAAATAAACTCGGCTGATCAATTAATATATTATCCCAGTTCTGTAGCTCAGCTGAACCGTAAAAATGAAATGCAACAGCACTTGACATAACAACGAAAATAGAAATGTAAATCACTTTACACCAATCCAGCAAATTACCCTGGAATGAGAAAAACTGTACATGAAAATTAATTCGAGGTATTGGGTGATGTAAAATTCAGGAAAAACTATAAAAATTAAGAATTTGAAAACAAATAAAAACTAGTCGGAATACGTGGATTCTGTTCATTTCTATATCATATGCAGTAGCCGCCGCTTAATAAATTCACTGGTTAATAAAATCAGCCGCTTAATAGGGTCAAAATGCCAGGACCGGAATCAAATCAATAGAAAGTATTTTAAAACCGCCGCTTAATAAAATCATCATCGCCGGTTAATAAACTCAAAAATACAGTTCCTGACGCTTATTAAAATCACATTCGTTCTGAGCCAAAGTGATTTTATTAAGCGGCTGACTTTTATATCCGGCGAACGTTCCTGCCCTTAAGGGGAAGGTATTACTTCCCTGAATTTCGAAGGAAACTTCAAAAGATAACGAATAATGGAATTACCTAGTAAACAATATTAATTAATTTTTGGTAGATCATTAACTAATTATTTCTTCGATATAAGTAAATGCATTCTAAGCTCCCGTGCACTTTCGTTATAGGAAAATCGTCATTACTTTACCAAAAGTTCACGCTTTCCTTATGAATTTAAAATATTTCCGTTTAAGCCTCATGAATGATAGTAATTTCAAAATAAGAACTAGAAATTGCTTTCTAATAATTAGAAAAAAAAAAATCATTTCAAATCAAATTTCTATTTTATTACTGCGCTTTGAAGAATACGTTCCTTGAAATTGTTACGAAGATAAGTTATGGGGCGCGTTTAATTTGTAACTGTGAGTGTAAAATCTTCAACCATGAGCGATAACGAAGGATTTGTTGTGCTTTAATTTCTTTTTCTATTTAAAAAAAAAAAAAAAGTAAATATATATATATATATATTGTATGCATAAATGATATTTTTGGCTGCTGAGGAGATATTTTTGAGTTTATTAACCGGCGATGCTGATTTTATTAAGCGGCGGCTTTAAAAGTTGTTTGTATTGATTTGATACCGGTCCTGGCGATTTGATCAGATTAAGTGGCTGATTGCTGAAACGTCAGTGGAGGCCCTCTGTTGAGACTCAAAACGGTTTTGGGCTGTGTCTGTCTGTCTGTCCGTCTGTCTGTCTGTCTGTCGCGCGATAGCGGCCGCAAAATTAGCGCTATTGACTTGAAATTTGGTACACATGTTCATGAGCCCCACGAAATTAGCTGTATAGTTTTTGGTATGTATTCCATTTGTAGTTCGTATACAGGGACACGCCAAAGTTTTTCTTATCATTACGGCCTATGGGAGGAATTTGCATGTATCGCGGTAGTGGCCGCAAAAATAGCGCAATTGACTTGAAATTTGGTACACATGTTCATGAGCTTCACGAAATCAGCTGTATAGTTTTTGGTATATATTCCATTTGCAGTTCGCATACAGGGACACGCCAAAGTTTTTCTTATCATTACGGCCTAAGGGAGGAATTTGTATGTATTGCGATAGCGGCCACAAAAATAGCGCTATTGACTTGAAATTTGGTACTCATGTTCATGAGCTCCACGAAATCAGCTGTATAGTTTTTGGTATATATTCCATTTGTAGTTCGCATACAGGGACACGCCAAAGTTTTTCTTATCATTACGGACTAAGGGAGGAATTTGTATGTATCGCGATAGCGGCCACAAAAATCACGCTATTGACTTGCAATTTGGTACACATATTCATGAGCCCAACGGAATTAGCTGTATAGTTTTAGGTGTGTATCCCATTTGTAGTTCGTGTACAGGGACACGCCAAAGTAATTCTATTATTACGGCCTATGGGAAGAATCTGTATGTACCGCGATAGCCACCGCAAAAATCAAGCTATTGACTTCGAATTTTTACCGCAACGTCAGTGGAGGGCCTCTGTTGAGACTCAAAAGGATTTTGTGTTCCGTCTGTCCGTCTGTCTGTCTGTCTGTCGTGCGATAGCGGCCGCAAATATCACGCTATTGACTTAAAATTTGGTACACATGTTCATGATCCCCACGAAATTAGCTCTATAGTTTTGGGTGTGAATTCCATTTGTAGTTCGTGTACAGGGACACGCCAAATTTTTTTTATCATTACGGCCTATCGGAAGAATTTGTATGTACCGCAATAGCGGCCGCAAAAATTCTCCGATTGATTTGCAAATTGACACATATATTCAGGCTCGGTATAGAAATAGCTATTTATTTTTTAGGCCTATACTTTTTATGGATTGTATACAGGAACACGCCAAAGTGCTTCACATTACGGCGTATGAGGTGAATTGCGTTTAAACGCATTTTAACATCTTTACTTTGCAATGAAGAAAATTAAACTAGCGTACATGAGTAAGATGTTTAACTTATGTTGTTTGAAGAAAATATGTGCTCTTAAGCTTTCTAATTAATGTACAGGACCTTACAAAATTGTTCTGACAATGTCACGTAGTCATCCAAACGATGTTAAATTTGGAACAATTATTAATTTTAAACGCAAAGTAAGCTGAATAGTTTTTACAGGTGTATAGAATGTTTATGGTTTGTTTACAGAGACACGCAAAAGAATTTCGTAGCATTAGAGCCTATGGATAAACTTTTATTTAAGAGCGCACTTTAATGCGTTTATGCTGCATTGAACTTAATAAAATTAACATACATTATAAAGATGCTTAAAATTATGTTTACTCTTAAAAAAGGTTATGTATAGACTAAATAATTTATGGGACCACACAAAATAATTCCGAGTATGTACTGTAATCATCCAAATGATGTCAAATTAGTTTGAAAAATTAATGAGTTATAATTAATTAAGTTTATTCTTATTATTGGCGTTTATAATGACTGTGGCTACTTTTCCGGGATATATAAAATAATTTCGTACTATTACGGTCTATAGTCGATATTTCTTAAAAGTTTATTTTAACATGGTTACACCCCATCAAATATAATGAATTTATGTTAGAATTTTAAAAGCATGTTTTCTTGTTGATAATTGTGGGCATAGAATTGGAAATTAGTTTAAAGGTTACGCAAAATATTTCCGATATGCTATGTAATTTTTTTGTATGAAATTTGGTAATTATGAAATTTGGTATTTATGAATTTCAGGGAAATAATACAAGACCGTCGTTTATTAAGAATACATATTGTTGCGTACTTGGGGGTCCGTAAGTTGTCCGAGAATGAAAGGCAAAACTTGCAAAAATTCAGTGATCTATTCACAGGAAGTTCCAGAAAAATACAGGTCTATAAACCAAGTATCAGCTTCAATTCAACCAGTAAACACAGCTTAAACAACAGACGTTAACAGCAAAACAACGGTACAAACTATTTAGCAATAACACATAAAGAAAGTCTCATCTAAAGAGGCTCAAAGCAAAGCAAGCATTTCACGAAACTGACTCAGATCTGAGACTGACTGCCTTGGCGAAAAAATGCTCCTTTTATACTTTTCTATCGAACACAGACTGTTGTGGAAAATTCTCTTATCTCATAATGAGATTAGAGCTTCCATATGTAGTATATCCCTAATAAGGATTTTCTCGCAAAGGTCGCCAAAAAAAAAATCGCCAAGGAGGGAAACAGTCGCCAAATTTGGCGCCAAATCCATTTCTTCCCTTATTGGAGCTTTTTTAAATGTTTTTAAGGGAAAATTAAGCTATTTTTACGCTAAAACGACTAAAAATGCACAAAGTTAGCATTTTATTAACTTTACTAAACTTCTTTGAAAAAATTGATACAGAAATGAATGCAATTATTTACAATTCCGTAACACTTTATAAGATATGCAAATAGAGACATAGCGGGGGGTTGAGGGGGGCGGCAGCCCCCCTCAGAAATGTATCTGATTATGGTAACAAGTCGATCGAATCAATATATACGATTATATAATAAGGAATAAATAAAAATGACCTATTGAATAATGTCTGATGTAAATAGGACGTTGAGGCTCCTAATCTGCAGATCCACTAGTTTTATTAACCAGTGATTTTATTAAGCGGCGGTTACTGTATCTCTTCAGCAACAAAAATATCATTTATGCACGCTAAAAAAAAAAAAATTATTTACACTTTTTTTTTTTTTTAAATAAAAAGAAAATAAAACACAGCAATCCCCGTTATCTCTCTTTGTCGAAAATATTATGCTTGCAGCATAATTACAAATTAAACACGCCTCATCACTCGTCTGAGTAACAATTTCTTCAATGAGTTACAAATTTGACTCGCAAGTGGTAATTTTTTTTTTTTTAAATATATAGTTATTAAAAGACAATTTCTAATAATTATTTTGAAATAACTGAGAAGCAAGAAATTAAAACGTAAGGATTTTTTATTTAAAGAATGGTGTAAACTTTCGGTAAAGTAATAATGATTTTCCTCAAAGAAAAGCTGCATCGGAACTTGGGATGTGTTTCATTCATTATATTGAAAGTACAATTAATCATTTATTTTTCAAAAACTAATTAATATTGTTTATTAATTCCTTTACTCGTTACCTTTTGAAATTTCTTTCCAAATTCAAGAAAGTAATATTTTTTTTCTTGTGTGCAGAAACGTTCACCGGATATAAAAATCAGCCGCTTAATAAAGTCACTTTGGCTTACGACAAATGTGATTTTAATAAGCGGCGGGTTCGGGTACTGTATTTGTTGAGATAATTTCTACTGTACGACCAGTAAATACAGTAAACTATACAATATTCATGTTAAGAGAAATGAACTCGGCTAATCAATCAGCATAGTCCAGACTGAAATGCCCCACTCACTAGGCTATCCTACCTCTGAGTTGATACATGTACTTGGTTCTAATCTACTAATTAATTTTATTAGGGTTAGATTTGTATTTTAGTTTTCATGAAAATCCATACCATTTCAAATGCAATAATCATCTTAACCCTTTCAGTCGCAGTGTTCCCGCTGATGGAACACCTAATTTTAATTCTCAAGTGCAAAAACTCATCCCGGAAATTTTTTAGCAAAAATTTACATTTATAACATAGCAGAAAAGGCCCTTTTTTTAACATGAAAATTTAAAATTTCTTGCATTTTAATTATGTACGTAAATTCCGGTGGCAGTGTAATTTAAATGATCCGAATTACCTTGCGCCGCAAAGGGTTAAAATACTCCGGAATAAATTGAAATGTTGGGATCTATGCAACTTTTACGAGTTTTTGTTGTCGAAAATGTTTACTTATAAAGTGATTTATTTATTAAATTAAATATTATTTGAATTTAATAAGGTTTACTTACAGATGTTTCAAACCGAAAATTTCTGGAAAAGGAAAAATGCTAATTTTTTATTTTTTAAATATTTAGGATCAGCTATGTGTCTAAAAGCCATTTTTAAAATTAGTTTAGTAATCTTTAAAATAAATTAAGTAGTGAACGTTAAACGGTTAATGTACGCTTATGATAATTTTTGACCTATTCTACTATGTTAAGAAAATCTTAAATTTCAACTAACTTATGAAGTTTTCAAAGTAGAATGATTATTGTTAATTTAACCATTCCAGCATCATAAAAGATATTCTGAAATGAATCCAATATCTTTATAATTAAAATAATCTTTACGATGATTCAAATAATTAATATTATACACACACAATATTGCAGGAATGTCCTCTATTGTCTTTTACAAGATATGTTATCGATTCTTTGATTTTTAATTTTATATTTATACCAATTCACGTGCAAAGAATAAATGTTCGCTAATGATATCTTTTAATGTTGGCAATAATGGCCGTTTGTCGCAGTAAATTTTTGACTTCGAGAATACCCATAGCTAAAAATCATAAGGTAACAGATCAGGAGATGTGGCAGGTCATGACTGTGGAAAGGATCATTTGATAAGATTGTAAAGATGTACGTTTAAACTTGTACATGACTTGTCGGTCAAATGTTGTGAAGTCTCCATGGGAGGTTCGTTGAGATTACATTGTTTCAGTGAATAGCTGAAAGTAGTAGGTGGAAAGAGGTAAAAGTTGCGAAATTTAGGTGTCTCAACTGTATGTCGAATATTTTGTGACGATGGTTTAAGGTAATGTTACGAAGTGATTCCCCTGTCTAAGCTATTTAAATAACGCGCATCCAATGTCTCGGTGTGCTAGTGCTTACGAGAGATTCCAACGCAATACATAGATGTTTCACTTGGATGATAAACAATCTCTAGCAAACATAGTTGGAGTTACTTTTCCGTATATTGAATTTACCAGCTCAACACAACACAACTTACACCAGATTAGACATTAACTTATTTCACTACAAGTAACATCAATCCCCCCCCCCCCCCCCCGATGTCTGAAGATTTCAAATAAAAGATTGGGTTTATTACATTTTGCTTCTTTATTTATCTTTCCTACATTTCTAGCAATCAAAATGAGTGATCTGCAGCATGCTGGGAATATACAGCCCTCTCAAGATGACCCTACTTAACGGCCCTCTTCACTTACCGTCGCCGGAAGTCCGAGCCAATGTTATTCTATGGGGAGATTTTCTTTTCAAATAACTTATTAACTAATACATATTTTTAAACTCTGTTTTCACATTCAGAAAATTTCCAACTGTTAAACTGACCGACCTTTTTTAAAAATGTATTTTTTTAATTTTTAATATTTTGTTTTGAAATTGCAAACTGAAAAAAATTCACATATTAAAAATTCGTATTTTGCAGCTTCCAAATAAAATATAAAAAATTTAAAAAATATTTTTTTTTAAAAGGCCCGTCAATTTAACAGTTGGGAATTTTCAGAATATGAAAACAGAACTTAAAAACATGTATTAGTTAATAAGTTATTTGTAAAGAAAAATTTCCCGTAGAATAACATTAGCTTCGGCTTCCGGCGGCGGTGAGTGAAGCGGGCCCTTAAAAATGGCAGTAACATACTTTGCACAGATGCAACAATATGCATTGTCGTTTACAATCGATCTTTCATAAAGGTAACTTGAGTGTCGTTGTTCTGTAATAATGCTGTATCGAGTATAGCACTCTGTATCGAAATCTCCTTCCGGAAATCGAACCAAAATACGTTTTGATTTAAAAAGTTAATTCAATCAATTTTATATGCAGGGTGTCCCATAAGTCTGTAGACATTTTAAAAATTCATAACTATTGAATGAATTGATGTAATTGAACGCAGTTTGCGGAAAAATCATTCTAGTGAAGGGGAATTATTTATTTATTTAATATTTATATTTATTTATTTTATTTTATTTTATTTTATTTATTTATTTTATTTTATTTTATTTATATTTATTTATTTATTTATTTATTACTTTTATTTATTTATTTATTTATTTATCTATTTTTTTGAGGGGGGGGGAGGTAAATGAAAAATAATAATTAAGCTATTTCTCGATAGAGGGCGCTGTGCGTGAGCAGTACTTATTCGCATGTAAATGTTTATAGGCATATCAATCCTATTCTATGTGTCCGTCGTCACCACAAATTACAGTTTGCAGACGAGTTGTAGCACTACTAACTGCAGCTTCAATCGGCGGTTCTTACCTGAGGGAAAACATAATCACCAATAACGTTTTATCCACCAACTCAACATCGCAATTAAAACTTCATGTATGCGCAAGTAGGAAGCAAAATAAGAAATAAACTGTTCTATTCCCAAAATTGTGGAATTTGTAGGACTTTCATTTGCATATTTTTCTTTCACATCTGTGCGAAAAAATTAACTATTTGTCTAACTATAGTCGACAAAAAGTTGACTATATTTTTTTCTCTACCCAAAAAAAAAAAAAAAAAAAAAAAAAAAAAATCCCCCTTCACGAGAAGGATTTTTCCGCAAGCTGCTTTCAATTCGATCAATTCATTCAATAGTTATAAATTTTTAAAATGTCTACAGACTTATCGGACACCCTGTACATTTATCAAACATATCTGACATAGTTATTTAGAGAAATTGTAATGTAGGTTTTATATATATATACTAGGGGTGGGAATCGATTAAGAGTTTTAACTGGGTTAATCGTAGTTCATTAATCGATTAATCGGTCGATTAATCGGATTTTTAATTGGTTTTCATTTTTCTCTTTATAATTTTATTTCAATGATGAATAAAACTCTCATATTGTGTATTGTTCATAAGTTTGATTGAGAATTTTTTTTTTCAAATTAATTATATCTGTTTTATAGCTGAAATTTAAATCAATTTTCAGAGCAATAATTGATGATTTTAAGTGTTAATTTTATATAAATATTTTCACTTATTCATTTTTTTTATATAAATTAATTTTTCAATTAATTTTGAAAGAAACATTAAATGAAATTACACATATTTTAGTTTTATACTTGTAGACCTTGTCCATCTCGCTAGTCACTATTTTTAAATGAATTCTCAAAATTCCATATCATTATCTTAAAAATCTCAAATTCTTATATTTTGGTTCTTCTTTGTCACTTTGAACTAGGAAACAGAATGTTATTTTCTGTTTCTACTTCAATAGTTACTATCAGCAATTCTGAACAGACATTAAACGCTTGAAGATATTCTGAAACTCTGTTGATATGTCCCCCATCACAAGGATAGGGGAAATCTCAATTCCTTCTTTTCGTTTTTTTTTTTTTTTTTTTTTTTTTTTAAGCATTTCTATTTTTTGAAAACTTCTTGTTTCTGAGAATACTATTACCCTAGCCAATACTTTCTGTAGAAGGCTACAGACAGGTGGTGTTGCTCCAGCATGCACATGGAGCGGCATTTTGTTTAATAACTGTCCTCTCCCTTTTCTTTATCAACAAAAGTGCAACAACTTCTTTTGAGAGGTTTTATATACTTTATTTATTTATTTAGTTCATTTTTTATTAAGCTATTGTATAGCTTTTATCGAGGGCTTTGAGCGCGGCGACCGAATCGAAAAATTCCGTAACGAAAAAAAAACCTAACACAGTTCGGCAGACTTCGGTAGACTTCGGCTGTACGAAGCTCGCTCGGATCGAGACGAGCTGCTCCGAAATCGGACGTAAGCAGATTTGTGAGAAAGTATATAGGTGTATAGGTATCTATCATCTATGTACAACAGTGAATAGCTGTACGCGTAAGATTTGTGTATAAAGTAGATCAGATAAAACTTCAATATCCCCATTCGACTTGCAGGCCTTTAAAACCTATTAAATACCTTTTCTCTATTAAAATTTGTTTTCTTATCATTATTGTTATCTTATTCATTAATATCAAAGAAAAACCTTGAATATCCCCATTCGACTTGCAGGCCTTTAAAACCTATTAAATACCTTTTCTCTATTAAAATTTGTTTTATATCGGTCACCACGCTCAAAAAGTGTAACTTGAATTAATATCAAAGAAAAAACTTGAATATCCCCATTCGACTTGCAGGCCTTTAAAACCTATTAAATACCTTTTCTCTATTAAAATTCATTTTCTTATCAGTCACCACGCTCAAAAAGTGTAACTTGAATTAATATCAAAGAAAAAACTTGAATATCCCCATTCGACTTGCAGGCCTTCAAAACCTATTAAATACCTTTTCTCTATTAAAATTTGTTTTCTTATCGGTCACCACGCTCAAAAAGTGTAACTTGAATTAATATCAAAGAAAAAACTTGAATATCCCCATTCGACTTGCAGGCCTTTAAAACCTATTAAAATACCTTTTCTCTATTAAAATTTGTTTTCTTATCATTATTGTTATCTTATCATTATTGTTATCTTATTCATTAATATCAAAGAAAAACCTTGAATATCCCCATTCGACTTGAAGGCCTTTAAAACCTATTAAATACCTTTTCACTATTAAAATTCGTTTTCTTATCGGTCACCACGCTCAAAAAGTGTAACTTGAATTAATATCAAAGAAAAACTTGAATATCCCCACTCGACTTGCAGGCCTTTAAAACCTATTAAATACCTTTTCTCTATTAAAATTTGTTTTCTTATCGGTCACCACGCTCAAAAAGTGTAACTTGAATTAATATCAAAGAAAAAACTTGAATATCCCCATTCGACTTGCAGGCCTTTAAAACCTATTAAAATACCTTTTCTCTATTAAAATTTGTTTTCTTATCGGTCACCACGCTCAATAAAGGTAACTTGAATTAATATCAAAGAAAAAAATTGAATATCCCCATTCGACGTGCAGGCCTTTAAAACATATTGAAATACCTTTTCTCTATTAAAATTTGTTTTCTTATCGGTCACCACGCTCAAAAAGTGTAACTTGAATTAATACCAAAGAAAAAACTTGAATATCGCCATTCGACTTGCAGACCTTTAAAACCTATTAAATACCTTTTCTCTATTAAAATTTGTTTTCTTATCATTATTGTTATCTTATTCATTAATATCAAAGAAAAACCTTGAATGTCCCCATTTGACTTGCAGGCCTTTAAAACCTATTAAATACCTTTTCTCTATTAAAATTTGTTTTATATCGGTGACCACGCTCAAAAAGTGTAACTTGAATTAATATCAAAGAAAAAACTTGAATATCCCCATTCGACTTGCAGGCCTTTAAAACCTATTAAATACCTTTTCTCTATTAAAATTTGTTTTCTTATCGGTCACCACGCTCAAAAAGTGTAACTTGAATTAATATCAAAGAAAAAACTTGAATATCCCCATTCGACTTGCAGGCCTTTAAAACCTATTAAATACCTTTTCTCTATTAAAATTTGTTTTCTTATCGGTCACCACGCTCAAAAATTGTAACTTGAATTAATATCAAAGAAAAAAATTGAATATCCCCATTCGACGTGCAGGCCTTTAAAACATATTGAAATACCTTTTCTCTATTAAAATTTGTTTTCTTATCGGTCACCACGCTCAAAAAGTGTAACTTGAATTAATATCAAAGAAAAAACTTCAATATCCCCATTCGACTTGCAGGCCTTTAAAACCTATTAAATACCTTTTCTCTATTAAAATTTGTTTTCTTATCGGTCACCACGCTCAAAAAGTGTAACTTGAATTAATATCAAAGAAAAAACTTGAATATCCCCATTCGACTTGCAGGCCTTTAAAACCTATTAAATACCTTTTCTCTATTAAAATTTGTTTTATATCGGTGACCACGCTCAAAAAGTGTAACTTGAATTAATATCAAAGAAAAAACTTGAATATCCCCATTCGACTTGCAGGCCTTTAAAACCTATTAAATACCTTTTCTCTATTAAAATTTGTTTTATATCGGTCACCACGCTCAAAAAGTGTAACTTGAATTAATATCAAAGAAAAAACTTGAATATCCCCATTCGACTTACAGGCCTTTAAAACCTATTAAAATGCCTTTTCTCTATTAAAATTTGTTTTCTTATCATTATTGTTATCTTATCATTATTGTTATCTTATTCATTTATATCAAAGAAAAACTTGAATATCCCCATTCGACTTGCAGGCCTTTAAAACCTATTAAATACCTTTTCTCTATTAAAAGTTTTTTTCTTATCGGTCACCACGCTCAAAAAGTGTAACTTGAATTAATATCAAAGAAAAAACTTGAATATCCCCATTCGACTTGCAGGCCTTTAAAACCTATTAAATACCTTTTCGCTATTAAAATTCGTTTTCTTATCGGTCACCACGCTCAAAAAGTGTAACTTGAGTTAATATCAAAGAAAAAACTTGAATATCCCCATTCGACTTGCAGGCCTTTAAAACCTATTAAATACCTTTTCTCTATTAAAATTTGTTTTCTTATCGGTCACCACGCTCAAAAAGTGTAACTTGAATTAATATCAAAGAAAAAACTTGAATATCCCCATTCGACTTGCAGGCCTTTAAAACCTATTAAAATACCTTTTCTCTATTAAAATTTGTTTTCTTATCATTATTGTTATCTTATTCATTAATATCAAAGAAAAAACTTGAATATCCCCATTCGACTTGCAGGCCTTTAAAACCTATTAAATACCTTTTCTCTATTAAAATTTGTTGTCTTATCGGTCACCACGCTCAAAAAGCGTAACTTGAATTAATATCAAAGAAAAAACTTGAATATCCCCATTCGACTTGCAGGCCTTTAAAACCTATTAAATACCTTTTCTCTATTAAAATTTGTTTTCTTATCGGTCACCACGCTCAAAAAGTGTAACTTGAAATTATATCAAAGAAAAAACTTCAATATCCCCATTCGACTTGCAGGCCTTTAAAAACCTATTAAAATACCTTTTCTCAAAAAATAGAGTTAGATCATTCAAATTTGGTACATCGAGGTTTTCGATACCTACAAATCGATTGCGGATATTTTTGATATATTCTCATTGCGGATATATTCTCATTTATTCAATAAAAGAAAAAAAAAATTGTTTTCTTATCGGTCACCACGATCAAAAAGTGTAACTTCAATTAATATCAAAGAAAAAAAAATACTGCATGAATAAAATAAATAAATAATTATAATTGCATAAGTTGATAAAAAATGCTATGCAATAGCTTTACCGCGGCAGTCCTCGAGTGCCACACGTATTTTTTTTTTTTTTGCTTTTTCATTATTTGATGGATGTTTCTTAGAATGTTTGTTAGCAAAATATGCGAAAAAATATTTGCAGAACAGCATTTTTAATTTAATTCGTAGTTTGAAAATTTTAATCGGATTTTGAAAAAATTTAATCGAATTAATCGATCCAATTAAAAAAATTGATCGGTACTAAGCATTGATCGATTAACTGAACCGATTAATCGATTAATCGACACAGCCCTAATATATACATATATATATCAACTTTTTGAAAAGTGCCAGAGCCAGAAATCGAACCAGGGGACTCTGCTTACCTATAAGACGCCCTCGCTGATTACCAACTCGGCATTTCTTGTATTTTATCCGTTGGCAATGTCACCGTGTCTACAAACATAGATTTAGCTGGTGACGGTGAGCATATTAATCGTGGCACAACTCTGATCGATCACGTTCTCGTGATGAACAATATTTGACGGTGAGCAAGATTATAATTACTTGTGATAGACCAAGTAATTTTTTATTTATAAATATTTTTCATCAACCAAGAATAATTTAGATCTATACTATTTCTATGTAATATTGATTATTTTCCATCTGCTTGGTTTAAACTGTATCTTTTTATATTTTAACAGTTTTCAAACTATTAATTCTAAAAATTTACATGACTTTCGGATCACCCAGTATTTTTGCAAGAAATTAAGTTGTAAGAGAATTACCTCATCTTGAATAACGTGACCCACAATCACAGGAATTATGAATCCAGACGAACTTGCAATGGTACCGGATAAACCAACCAAGGTACCTGTAAAAATCAACGCAAATTTATTCATATAATATAAATTTCAAAATTAAATTTCTAAATTAAAATGAGTTTACAAAATCCATGTATGTTGTAGAAGTTACTTAACGAAAATAATTTTTCATCTTAAATTTTGCTTAAATTGTAATTCACAAAATCAAGTTCAAATCAAATTGAATATCATTACAACCCTGTAGAATTGTAGAATTTTAAACTTCGTTTCAATAATATAAAATCGTTTATATATGTATATATATATATATATATATACATGGCAATTCTACGGTCCTAGGACAAACTTGGAGGAGAGGTAGAAAACAGCACAAGGATTGAGAATTGCACAGGAACCTATGACAGCAAATGTCATTTTAACCCGTTAAGAACACTATGTTTTTTGGTTATTTTTAACAATTGGATGAGTAATTGTTTTTACACGTGTATAGATTAAATTGATAAAATATATAAAACACAGTACTTCACACGTTAAAATCTAAGTCAAAAGACTTAGTTTAAAAGTTTAAAATATAAAAGATACAAAAGAACATCACGACGTTTCGTCCTAGCATTGTTGCTTGGGGACATCTTCAGGTTTAGTTCTCTTACTGTTAGCGTCTCCGTCTTGATCCTTTAATATGTGTAGAATGGGTTGCCATACTTTCGCCAATTCTCTAGAATGTGTATAATTGAAGGCGCGTTTATCATATTTTATTATCTGTATTTTTTCCTGTATTTCAAGTTTAATCAGACTGGAGTGGGTTGCTATATTTTAGCTTGACTCCATAAAGGTTTAGCATTTTTATTTTCTAATATGTAATCTTTAAGGGCTGTGTTACCTTACGGGGATCGTAAAGAATATTGGTGTTCGGAAATGCGTTTTTTTTAAACTTCTTTTTGTTTTACTGTTTGTTTAAAAAAAAAAAAAAAAAAAAAAAAAAAGAAAATACGCATTTCCGAACACCAATATTCTTTACAATCCCCGTACGGTAACGCAGCCCTTAAAGATTACATATTAGAAAATAAAAATGCTAAATCTTTATGGAATCAAGCTGAAATAATAGCAACCCCCTCCAGTCTGATTAAACTTGAAATACAGGAAAAAATACAGATAATAAAATACGATAAACTAAGGCTCCTATATATACGAGCTGGCGCATAAGGCATTTTGTTGCCTTAGGGTTGCCACATGTACCCAGCGCGTTTCTCTGATAAACAAACGACAAACATATTTTTTTATCGTCTTACGTTACTTTAGAGTAACTTGTTTTATTATATTTCATAATTTTAGTTAAGTAAACTATGATATGGAAGTTTGTTTAGCGATAAACTGCTATAATCATTCAAGAAGTGAATATAAAATGTTCACAGACCTTCTATTACTGTGTTTTTGAGTTTTGGCGACATTTTGTAAAAGAAACAGAAACCGCTCTAACAACGCATCTTACCCCAGTACATCCATAGGATATCCTCAGAATAAAATGACATCCTGAGAATGTACTGTGAAAAAAATGTGGTTTTAGGAGTATTATTGTTGCTTATTGCTCTTATCTTGACCGGAATAGCTTCAGATCAAGATTTTTTAAAATCATTATGGAAGAGATAAGGACACCAATCGGGAATGCTGTCCTCTTCGGAGGCAAAAAAATGGCGGTGATGCGCCGGGCTATTATTTTATTTAGGGGCTCTACGATAAACGCGCTTTCAATTATACACATTCTAGAGAATTGGCGAAAGTATGGCAACCCACCTGAAGATGTCCACAAGCAACAATGCTTGGACGAAACGTCATGATGTACTTTTTTTCTTTTATATTGTAAACTTTTAAACTAAGTCTTTTGACTTAGATTTTAACGTGTGAAGTACTGTGTTTTATATATTTTATCTATTTTTAACAATAAAATCCAGATATAGGCGTGGCTATCGAATGTTCCATAATTTAAATAGTTTTTTCAAGTTCATACTTTTATCGTGGAATATATATAGTAATAATTCTGTTTTTAATCTATGTATTTATCTCAATGATTGCGTAATACGAACATTGTGTATGATTTTAAGAAATAATGAAACAAACAATATTTAAAAATTTACACAGTAAGCGGAGTTACAAATAACCAATAAACTACCAATACATCTAACTCAGAGTGCCAATCATTACTACACTTTTCTTGTTTACATGCAGTGTTGCCTGATCTGGCAGTTTTTTTTATTCAATAATCACCAATAATTTTTAATTGTAACGTTTGCCTAATCACTTCAATGATTGATTATTATGTATATTAAATATCACTTCTCAAAATTATTGGTGGTTATTGAATAAAAAAATCCACTAGATCTGGCAACACATTGGTCACATGCAATTAAGCCCACTGTGTAAATTTTAAAATATATGTTTCATAATTTCGCAAAATCATACATAAAGTTTGTATTAATATAATCAGTACGATAAATACATCGATTAGAAGCAGATATATTACTATGTATTTTCCTGTTTTATGTAAATTTTAGCTTGTATTTTAATTATTTATTTATTTATTTTTTAATGCAACATTCGATAGCCCCGCCCATATCTGGATTTTATTACTAAAAAATAATCGAAAACATTCAGTTCTTAAAGAGTTAAAAGAATTTTTGCGGTCATGGGTTCTGTACAATTGTCAATCATTTTGATGACCTCCCCTTCGCTACCACCCGTCCATGGCCCCTGCTCGAAAGATGGTGTTAGCACACCTTCAGATTTAGAATATTGTTTAAAGAATAAGTATTACCAGCAAAATTCTTAGTCATGTCCATAGGTACCGTTAAACTTCCTGGAAATCCAAGCCCAATCGAAGCCATAGCTATGAAGAAACATATAATATTTAAATAAATGCTACATTCAGCATATATCACTCCAAACATACTGAAGGAGAAACCTACACAACCTACAATTGAAAAAAAGGCGTTAGTTAAGTTTTTTTTATTGCAGACTATAGATTATTCTTTACCTTTTGAAAGTTAAATATATTTATAACTAATTTATGTTTAAACTTTACATTATATATATATATATACAGTGAAACTTGAATAATTCGAACTTGTTTAATTCGAAATTCTGGATAATTCGAATATTTTACCCGGTCCCTTGAATTTTTTATTAAAATAATGTTAAAAAATCATGGATAATTCGAATTCTTGTTTGGATAATTCGAATTTTTCATACGATTACCTTTAAAATGTTACAGCAAAATTTGTTCCCGAGATTTTTCTCAGCAAAAGTGCATTATTTTATTTAACTGTTTTTCGAAAGAGGGAAAGGGAAATACAAGAGAAGCCCCTACCTAATGCATCAGAAGATATGGTCCATATACATGAACTTCAAGTGTTTTTTTTTTTAATTGAAAGTCATGTCTAATGTAGAAGATTTTATTTTTGTATCAATTGGTGGGTTGAAGTCATTTGCTATGACACAAAGATATCACTTAAAGAAGCAATCAAAAATATCTGACTATTTTTTAAAAAGTGTTGAATAATTAAGCTCGTAAAAAATATTGATTTAATTGGGGGGGGGGGGATGCAGCAGTATTATTACGTATAAAACTTATGTGTTAAATCTTTGATCGTTGAGTTTTAATTTTTTAATTTATCTCTTCTTTTTGACAAAATAGTATATATTGTTAGGTTACATTTATTTTCTATTACCAATGCCTCTTGTATTTACCCTCCTTCACTGTAAAATAGATCATTCTAATAACGACTGGCGCGCCACCACTTGAACTGTTTTCATACGGCGCATCTTTTACCTGTACCTCGTTGAATATTTGTTTCTCTATGTGTAACCATGTGATGTGTGTGTTCGTCTAATTAAAAAGTGTTTCGTTTAAATATGGACTCATCAATATGCATTATTATTTGCGTGCTCTGCTTTCTAAGCCCAATATATATAATTCGAACTTTTGGATATTTCGAATTTTTCTCTAGTCCCTTCAACTTCGAATTATCCAAGTTCTACTGTATATATATATATATATATGATAAAATTTAAATGTAGGAGGAAGTAAAATCTAAATTATTAAATAAATAGAACTAGAACAAAGTTTTTATAAACCAATGCGCAAAAGCAGCAAAAGGAAAGATAAAACTATAATAACTAAACAAAATAATCAAAACCAGATGAAAATTTAATCCCAAAACACATGAGGGCCTTCATCAGAGGAGCTCCCCCATGTAGGGAAAGGAATATGAGAAGTTGAGGGCCTTTATCAGGGGAGCTCCCCCCTGTAGGGAAAGGAATATGAGAAGTTGAATCAAAAAAACTTTAAACTTAAAAATGTTGAAAACCTGCGCAAAAGCAGCAAGGTGATACAAGCATTCCTAAAATTCTTCTTCATATTCCTTTCCCTACATGGGGGAGCTCCCCTGATGAAGGGCCTCATGTGTTTTGGGATTAAATTTTCATCTGGTTTTGATTATTTTGTTTAGTTATATATATATATATATATACCCCGTAGGTAAAGGACACTATGTCCATTTTGGAAAAGGAGTTAACAACATGTCCATTTATGTTCATATTTTGATTTATATAGAGGCATTTATCACTAATGTCCAGTTACTATAAACGAATAGGATAGTGTAAAATGAAACCATGACCATTTTCTTTATTCCTGACAAATATACTTCATTACAGCACATCAAAGACATAATGCTTTTCACAAAATGAATGTGGTGACATTTACCTCCAGTGCAGTGTTGCCAGATGTCGCGACTTTTTAATTCAATAGTCACCAATAATTTTGAGAAGTGATATTTCACATATATAATCGACGATTCTTGGATTCGATTCGCCTATTATATATATCAAATACCACTTCTAAAAATTTTGGTGGCTACTGAATAAAAAAGTCGCGCAGTCTGGCAACACTGCTCCGGTGTACAGATATATAATTAAGCTTTGACCGCCTAAACTCTACAGATCATAGGAAACAAAGCCTTATACACAGTAACGTATCTAATTTATTTTGTTATGTACATGTACGCAAACTGGTAGTGGCATGCATACTATTTTGAATAGGAAACCATCTAATATTACTTTAAATAAAATATATTAATTTCGAAGCATGCTAAAAATATTTGCGAAAAATCAGATTTCGAACAGACAGACTGATAGACAATGAAATTGAAGTTATAGACATTTTTTAACAAAATAGAACTTTATGTGACATACCAGCCTGTAAAATTATGTAAAATAAATGACTGAAGAAATATTTTTATCATTTTCCTTTTTCGTTGATTAACGAGGAAACCAGAAAAAAATTCGGAAGCCAGGTCCGTGCAAATCTCTACGCGGAAGTCTGCCGAGAGCTACCTTCTACTACATTCCAAGGGGCAAGCAAAACCGTAGCAGACCCAGAAAACGGTGGTTAGACCAATAAACCGGAATAGGTTCCCAGCGTAATCCTTTAAAAAGGAGGTGAAATAAATATCTTTCTAAATAAACACTATAAATTGAAAAAAACACACAATAAGGTTTTCGGATCAAAATAATAGTGCATCCTTTTCATTAAATAAAAAAAAAAAAAAAAAAAAAAAAAAAAAAAAAAAGACTCGAATGCATTATTCAAACATCAAGGTGCATTTGCGCTTTGCTCCGAGTTTGTTAAAATTTGTTTTTTTACTTTCGGATTATTGATGCTATCTAACTATCTGAAGATAGTAAAATAAGTTTAAAAATCGGTTAAAACAAGGATAAAACATTGCAAAATCATCATCATCATCATCAACTTCAAGGATTAGGCATAGTGCCTGTTCCGGCTTCATTGTTCAGTCCACCGCTTTCTCGGTCGTCCTCGATCTCTCCTGCCCTTTGGGGAGTAGTCGAGGGCAGCTCTGGGGAACCGTGTTTCCGGCATACGCTGTACATGGTCTTTCCATTTAGAACGATATTCTTGTATTCTATCACATAAGTTGAAGATCTTTAACTCCTTCCTGATGTCTTCATTCCGAATCTTGTCGAAAATTGTGCAGAAAATTGCAAAATTGTTTCATAAAATTAATTAATTTTTTATTAAATTTTGGTATAGTGATACTATCTAAAAATCAGAGGAGTAGCAAAAGTTAAAAAATCGATTAAAACAAGGAAAAATATTGTAAAATGGCTGCATAAAAAGGCTAATTTTCTGTTATTTTGTCGTAGTGATGCAATCTAAGAATCAGAGGAGTAACAGGAAATTAAAAATCGATTAAAACAAGGATAAAGTATTGTAAAATTGTTGCATAAAAATGTTAACATCACAACTCCATAATTTAACAAAAAATTATCTAACGATCAGAGGAAGAACATCAGTTTAAAAGTCGACTAAACTATCATAATAATAATCGACTCCTATCAAAAGTGTAATGCTTTCTTTACTATTAGGTATATCAGCTAATTCTAAATTCTGAAAATTATCATTTTTCGTGATTTTCTCCAATTCAGGGGGAGGGTGAATGAACGATCCAGAAATTTCATCCGTAACTAACGCTTCAATTTGAATATTATGATCAGGATTTCAGGATTATTTTTATTCACGAGCTTTAATTTAACTATGCCATAGGTTTTTTCTATCGGTGTTTTATGCGTAGTAAAAACAATTCCATTTAGACGGCGTTGCGTCGCCGCAGAAAGAAAAAGAAGCTTATATATTTTGTGTATAGATTTTGGCAACAGCCAATAATTGTCCGCTTACAATAACCTATCACTTAAGAAATCCAAATAATAGACCAGCCAACTGGCTGACAAATATTTTAGCAAGACCTTCACTTGCCATAAAACTAAAAAGAATTTTTGAATTACTCTTAGATATTTCAAATAGAACAAATTAAATTCTTCTTAAGTCATTTAAAATTATCTAATTCCTAAACAGTTAAATAAATTAAAAGTATTTAATAATCTCATAAGTTAAATAATCCTTTTCACTTACCCACTAGCCCTAAGATATCTATTCTTTCCTCATGTGTTTGTAAATGTCGTAAAACAACCAACTTCGCCGTATGTCGCGTGGGAACCTTGTTCTGGCGAACTGATTTACTTGTAAACAATTCTCCCTCCTTCCTGTTCAATTCTAGCTCATTGTGCTTTTGAGTTTTCAAGATTTATTTTATTTCGCCCCCTGTCGCGTGAGTACTCTGTACTGGCGAATCTTACTTTAGTGTATTTAATTTTTATTTATTTTTATTTTTAAGTTTGTTAATAACTAATACATATTTGTAATACTTTGCCGTATGTCGCGCGGGAATATTGTTCTGGCGAACCTTGTAATTTTTTTCCTTTTTTTTTTTTTTTTTTTTTTTTTTTTAAATAAACGTTCCGGAGTAGGGGCCTAGCATAGCTAGAAGCGCTCGACACCACTCTTAGAGCGGTGAGCGACACCTCCTCCTTGTTAAATCCTGTTAAAAACAGCCAATAAAAGTTTTAGTTTAGTTTATAGATTTTGGATTCTTCGGCTGTGTTCGAAGATAGAATTATTCGATCTCTCACTACGAGAGTTAATTAGATTCAGAACTACGTTCCTTCAAATATTCTTTTTTGTAAATAATGTATTAAAGTGTAAATAGAATTTTTATTTTATTATGATCATTAAATCTCAAGAAAAAGTATGCAACCTTCTATTTTATTCATTCTCTTATTTCGAAGCAATCCGGCAATTGTTCCATAAAAATGTTAAATGTTTCGTTTCAGTGCTAAACCAATGAATGTTAGAGGCTTAATAATAAAAATAAAGAAAAACACTTACTTAGCGTATTACAATATTTTCTAACGGTGTCTATACTTGCAATATTTTTTTGAGTAAGCCAATCAGACAGAAAACTACCGATCCAAGTAACAAATATTTGCAGAATATACGGTAAAGATGAGACCATTCCATTCTACAGTAACAAAAAATAAAAAATAAATAAAAAAGTACATAAAAAAATTCTGCAGTTGTATTACGCACGGCTAACGCACATTGAATAACATATAATAAAAGACTAAAATTCAAGATTAAAAAAAAAGAAAGTGGTAAGTGCCTGTGGGCATAATGTACCATCTCTTATACCTAGAAACGACACGAAAGCTGGAAATATGTATGTGATAAAAATATAAACTCACATGCCCCTAATGCCCTGCCTTAAATCAGGCACTGTGTGAGGGTATAGGATATTGACTTTAAAGTACTTATAATTTATAACGTCTCGTAATTTCTTTAAGAAATTTTTTAATTATAATAAAATTAAAACAACTATGCACAATAAAACCATTTAAAATATCTTCTCTATTATATATATATATGTAAGTATATTAGTATTGGTATTAGAGTTAAGGCCAATTGATCACACGAGGATTCCAGGCCTGGGTATAGCACTTTCCGTGGATGTCTTTCTCAGAGGTCCTAGCCCGTATACACAAGCGAGTTTTGATAGAGTAGATAACGAAAATTACATAATCGTGGCTAATTATTATAAACTATTAATCTAGAACTGATTTTGAGTTTTAAAAAAATATTTCGTATTCATTTATCTTATTTTTATTTATGGTAATAGGCCATTTAACAAGCGTATTTTTCTGTCGATTTTTGAAAAATGGAAGTTTAACTTGTACATTCATGTGTAACGTAAGGAAATCTGTCAGCAAATATCGAATTTTCATAATTTATTTAGTTTTTACAAATACACACTTTTTATCATGCTAATGCTGCCATCTATTGTGCAATATTTAAAAGTTTCGCGTAAATGTAAAGGAATTTTGTTTTGCTCTAACTTTCATAGCAATTATTCTAACAATGGTTAAAACAAAAAAATTATAAACTTGAACTAATAGAAAAACTTTTAGAAAATTCATTCTGGAGGCTCATTTTTCTTTATTACTATATTTTACTTTGCTTTTTTAAATCGAATGTATTTTATACTAGTCACAAAAAACTATTTAGTGCTGCCATCTATTAAGAGAGGCATAAACCAAGAAAAGCAAATTAGAAATAATACGTTAGTGTTAATATTTAAACTTTCAAACTGAAAAGCGTTTCTTATACGTTCTGGATTAGAAGGTTTGGATAATTTTAATAACACACCTGGCAGATGGACCACCTCATATGCCCTTTATTAAATAATTTGGGGAAAATTATTCAAATAGTTCACTCATGTACTATTTCAACGTAAACTAAAAATAAATTAAATAAACATTTACAAGGCCTACACATATCCCAAAGCATATTCATTCTAAAAAAGTGATTGTTTTTTGTTACTTTATTATATAAAAATAATAACTTTATAAAATTTTCCTTGTTCAATAAAAGGAGACGAGAATAACATATATTAAGTTATAATGTATTAAGTTTATTTCTTTTTCAAAAAGTTACACATATATTTATACTTAATTAAATTAATTTTTGGTAATTTTTAGAGCACTATATTTAACTTTTCTGAAAATTTCTAGCAAAAGAAACATATGTGGTTAACTGAAATATACAAAACTGGAAGGTGGGTGGATTGGTTGTAAGGTTTAAGACAGATTGATTATGCTAGGGTCCTTGGCTCGTAGGTAGAAAGCCCAACGAAGGGATGTCTTTTTAAGGTAGAAATATCTAGTTTAAATGTCTAGTCCATATTTACGCGAGTTTTGGAGAAAACCATGGAAAACTCCGAACGGCCAGGTCGGTGAGCGTGACATAGGATCGAACCCAGCGCTTCTCATCTACCAACTTTGAGGGCAGAACCGCTCTACCGCTGGTGAGCACTGAAAGATGCGAAATGCCGGAACTGAATCCCATGTCAACCCAGCCATTGAGAACTTTCTGTGTTTTCTCCGAGACTCGCTTGATTACGGGTTAGCATTCTTTAGAAAAACCCCAAGGAATTTATTTCCCCCAGGTCTAGACCCATAATGCAGATAATGAACCATAATACCCACTTCACCTTCACCAAGCTGGTAGACAGGAAATGCAAGGTAGTGTTGTGTCCGAACTGAAACCAATTGTCTACACTACAGACATGGATCTAAAGTCCGATTTCCACTAGCGGTTGAAGTGGTTGGTTGGAGCGGTACTATTCAGAATCTTTTGATGTGGTCAACCGGGCTCAAAACCCTCGAGCTGGTTCGAAGTCTAGAGATCTCCTTGACGCTAACCCCCCTGCTGAGATAATTGAGGGGCCAGACGCAGATATCTTTGTCAATTTGCATGCTTTCCTTTGAAGTAACTGCGCAATCTGGTTACAACTGATGACAAGACATTTGGCTCTTTGTATCGGAAGCGTGATTAATGTTTTTTTGAACCTCGAAGTTCTAACCGCAATGGAAACAGGGATGTCTTCCGTGGTGGGTCTTTCTGGAGGATCTTGTCCTGTATTTACGCGAGTTTCGAAATGCAAGGTTTGAAACCAAATTGCACTCGTCAGTCTAACCATTTGGAATTTTTTCGTATTTTTCCCCGATGCTCGAGCACCGGAATCCTTTAGAAATATTCCCGTAGAAGGTATCCATTCCAGGCTTTATACTAAGGGATGATCTTATCTCCATCCCCCTTTTAGCCATTTCATTTTGTTTCATTAAAAATGTTTACATTATATTGAAATTTATGTATGTGAAAATTACATCATGCATGCATAGAGTCATACTCACCTGTGTTATGTGTAAATTTAAGACATCGGACAAATATGCTGGATGAACTGAAATGAAGTAAAATGTCATCCAGTACTGTCCGACCATGCCTGCTAGAAGCGCCCATGTTGGAGCAGACAGCATCATTTGGATCCATGGTGTTTTCAGTTTCTTCTAGATGAATACAAAAAGAAATGGATTAAGAACTTCTTTGTAAATGAAATGAAATGATCAAACTACTATTGGGCATGGTGTAATTTTAATTATTACTAAAAATTAACCGAGATATCGGGAGGAAATTTATTCTGCATATTAATTTATCCTTATCTACATAATATTATAAATAATTGTTGAGTAGTTTAGTTTCAGAACGCTATATATTAAGTTACCCGCAAAATCTCTTTAAATCAATTATACGTGGGGGGTATCATATAAAGTTTTACTAAGAACTGAACAAGATATCTGGATTGTGTACGTATTGTTATAAGTTCCAGTTATAAATGTTCATTAGTTTGGTTTCAGGTAGTCAAAAATTAAAGTAATCCACAAAGCGTCTTTAAATCTTTTAGATACGAAGTGAACGAGATATCCGAATAAAATTTATGCTGCATATTCATTTATCTTTATGTACATAATGCTTTAAATTACAGATAGTATTTTTGAATAGCTCTGTGTCAGGAAGCCATATATTGAAATAACCCTCAAATTCTATTTAAACCATATATACTGAGGGTATCGTATTATTATTAAATGAACGAGATGTTTGGATACAATTTATTCTGCATATTAATTGATCCTTATATACTTAATGTTGGAAATTATAGTTATTACTGTGGACTTGTGCGATTTCAGGAAGCCGTAGTAATCTGTACTCATGATATCGTAAAATGGCGCTATTCGAACGGTTAAGAACGGTGTGAGATATCTATGGCTCTGGAAAATGGCTGTGTAGAGAAATCTTAAAAAACAAATAAAAATTCAATCTCGATTATTTTTTAGTAATAAATAACACTTTGCGATAACAATTTTATTATGTTGGATTAAACAAATGTGAAATAAACTTTAATAATAATTAAAGTAAACTTGAATATGTTGAATTAAACAAATATGGAATTAAACAATAATAACTGAAAACGACTTTAATATGTTGAATTAAACAAATATGTAATGAACTTTAAACGATAGCAATTTAAATAAATTTTACTTTGCTGAAATAAACAAATGTGAAATAAACTTTAAATAATAATTATTGTTTAGCATATCAAATTAAACAAATATATGAAATTAAACATTAATATCTGAAATAGACTTTAATATATTGAATTAAACAAATGTGAAATGAACTTTAAAAGGTAACAATTTAAATAAATTATAATATGTTGAATTAAACTAATATGAAATAAACTTTAAGCAATAATGATTGAAAGAAACATTATTATGTTGAACAAAACAAATGTGAAATAAACTTTAAACAATAATTATTGTTTAGTGTATTGAATTAAACAAGTGTGAAACAGACTTTAAACAATAATAATTGAAATTAAATTAAATATGTTGAAAACAAATAGGAATTAAACTTTAAATAATAATAATTGAAATTAAATTATTTATGTTGAATTAAACAAATATGAAATAAACTTTAAAAAATAATAATTAAAATAAACTTTAATAAGTTGAATTAGAGATTTTGGATAATCATTTGATTCATTCTTTTAAAATTTTAATACAATCTTAATATATATATATATATTAAATAATTCAACTTTTTGATCAAATAAACATCGCTTGTTGAAAAATAATATGTTAATTAATACTTAAATAAGTTAATTTTAATAATTTTCAACAAAGTTGAAAAATACTAGATAATCTGTCTGATTAGCCGTGATCTCACTTCTATGAATTTCTGGAATGCCTTGAAAGTAATATATACAATTAAGTTCACTAAGGCATGATTGGTATTAAAAACGGTATAAACAGCACTATTAGTCTGAGTTGAAGAACTAAACTAGTATGTCGTCACAATCACAAAACTTTCTTCTGTTTCATTCTATGTAACACAACCACTCAATTTTTAATATGCAAACAATTTAATCATAGTTTCTCATAAAAAAAAAAATTTGTGTATGAAGTTACGAGCAATTTTAATCAACAGATGTTGGGATGTAGCCATATAGAAAATGATAGAAGGTAAGAAATAGTAGCGCCACGTTTCGGCAGCTATAAAAAACAAATTGAATAAGCATAATGTTACATAATGCCCTCTAATTACTACTTCATGTACAATTATATATAGTAGAATCTAAGATATAACGTTTACACTCATGGGAAAAACTACAGTATAGCAGCACCACCTATCCTCTGATCTGCACCCAAATTGAATCATCATAATGTTTCATAGTGACTTTTATAAATCTGTTTCTATACATAATGATTACTTCATGTTCAATTATATATAGTAGAATCTAAGATATAACTTTTACACTCATGGGGAAAACTATAGCATAGCAGCGCCACCTATCGTCTGATCTGCACCCAAGTTGAATCAGCATAATGTTTCATAATGACTTTTATGAATCTGTTTCTATAAACCATGAGAATTCCTTATATCATTTTCTTTACTAAATATATTACAATGATCAGGAAAAACACAAATAAGTTTTAAGTTTTAAGGCATTAGAAAAATTAAAGTAATGAGAGTAGAAAAAGACAGACGGATAGAAGCAAAATCCATAAACACTTTTCAACATTGTTGAAAATTTCCAAAGCGGGGAATTAAGCCAAACGTTATTCATATCATTCATATTCTCAAAATTGAACTTAAATAATTATTAGATTAGTAGAAAACTTTTTAGTTGATTTATAAAATATGTAACAGGAGTTAAATTTAATTCTTACATTAAAATAAATAGCACTTTTATAAACACACGTACATAAATTTACAAATGATCCTTTTTAATAGATTAATAATAATATTAATCGGTTTAAATGCGAAATTCCAAAGCAAGCAAAAGCAAAAGAAAGAACATTTGCACTAGTTCTCTTTTATCTAAATGAATTAATAATAGAGAGTTTTAGAGTACGATTATTATTGACTATGAATATAAACTTTCCCTAAGATTTACATTTTTAAAAACCATCAGTATTTTATTTTTTAAACAGATAATTTTAACCATCAGTATTTTATTTTTTAAACAGATAATTTTAACCATCAGCATTTTTATTTTTTAAACAGATAATTTTAACAAAAAAAGAAAAGAAAAGAAAAGAAAAGAAAAGAAAAAGAAAAAGAAGAAAATGAATATTCTGTTCTAATCAGAATTTAGTTTTTATGCAGACGCCATTTTTACTTTCCGAAAACTATAGTGAGGAAAGTGTTGTAATCATGTCAAAAATCCGAATTTGAGATTCTGATGTTTCTATACGTTTCAAGGTCCCCTGAGTCCGTTTCCACTATTTTTACGATGATATATGTATGTGTGTGAGTGAACACGCTAGCGTCTAAACGCTTTGTTCGAATAATCTGAAAGTTAGCACATATATTGTAAGTCACCATAGTACGAACCCTATTGATTTTGGTGAATCTAGCACTTATAATTTTTTTACAGGGACACCAGGAAAAAATGTTTATCATTATGGCCTATGGCGCCAAACTTTTAAAAGTGCGATAGCGTCTAAACGTTTTATTAATCTGAGTAAAAAAATTGTACACATGTTATAGGTCACAGTTGCACCAACTGTATAGATTTTGGTGAATTTAGTACTTACAGTTTTTTTACAGGGACACAAAGAAAAATTCTTTATCATTATGGTCTATGGAACCAAATTTTTAAAAGTGCGATAGCATCTAAACGCCATATTCATTTGAGCTGAAATTTTATATGAATATTATAAATCACCGTTGCACTAATTATAAGCATTTTGGTGAATCTAGCATTTATAGGTTTTTACAGGGACACAACGAAAAAGTCTTTGTCATTATGATCTATGGGCTCAAAGTTCAGTAGCGTTAAATAAAACATCGTGTAATATATGGAGAAAAATACTGAAACACTCTATTATGTTTTCTCTCTTTTGTTTGTTTAACCACTCCTCTTTCTTTACTTTACCTACAAAACTGTTAATTGCTCAATGTTCGGAAAGTCGAGTGGAGTCACTCCAGATTTCTTTTTTTAAATCATAACTCGATGCAGCTGTACATAATACGTGACTTTATTAACCCTTTCATTCCCATTTTTTTTTCCTCCATAAAACAATAAATCTTATATTTAGTCATAAATTTATTTCAAAGGTAATATATATATATATAGTAATAGCAGAGTTCGAATTAATATAGCTAACAAAGCAACTGAGAGGTGTTTATTTATGTTTAATATAACCACTGATGCCATTAAAAATCATAACTTTTCAATAAATAAAATATCAAAATTTTGGAAGAAATACATATTGTAATTACCGTAATTTAGTGAAGATAAGCCGCGGGCTATCTTTAAAAAAAAACTTTGATTTTTGGGGACTGCGGCTTATTTACCAGTGCGGGCTATCTAATGATAGTCAAATTCCGTCGGTCATATTTCTTGAAACAGCCGATCTCCCAGGAAAGCAGAAGTTTAGTATTCGTAGCTTCTCGAGCACTGATTCGCATTTACATACTGATATATTATTTATTTCTTTATACAGAATTATTTTTTAAATCCTTTATTATTTTTATTTGTAACTAATAATCACTTATTTTGATTAATTTGCATATACGTCTGTCGTTGGCCATCTTATCTCCTTGTTTTTGATTTTTTTGCATCATATTTGCATACTGGTTTTGTTTTAATTTTTTCTTTATACAGTACATTTTAAAATAATTTATTACTTTTATTTATAATTAATTATTTTTATGATATTGCATGTACGCCCGAATTCCGCCATCTTGTTACCTTATTTCTCATATTTGTTGCATTACATCTGCATAATGGTATAGTTTGTTTTTTTTCCCTTTATACAGAATTATTTTTTAAATATTTTATTATTTTCATTTATAATTAATAATAAATTATTTTTATTAATTTACGTAAATGCCAGAAGACAGCTGTCTTGTTTCCTTATTTATCTGTCACATCATCGTAACAATGCTTGCATAAGCCGCGGCTTACCTTCCGGTGTGGTTTATCTAAGGTTATTGTTTTTCCAGCAACATTTTAATAAGCTGCGGCTTATCTACCAGTGCGGCTTATATACGGTAATTAAAATACAAATTATAAACATTAAAAAATAAAATAAAAAATATTTCAAACAGTTAATTTACTTAATCCTTTATATCACAAATTACCTTACTTTTGGAAAAATAGTTTTAAACTTTTTTATTATATTTCTTTGCTGCATGAGAAACATCTCATATTAAATTTAGCTTAAACTATAGTTTGACTATAGGGAAAGCTTAAACTATAGGGACTATGAAGTTCTAATGAAATCCTGTAGTAAACTTAGGCTATATTGAGAAATATTTTTGATGACACTTTAAAGTCCGGTGGGATAAAAAGGGTTAAATGTGGTCTACAGCAAGAAGATGATTACATTTCTTTTCTCTCTCTCTCTCTCTTTTTTTTCTTTTGAAAGAAAAGTCTTTTTCTCCTTAAAATGTTTGATTTTTAAACTACAAGAGATCGTCCCCAGTTCTTGTTTCCATTCAAACGAAAATTTTCATTTGTTTATTTTAATACACTGCTAAAAATGGTTTCTTAAAAATGAGCTAAATTGTCTCAAAATAGCTCCGAAACAATATATGCTTAAATTTCAAAACACATGTACTCATTTTTGAGTATACTGACAAGTCAAACATGGGGATATTGGGATTCTTATTGGTCAACATCATTTTTGAGCATGTCAATATACTCAAAAATGAGTCATGGGTTTTCAAATTTAAGTATATATTGTTTCGGAGCTATTTTGAGACAATTTAGCTCATTTAAAAAAATATATATTTTTCACAGTGTAGATAGTTGGAAAAACACGCGAAAAAATTAACCTAATATAAACTTACTCTCTTGTATCTTGCTTTTACTTTTCTAAAATAATAGAAAAATTTTATGTGTATTTTCTTTCATACTTGATTTTTTTTATTTAAGAAAGAAGAAAATATTTTATTTTTGCGAAATAAAATACAGTAAATTGTACCGTAAATGAAATAGAAAATATTAAAATATCTAAATTTTATATAAAAATTAAAATATATGTATATATACACCACGCGACAAAAAGATAGGAACAAAGGGTTTTTCTTTGATTCTTCATAAAATAACGTTATCTAAATTGTGCTTATCATTTATTATTATTATAAAATAACACTATTCCTGGACTAATTTTTGTTTTGAGACTGATTTAGAACAGTTTTAAGACTAAAATATTTCTAATTTAAGACTACACTCCGTGACAAAAAGATAGGAACAAAGGGTTTTTTAAAATTTTTGATAAAATAACATTATCTAAATTGTGCTGATCATTTATTATCATAACAAAATATTATCATATCAAAAACATATTAAATATTTGAATCATATTTAAAATATTCATATTCAAAATAATCATATTCGAAAATTAAAAAAAAAAACCTTTGTTCCTATCTTTTTGTCGCGCTGTGTTGTCTTAAATTAGAAAAATTTTAGTCTTAAAATTTTTCTAAATTAGTCTTAAAACAAAAATTAGTCCAGAAATAGTGTTATTTTACAATAATAATAGATGATAAGCACAATTTAGATAACGTTATTTTATGAAAAATCAAAGAAAAAACCCTTTGTTCCTATCTTTTTGTCGTGGGGTGTATATATATATATATATATATTTATATATATATATATATATATATATAAAATTAGTCGTACTAACAAACATATTAATTTTCTGCAAACGTATGTTATTTCCAATCCTGTGAGTAAAACATTTAGCGTATGAATAAAGCTTACTTGTTCATTGTCAGGTATTTTTTCATTTACTGTAGTTTCTAAATGAAAATTATTCCTTGAATCATACTCATCAGGAGAATTATACACTAACAAAATTTCGAGTAATGCAAGTATTATCCCAGAAAAACCTAGAAGAAAAATGCTGGTTAAAAAGAAAAGAAAAGAAAAAAAATGATGAAAACTAAATTGTTTTTCTAAATAATAAATATAAAATTCTATACAAAAAAGGATATGATTTAGTACATAATACTTTTCTTTTTTCCATATGAAGGCATACGGTAACTGCGTTGTATTGCTCTCTTTATTACAGCTATAGTATAGAACAACTTTGGTTACTTTAAAATTTTTTGTTGCCATTTTCTCGTAAATGCGTAAATAAACATCTCGGTGATAAACATCCGAATCACATTGGTGCCAAATTTCAAATTTAGTCAAAGAGGTCCTACACTAAAGCTGTTGCTTATTTGATTTTTTTTTTTTTTTCCTTACACGACTTTTCTCAATTTTATTAGAAGCTTTTTATTAAAATTGGATTTCGTCATCGCGTCACGCTAAAAAAAAAAAAAAAAAAAAAAAAAAAAAACAGGCGCCTCCATTTTAAGGTAAATATAAGCATTTAATTTCGTCGCTCGTTGGCTTAGTTGGTTGCAGTTGATAACGCGATGAGCGAAAATTTTTCATTGTCTATCCAGCATCGAAAGAAATTTTGATTAGTTAAAAAAAAAAAAAAAAAAAAAAAGAAAGAAAGAAAAGCTTGTGTTAGTTACTAAAACGTACAAAATAAAAATTTAAATAAATAAATAAATAATAATAACTCTGGAAGTTTTTATTATGGAGCCCTAAAAACCATAAAATAAAAATTTATTCTTGCAGAGACATGTTATAAAAGAAAAAAATGTTTCAAACATAAGAAAGTTTTAAAGAAAAATATAGGTATTTCACTTTTACAAGAGGTAATTTTTTTTAAATATTCAAGATATTTTAAAAAGCATTCGAGAACAATATTTGTTTGTATATGTATTTGTTAGGTATTTCTAGTGTGTTCTATAATTTTTCTTGACTGTTCTTTGACCTTCGGTTAGAACGTCATGTGGTGATAACGCGATGGTCGTGTGCATGAAGCATGATCCTCCATGAGCAGATTAGTTAGGTTTTGCAGATAATTAAAAGGTGTCAATTAACGAAAGAAAACTTTTCAATGTCTGCACAGTAGCCTATTAATTTATAATTAGAATTTTTAGAAGCTTTAGCCCGTAACTAAAAAGTACAAAATAAAAATTTAAGTAAAAAAGCACTTTATAATAGTAGAAGCTTTTTATTATGAAGCAGTAAAATGCATGAAATAAAAAAAAATATTCTTGCAAAGACATGCTGTAAAGAAATGGAAGTTTCAATACTAAGAAAATTCTTGAGGACAATATAGATATTTCACTTTTGCAAGAGTTGAAAGTTTTTAAATATTGGAAATATTTTAAAAAGTTTTCGAGACCTTGGAAATTTATGGCTTAACAAATATTTATGCAAAAACTAACGACTAAGAATATGGGTCTCGAATGCTTTTTAAAATATTTTGAATATTTAAAAACTTTCAACTCGCAAAAGTGAAATACCTATATTTCCCTCAAAAATTTTCTCAGTATTGAAACTTCCATTTCTTTACAGTATGTCTTTGCAAGAATAATTTTTTATTTCGTGCATTTTAGGGCTCCATAATAAAAAGCTTCTACTGTTAAAAAATGCTTTATATATATATATATATATATATATATATATATATATATATACTTTTTAACTTGATATAAAAGTGAAAGGAAAAAAAAAAGATCATTTTTATTAATTTGTCTAAATACGCCAAAACCGCAAGAAAAAAAAAAAAAAAAAAAAAAAAAAACAGGCCTTTAGCGTTACGCGTTTCAACCAACGAGATATATAAATTAGAGTGCGGATTCAATGGATGAAGGATTAGCTTTCCGTGGATCAAGATGAATCCAGGGCCCGATTAAGCTTTGAAGCTAGGGGAAGCTTAGCATCATTTCGGGGCCTCCTTTCATTTCGGAAAATCTTGTTTTCCTGTTACATATTGTAATATAAAAATGGTATAGACCAAAAAATAGTGTGTGTTTATTATTATTATTATTTTTTTTTTTTCATACAACTGGGTAGTTTCTACACAGAACATTAAAATTATACAACTTTTTAATTAAGATCATTCAGATTTTTGAGGTTAAATAATAGATTTTTCCCGAAATAGTGAGTGTTTTGTCTTGTTTTAGGCAACCTTTCTCAGAAAAAATTCAATCTCAGTGTAAAAATATGAAACAAAAAATTCAAGACCATGTTTTTAATCCTTTTGGGCCCCCCCCCCCCTCTTAAATTTTAGAGGGGAAGCTTGTGCTTCCTGAGCCTTTTGGATAATCAGGCCCTGGATGAATCACGTGACATGCTCCAATAGGTTGCTGTGTTTGGCCTTTTATCGCTATTTTGGCATTTAAAATATCAGTTCGACAAATTAACATTATTATTAGGCAACACGACAGTCCTATGACCGAAATAAATTGTTTTTAAAATAATTTTACACATATGTCACATGTTAATAAATAATAAAATACTTTTTCTTTCATCTTTTCCCAACAAAGTTTAAAAGTTTTTACAAAAGAAAATTTAAATTTTTAAAGAGCTAAATTTAATAACAAATAATAATTTTTCAATTATTTTTAAGCATTTTGTCGGTTAAAGTTCAACTACACGAAATAAAAAAAAAGAAAATTTAAACTTTTAAAGAGCTAAATTTAATAACAAATAATAATAATTTTTCAATTATTTTTAAGCATTTTGTCGGTTAAAGTTCAACTACACGAAATAAAAAAGAAGTAAAATCAAAATCAAAATGATTTAGAACAAAAGAATAAGTAAACAAAAACATTGGCGGTTATGACTTATGCGAAGAACAATCTCCAAACCTTTGACATAGAAATTTACTGAAAATATGCTGTTACTAAGGGAACCACCGAATACGCAGGTGCAAGGAGAGCATGTCACATGACTCCTCTTGGACCTTCTCAAGGGTTACCATTTATCACTCTACTTTATATATCTCGTTGGTTTCAACCTGAAAGATGGGAAACTATACCCGATCCGGATGGGAGACTAACCCTCAAAGGAAATGTTTAGAGGTCTGCAGCTGATGTGTAAAATGATCATAAAGTCTTCGAATTTCTTTCGTCATAACTTTAAGTTGATTGATTGGTATAGTATTTTTTTTTATGTCGCACTAGAATTAAAATAGGAAATTGGTGATGGTTTCAGATTCATACCTATACGTGGTCCGGAGATATGGCACCACAGTTCTGGCCCTCCATGGAAGGAATGTTTCCTCCTTTGGTAACCCTCGGAGGTTATTTTGCGCCATTACTTTAGGATCTCGAATCTATAATTTTGTCTTTGAAGATTGGCAACACTGGAGTATGGTTTCATCTGTTGTTCATTACGTTTCGCATTATATATCTACTAGTTATTTGTAGGACGACTAAGGCGCCCGTTGAAAAATGATCATTTCATTTTATTTATTTCTCACTTGAATTCATTTGCTTGCTAGCAAAGGAATTACTTATTCAATATCGAAATTAAAAACAAAATATGATGCTTGATCTTGAACTTTGACCTATTTAATCATTTTAGTTACTAGTTATTTGTATGGCGACTAAGGCGCCCGTTGAAAAATGATCAATTCATTTTATTTATTTCTCACTTCAAATAATTCATATGCTAGCAAGCCCGTGCGAAATTTTCGCACTTTATTTATCTCTTCGTTAACTTTAAAATTATTATTTTATAGACGTCATTTTTTTCATATGCATGAGCAAATTTAAAATTATATATATATATATATATATATATATTCACGTGAAAGCATATCTCATTTTATGCTGGAAAAAAAAAAAAAAAAAAAAAAAGAACAATTAGCAACTTAAATGTCTATTTTAAAGCTATGTCTATTTTCATATTTTATCAATTAAAAAAAAATCTAATCAAAAATTCGTTACAAATAAGGTACCAAATGAATGGAGTGATTTTTCTGAATCCGCCTGATTAAACAGCTTATCGATCGGACAATTATATTTTTTAAGGTTAGCTAAAGTATGAAAATTAGGTGGCAACTTGCGTTCACACACAGACAGAGTCCAGGGAAATCTCTTAGCCTTTTTAAGCGTGACAGAGTCAGTCAGTCAGTGATGAGCGTAACGATATATGCAGATAACTATCTACTTATCTATATATCTAATATATATTTAGAAAGTGGATGAAGTGTTCGCAGCAGAAAAAAAGGTTACAATGATTCTACTACGCTGTAAAATAAATTGCTCGCAGTTTTGTATATATGGGCTCTGCAAATGTCTTTCAGCACTTTACTTACTATGTGCGCATATGCGCTTTAAATCAGGTATGTTTATGATGTTGAGTTTCTCCCACGTTAGTTTTATACAGTCGGCTGCAAAATTATTCGAGCACTAGCCAATAATTCCTATATTTAAAAAGTACACTTAAGACTGTTTTGCTAAGTAAATCCTTGTCGAATCATGTTCTTAGACTGATTAAGAACATGACTCGACAAGGATTTATTTAACAAAGCTGTATTAAGTGTACTTTTTTTTTTTTTTGGCGAGGATTATTGCTAGTGCTCGAATAATTTTGCAGCCGACTGTACATTGATTGAGTCTTTCAGTTGGCGTTGAATTGTAAAATGTGTATTAATAATAGAGAGTGAAAGAGTTAATTGATTTTGACAGCTATAAATGTCTATTAATTACCTGTAAAACCACTTATAGGACTTACATAACTAATTTATATAACATGGTTTTGTGATACTTTTATAACTTATATTGCTTATAAAATTTATGTAGCAGTTCTTTAATACCTAGTAAGTATTTTTTGTTTAAAAAATAAAAAAAAACCAGTCCATGAAATTTTATCCTAAATTTTACCAGAAAAAGGGCCAAATAAGCGAAAAGCTATACAGTAAGTCTCCTCTTTTATTTTACTTAGAGTAGCTGGCGCTCTTATTCATTTGGTAAAGAGAGTGATACATGTTTGGGAGGATGATGCTTCTCCTGACAAGTGTGCGAAAAGACAAAATGCGGATATCTGGATTTTATTAAACTGTTTTGCACCTTCAAGTGATCGAGTTCCAAAGCGGGGGTTTAAAGGTGATATATAGTGATGCTATAAACATGCCTCCCGTTTTTCTTCATTCAATACCAATATTTCAATAATAAAAAACTTTTTCGCTTTTTTTTTTTTTTTTTTTTTTTTATGTTTTGGGAGGAAGGTTGGTTAGAAGAGTGAGAAGCTCAAAACACTATTGGTTTATTTATTTATTTATTTTATTTTATTTTATTTTTTATTTTTTATGATTTTTTATGTATATTTTCTAGTCCGGTAAAAATAAACGGAGCCCGAGTGCTTTTTGCAGGGGACCCTCTTTTTTATGCTTGTAATCCATTTTTGACATGTTAAGGAAGAAATTTAGAGAGGGTGCCCTTTTTGTAATTTGGGTGTTTGGCCATTTTGAAAAATGGCGATCAGTGTTAACAGTAAAGAAAAACATTAAAATCTCCATTTTTTTTTCTTTTTTTTTAGGGGGGGGGGGAGGGGGACAATTTTCACGGGTATGGTGTCCCTCAAAAAATAAAAAAAGTATGCTGCTTCTTTATTAAGTATTTGTCTTTATAACTGCAGAAAGCAAATATTTACAACAGGAAATATGTCTTATTTGATGCAGGAAATAAATAAAAAAATAAATAAAATAAATAAATAAATAAATAAAATGAAATAAATCTTCATTGTTATAGCATACTCTATACCATTTACTACGGAAATAACATTAATTTCCATTATCCCAATTGTGGTTTTTGTTTTTTCCAGATGATTCATTAATTCATGAACAGAAAATGGACACTCCTAGTCAGTCAAAAACAGCAAAAAGACAAGTTTTGTTGGTTCCTTTGCCTCTTGACTCAAGCAATAAGAAAACTAAATGTTACACAGAAAATGAATGTGCGATATGTGAACCATCACATACGTACATAAAGAACCCTTAACAGTAACCAAATCAGAACACATGGAATAACATTGCAAGGGAAGCGCAAAAATGAAGGGTTTTTGAATGAAGTATGATAACATCCATGAGAAATTAAAAGATGACACTGTTCCTGGGAAAGATAACAAACTTTGCAAGCTTGAACTGTTTGACCAGAAGCTGGCAAGAGCGAAAAGTTTGCATAAAAGTTGTGTTCTTGGAACAAATGATAAAAAATTTATTGAACATTCTGATTACCAGAGAAATGAGACACGCTTAACGGTCCTCTTCACTCATCGTCGCCGGAAGCCCGAGCCAATGTTATTCTACGGGGAAATTTTCTTTACAAATAACTTATTAACTAATACATATTTTTAAATTCTGTTTTCACATTCAGAAAATTCCCAACTGTTAAATTGACGCACCTTTTTTAAAAAATTATTATTATTATTATTTTATATTTTATTTTGAAGCTGCAAAATTAAAAAAATTCACATATTGAAAATTCGTATTTTGCAGCTTCAAAATAAAATATTAAGAATTAAAAAAACAATTTTTTAAAAAATGTGCTTCAATTTAACAGCTGGGAATTTCAGAATATGAAAACGGAATTTAAAAATATGAGTTAGTTAATAAGTTGTTTGTAAAGAAAAAATTCCAATAGAATAACATTAGTTCGGCTTCCGGCGGCTGTGAGTGAAGAGGGCCCTTAAGCAGTAGCCGTACAGGTCAGAGCCAGTCGTCCTGCATTATTTATAATGAAGCGTTGCAAGAAAAAACAGTTAGAAATAAGCTTAGGGGAAGAGCGCCTGTGAAATTTCAAAGATTAGAAACTTTGGATGCTTGGAAAACTTTTTTGAAGGCTGTTGATTACGTTGAAGACTAACAAGCAAAGAATAGACTGCAAGCTCTAGTTACACTCTGTGAAAGTGACGGAGGGATCATGAAAACAACTGCGTTGGACAACCAATACCATAAAGAATGCTGTAAAATCTATTGCAGACCAGTATACAACGAAGGTGCTAGTATGATGCCAAAAAAGAACAATGACGGGAACGACTGAATTGGATAGCTGAAAAACAGACCGAGGCATTTAATAAATTGTGTGAGTATATTATTCAGTTCTTGGAATTCATGTAGAAGTTCATACGCTTAGGGATTGGCTGTATAAATAGGAGCAAATTCAGAGAGATATGATGATAACAAACGAAGAAATTAGAGACACTTGCATTGATAAGCAAGCCTTTAGATCACTTTGACAAAAGTTATAAACACACTTTGGGAAGGATATTGGATTTCCATTGAGATTTAGATGAAACAAGTCCTCTTTAGTATTTTTCCTCTAAGCAAGGTGGAGCGTATGTGAAAAATACCCTGAATAGTTGGGGCCCAAGCACTTCAAATATTGCTATAAATGTACTTAAATAATTTACTTACTATATTAATATGGCTATTAATATACTAAGCCGATCTGCAGTTTTGTATTTAAGGGAGCACCTGCAAAATCCATAATTCTGAAGAAGCCTTTTTATACTCATCCAGAACTGGTTCCATCAAGTGTGAAATAAAACTTGAAGATAATTCAGGAACTGGAATTTGCTCTCGAGGAATAGGATCTCACAGAATGTAAGTTAGTCAAACCTTCGCTGTCTTTGCAGCAGGCAGTCAGTGACTGAAAAAGTAGTCAAGAGTCGCTCACGGCTCATGGTGAGGGAGCATTCATGGCAGAAGAAATATTGGACAGTGTTGTCTCGATATCGATCTTTGCATGATCCCATCAGTAAAAGGGGAATAAAAACATTTGTGACGAAGACTCCTGTGCAAAAGTGTAGGCAGCAAATAAGGACATTGGCAGACCACGCTTAAACGAAGGAAGTTATAGATCTTAATTAGCACAAAATCTTCTACAGAGACTTTACCGGGTATTATGCAGTACAAAATAATAACAGTTAGCCTGTCCCTTTCTATATCCGAAGGCTTTTTCCACAAACCTGTCAAATGAAAATTTATGACACTGTTGACTTTAAAATCCGCAATGTCTTCAATTATTTGTCGTACTACCATAGATATGGGAATAGTATGGAACAAAGTACAAATTAGTTAAAAATTCCATTTTAAAAACACGTACATATTTTCTTTAAAAAGATATATTTTAATTAAAATGATTTTAAAATTTTTCAAAGGCATTTGGTCAAAGCTTTTCGCCCAGCTTATCTGGGCATCATCAGGACAGATTCAAACAAAGTTTAATAACAAGTACAGCACAACACATTCACTATATATCATAATAAATCTACATTACAGGTACAGTCAAGCTTCTACCAGTCAGTCCATAAATCGTAAGTTGTAAAAATTTTTATTTGAAGCTTTTCAGGGTCACCATGGAACAATTTGAAGTTTGGAAAAGCTTGCATTTAGTTGAGGCTTTACAGGGATATCATGGAGTTACTTGAACCATAATTGCGGAGGATCTTGTATGGAACATCGTTGGGAAGTAGCAAAAACACGATAGACAACGGAGGGAACTAGAAGACAGTCTGGAGCTACAATTCTGAAGTAGGTTGGTGCTTTTTAGGGTAATCTGGAGTCACCTCGATGATTTGAATAACTGAAAATTTTTGGAGAGGCTGGACTAGCAAGAACATTAACAGGAAGTCAAGAGCGGTTAAAGAACTTTGGTTGTTTTTGCCTACTGAGACATACAGTCCACTGAAAAGAAATTAAAATTATATATGTGGTTGAATTAGGAAATTTCTTTTTTTTTTGGCAAGAAAGCAGCATCTTTAGTATTAATTGAATTATTGTATTTTATAATACTGATAGATTCTGAAACTATTAATCCTGAAATGCTAGGCGGAGATGAGATAATTGCTGCTTGATTCCAAAGAGGTATAACAGAACTTCTCCCTTCCTTGACATTACTGAAATGTTCTTGAATTATTTTGCTTAAGTTTTTTTTTTGTTTGACCCATATAGTAAAAGACTTCATTATTTAGTTTTATTTGAATTTTATAAACACCCCCAGTAGGTCCAGTTTGATCGCGATAGTTTAAACTTAAATGTTCGATGGTTAAAGGAGAACTGAAAGGGATTCATTGCAGAAAGGAAGGCTATTAGTAAATTTAATTTTAGGGGTTAATGAAGAAATACTACTTTTTGGAAAAGAATTAAGTTTATTTCTAATTTTGTTGATAATTTATTTACAGTGTTTTTTTATAGCCGGCATCAATACCTGTTTGCAGAATGTTGTTCAATTACTTATTTTTCCTAAATTGGAAGGGACCGAGACATGTAAGAGTTGAAAAACGCATATTTAAAATTAGTTGCATGAGCAGAAGAAGAAGGAATAAGGAGGGGTACAAAAAAGTTTTTATAGTATAGTTTTTATAGTTTTTCAGATCAATATTATAAAATACAATAATCCAATTAATACTAAAGCATCTTTAGTATTTAATTTTATTAAATACTAAAGATGCTGCTTTCTTACCAAAAATATGGAATTTCCTAATTCAACCACATATCTAATTTGAATTTCTTTTCAGTGGACTGTATGTCTCAGTAGGTAAAAACAACCAGAACTCTTTAACCGCTCTTGACTTCCTGTTAATGTTCCTGCTAGTCCAGCCTCTCCAAAATTTTTCAGTTATTCAAGTCTTCAAGATGGCTCCAGATTACCCTAAAAAGCCCCAAGCTACTTCAGAATTGTAGCTCCAGACTGTCTTTTGGTTTCCTCCGTTATCTATCCTCTTTTGCTACTACGCCTCTCCAAATCCTTCCCAATGATGTTCCATACAAGATCCTCAGCAATTATGTTTCAAGTAACTTCAAGTAACTTTCCTGTAAAATCTCAACTAAACGCAAGCTTTTCCAAACTTCAAGTTGTTTCATGGTGACCCTGAAAAGCTTCAACTAAAAATTTTTACAACTTATGATTTATAGACTGACTAATCGAGGCTTAACTGTAACTGTAATGTAGCTTTATTATGATATATAGTCAATGTGCCGCGCTGTACTTCTTATCAAACTTTGTTTGAATCTGTCTTGATGATGCCCAGATAAGATGGGAGAAAAGCTTTAACCAAATATGATTGTAAAATTTTAAAATGATTTTAATTAAAATAAATCTTTTTTAAAGAAAAAGTATACGTGTTTTTAAAGTGGAATTTTTAACTAATTTATACAATGACACGTGTTTTTAAATGTCTCTTTATGAGATGTGATTTCCTAACAAAATACAACAGCGTATGATCTGAAGCTGTTATGCTCTACGTCTCTACAAGTACATACTGAGTCGTCCTCCTCAAACTATAGCGTTTCACTTAATCAATGATATTTACAATGAGAAATCGTTGATTTAAAGTATTAAATATCATGAACCGAAACGTCGTGAACAGTCATACGAATTCGTTCCAAACGTTTAACCTGTTGCTAATCAATAAATTCCATGCCTAAAAGAAATGCATTGCGTTCATTTCCATGGAAGCCTGCGAACAAAATGAGGCTGCAATGTTTTCTTTTGAACGAGTGGCAATCATAAGAATATAATAATAATTGTGTTCATATGATTCAACATATGAACACATTGAACATATGATATGATCATGAAATCCCTGTATTATACCATAGATCTTCTGTGTTATAATCTTACATCTGGTGAATATGATCCACGATCTAAAACATCACGATCATGTGAAGAGATACTAGAGCGTTTTTACAAGCAGCTGCTCAATTACTTGATTCTCAGCCAGTTGTTCTTGATTTTGAAGATACTGATGCATGAATTATTGCTTCGTACATCAGTCACTTGACTGAGACAGACTTGTAGTACATGTACAGGAAAAATTCAGGAACAGATGCAAAATTCTATCAGTGCCGGTAGTTATTCTTCGAACAAAAGATGGCAAGTGCTGCACTTGGAGTGTAGTATATATTTACAGGTTGTCATACAATGGAAAGCTTCCTTCGCTTGGAAAAGTTTGCAGCTGTAAAACGTGTCCTTCAGCAAAATAATGAGACACTCCTGCAAACAATACATCATCTTGGAGTTGAAGAGGAATTATCTGATGAACTGTTCGTCCAATTGAAATTGTTAACCGTTATAGAAATCTATGATGATCCAGTGAGTCACGTAAATGGCGTCAGATGCGTCAGTGTGATACAGTTAGACTGCCTCCTGATAAAGATTCATTTAGACAACGTTGTCTTCGAAGACACTTGAAAACATATGAATAGGAGAATGCGAGGCTAGCAAAATGTCTTTTTAAGGAGATCTGGGTGGATGCAATGCCAAGTTGGACTTCAACCTGATATACACAAAATACCTCTCTCCCAGTTGGATTACAGTTGCATCAGGCCAAAGAAAAACTTGAGGAGGAATCAGACGGGGAAACAGACAAAGGAAAAGCATGTTCTACAGTACATGACTGAACTATGGAAGACATCAATACAATACAGATGAAGAGTTCGATGCGTGAATTTTTTACAGTATGAGATGTATAAAGATGACTATGCGGTTTCACATATGCTTAGGGTATAAAATAAATATTCTACCTTTAAAAAAAAAAAAAAAAAAAAAAAATGGTATACTAATGAGTATTGTCCATGCTGCAAGGCAATCACAAGAATAAAGTGATAGAACGAATCTCAACCAAATTTATATTACCCTGCATTTATTTGTAATTGCAATCAAATTTTCAGATTAAAAGCTTTAACTTAGTTAAATGTATAGATTGATTAATTTTCTATCCAACAATACCTTAAATGTGAAAGTTGTCCCAGTAAATGTCAAAATTTTTATGTATTTTCCTACCGTTAACATTAGCCGCCATATTTCAAAATGGCGGCCAAGCGACCAAATTACAAAAATGGCACCCATGCTAAATTTCATTCTTAACAAGGCAAAAATGATTTACAAACGTTAAAAAAAAGGTCTAGTCGAAAAACTCACGGACATCGGTTTTATGACCGGACTATTTCCTATCGTCAATTTTAGTGACATACCAAAGATGCTTTACCGTGTTTTGAATAAAGTGAAACAAGTAATTTCTATACCAAACACATAAAATACCGAAGGCCATCCTCCAAGCATATTTGAGTCGCATAAGATGCCAGATACAATGCCACCGACTAGTGCCCCTGCTGGGAAACCTGAATATGTCACAGAAGATAAGAAACTCCTCTCTTTCTTTGGATACCAGTGAGCCATCAGGCAGCTAACAGCTGGTTGTAGGAATCCCTAAAAATATAAAGAAAAACATTATATATTTAGTTAATAGCATATATTCAAGGTTAATTTAAAACTTAGAGAAATTACTCTCATTTTGTACTTTTTGAATTGATAATTACTAACCGGCCTTTATCCATGTAGCCGAAGTAAACTGCTTATGTACAGCAAAAAGAGGTCGGGCCTACCCTCAATTCCGCGTCATATGAAAACCCATAAGGCCCGCCGTACACTGACGAGACATGGGACAAGTTTGAAGCGACATGCGACACGCGCATGCTCTAAATACAACTTCATCTCTTGAAAACCGTTTAGAGCACGCGCGTGTCGCGTGTCGCTTCAAACTTGTCTCATGTCTCGTCAGTGTACGGCGGGCCTTAATATATATATATATTGTTGCGTACTCGGGGGCTCGTGAATTGTGTGTGAATTAAAGGCGAATCTTGAGAGGCTTTAAAGTTTATATATAGAATGTTCCATAAGATTACATGTCTGTAAACCAAGTATCAATTTCAGTTTCATCAGAAAACACAGCTTAAATAACAGCTGACAACATCAAATTCACAGTATAAACCGTATTATAGCATTAACACACAGCAATAGGTTGTAAACAAAGAGTAACAAGGGGCTTAGTTAGAAGCTCTTTAGTGTAAGCCGGTTAGCGAGAAAGTGACTGACTCAGCGGATCGGGACTCCTTTAATACTCCTTTACTAAATGAGAATTTTCCAGTAACTTCTGTCTTATTCGCGTTAGAGCTTAGATTTTGAGATATCGATAATAAGGATTTTCTCGCCAAGTACGCCAAAAAAGTCGCCAATGAGCGAAAATTCGCCACATTTGTGCAAATTATCCCTATGAATAAAAATCCCTCTGAAGATAACGAAGACGATCACAGGAATCAAACAGTACTGGTAGATGGATCTCATTGTCCAGTAACACAGAGTGAAGATGGCTGCGTTGACGGAAACATGGTCTGTGATTGAAATTAGAAGTGTGATAAGGTTTTTGCGCCTAAAGATAAAATTTCCAGCTGAAATTCATCAGCAATTGGTAGAAGTTACAGTACAAGTATTATATCACGAAAACAAGTGTGTGGTTTTGGTGCAGAGAATTTGACAAAGATAGGGCAGATATGCAAGATGAAAAAATAACAGGACGACCAAACACATCCACCGCAGATGACAATGTTTTCCATGATGAAGCTTTAATTCAAAGTGATTGTCGCATTACTCTGAGTAAAATTGCACAAGAACTCAATTTCTCCATTAGCAGTGTACACAAAATTATGTATTAAGAATTGGGCTATCGGAATCACAAGGGAGGTCTCCATAGGCGGATATGCAAAAATTTTTGAAAAAATTATAGAATACTCTCCAAATGAGGTTATATATGTGTATAAAAAAAATTTCGGCGGAATCACTATATATTGTCCGTAAAAAAATATTGAAAAAATCCCATTCTTGGCTATTTATCGCTTGTTGGCGACACAATGAAAGCTGATGCAAAACGTATTTTGATAAATACTCATTATAGAAATACGCTTTCCATACTGTTCATACTAAATTTGTTTAATAAAGTTTACTTTAAGTAACTACACTTTAGTAAACTACAATTTTGTCATGTATGTTTATAAATAAACCTAACGATCAAATTATACCACATTTAGTTTAACGTGAAATACTTAAATAGAAATACTTTTTACAGATTGCCAGATTTCACATTATGCCAGCAATTTACAGTCCTCTTCTTATAATCCCATGATATATATATTCATATATTTTATTTTGATGTTTCACATCTTTAAGAGGCCATAGTATACTCACGTAGTATACTCCTTTCATCGGGATTTTGCGATATTTCATTAGAGGAAGGATATGCATCATCAGAAATGCTTTCGAGTATTTCATAAGGGAGCATCTATTAATTACGGGAGGCGGTTTTGACGATTTTTTGACCCCCCCTCTCCCTGGTGAGATTTCGTGAGATTTGGCTCGACCCCCCCCCCCTCCCCTAATCTCACCTGAGATTTTTCAAAATTTGTACCTTCGCTCATACGCTGCAACATTCGTCGAGTCGCGCGTGTGGCGGGCCGATAGCGCCTAAAACAATTGAAAGGCTACTGTGCTGCTTCGCGGCGTTCTGATAGCCGCGATAAATATTATCGTGTCAGATTTTGCCATATCTGAGTCAAGAAACATGTTTTACTTGAATTTAAACTCAATTTTCTTTCAATTTTACACTGTTTTTAGCGGGGGGAAAATTACGTGATATTTGCCGAGACCCCCCTCTCCCCCACGTGAGATTGGGTGAGATTCGGCTCGACCCCCTTCCCTGCCTGAACACCTCACGTAATTAATGGATGACCCTATAACTTACACACACACATATATATATTTATATTTCAACAATTCAGTTTTTTAATTTCATTTATTCTTCTGTAACATTTGTCAGTGCCATATATTTTTTTTCATGTATTGTTTATACAGCATCTAAAGAACATTGGTCGCCAATTGCCCATTGCGCAAGTGCGACGTAAAACCCAATTTCAACTTGCAAAATATATATATTTTTTTTTTCTTCAATTAGCAATTAAAAAACTAAAGAGATATATAACTTAAATGTAAATTTGACATGAAATTTAAATATTTGCAACTGCAAGATATTTCGTTTTTCAAAGTTAAAATGAAATACTTTTAATAAAAGGCCCCATGCATATACTGTACAAGGTTGTACGAGAAACAGGCAACTTTGTCATAGATTATTTTCAAACTATTTTTACTATAACGTTATTTACAAAGATTTATTTTGCAAGAAATTTTCAAATGCGTTAAAATGAACTGCAGTTGGAGGGAAAGGATGTTGCTCGCCAAATCGCGTGTACTTTTGTCTTTTTGCGCCAAATATTCGAAGGTATTTTTTTTTTTTTTTTTTTAGACTTTTTAGTGGGATTCCGTCGATAAATTTGACTGATCTTGTATTACCCATGTAAGTAGTATCTCCGTAATTTTTTTCACAATATTCTGAATATGCGTTTTAAGGAGACCTTCCTTGTCAGACAACTCATCGATGGTATTGGACCACCCTCGTAACAGCCCTGACCTCGCACCAAGTTATTTCTATATCTTTCGACCTTTAAAGAAACAATTGGGAGGTCAGCATTTCAGAACCGTTACTGAGGCTCAGCAAGTCATCTTGATGTGGTTGCACAACTTTGACGCTTATTTCTTCGATGCCGGTTTCGATGGTTTGGTGTACCGATGGAAGAAATGCGTTGATAAGTATGGTGATTATGTAAAGAAGTAATACGCACCTATGCCTTCCTACATTGTACATATAATTTTATTTCTTGGATAAACATTTACTCAGAATGGGCTTTTTACCTTACTTTTTGAAACCCCCTCGTATCATGAGATATTATTTTAATAAGTAATTATTTAATAAAAAAAATTGTACTGCGTGAATTTATATAAGTTTAATTAAAGAAAATCTTATGGTGGCCACAATATACTAGTTTTAATTTAACGTGGTCAAACAATAACTAATGTCCTCTTCCCACCTGACGTCAGAGGTCACATGATAGAAGAAAAACAAATAGCAGACAAAGTCTTGTTTATCTATAGCAGTTACTGAAATAACATATTTTCTATTCTTATTTTTGATCAATCGTATTTTATCTGTGTTATGTTTTTATAAATCATCATTTTTAATCCATTTTACATCATTATTCATCATCTTTTGTTTGCTGTTTACATTTACAATCATCATTTAGTTTATGTTTGTTATTCATGTTCATGAAGAACATGTTTAATACTCTGATTTTTGGTACTTAAATCAGTGACAGTGCAATATCGTACGGCGTAAATCCATTTAGACTAGTAATTAAGTTAATTAACTTGTTGTAACACCTTTATGCAATTAAATTAAATGAAAACATTTTAAAATTTCAAATTATAATCCATAAACATTCCACAAGAAGCTATTATTTATTGATAGATCAGCTAATGTTACAGTTACACTACAATATACAAAAATTGATTCTTATAGGTAAAAATAAATAAACACATAAAATGTTTTTTAAAAATTATTAAATTTACAAATACAATTATTCTACTGTTTGCAAATGCACAATATTACTTTTATTTTATTTTATATTAAATATTAAAATTTTTGTTCTTAGGAACAATATTTAATTGAATTCGATTCTCAGAATTCGATTATTCGTTTTCCTCTATCACGTGATTGAGCAGACAACGGTGGGAAGAGCCCATTAGCTACTTAAATTAGATTATAAATGCACGTACTTTCAAATAGGTAATCTGTACAAAATACGGTAAATACAAGCACAATGATAATAATCAGATGAAATGTTAAATATAAATTATTTAATTAATTAATAATAATACTAATTAAGAAAGGATTTTTATATCTTCAGTGAATTTTATATCTTCTGATAACACTACATCCAAAATGAGTATATAATATATGTAGTAGTGGGTCATGGAAATCGTGTATAGAAATTTTAGAGTAAAATACAAAATTGAAAAAAAAAAAAAAAAAAAAAAAAAAAGGCCTGTATAATGTTGTACAAATGTAAAATTATTTTAGAGTAAATAATACAAAGGTGAAAAAAAAAAATGGTGTGCAACAATTAGTTGTTACACACCAGATTTTTTTTATTCATGTTTGTATTTCATTCTAAAATAATTCTACATACGTAAAGCAATAATTTTGTTTATTATTATTATTATTATTTTACCTGTGCCATTCCTTTAACAAACTGAGCTGCAATGAGTATGTAAACGCTCCACGTTGCCGCAAAAGGAGATACAATGTTGCAGATTGAAGCACAAAGTAAACTGAAGCATAGCATATGTTTAGATCCCAGTGTTTCAGCAAATCTTCCTCCGAGAACTTGCGTTAAAACAAATCCTATGAAGCTGGAGCTGATGATATAACCTTGTGTTTGTGAATTCCAATCAAAAGTGCCTTCTTTCTAGAGTAAAAAGTCTTTTTAGGAGTTTATTACCTATTATAAATGCAAAAAATAACTAGTATGTTCTGACCACCACAAGACTTTCTTCTATATTTTCCTATACAAATTCACTAAAGGTAAATAATTTATTAAAACTATTATTTATTAAAATTATCTAACATGATGAATGCAAAAATGATTTTCATCTTAGAGAAAACTAACAGTAAACATCCGAAGAAAGACAGTTTTACTGTTTATAAATAACATCTTAAAAAATGTGTTTTTATATTGGTTATCTCATATATCAAGTTTCATAAAGTTATATGCCATACAAGTTGAGATATAGCCTTCTCGTTATCGAAGAAATTTTCAGTATAGCAGCGTCAGTATAGCTAGGATTATATTGGCCTATAATCCTAGCACCCAACTTCAATCAGCATAATGTCTGATCATGGTCTTCTGTCATATCAAGTTTTGTATGTTTATACGCAATAAAACCTGAGATATAGCCTTTTCTTAAACTGCGCTTCTCGCTGTATAGCAGCGCCACATTTTGAGCGACTGACACAAAAAATTCATAGATACTAATTCATGTTAAGGTGCATCTACATATAAACTTTTATGCAATTATGTGTCAATTGGTGGCGTTTCTATACTGTAAAATTCACCGATAACGAGAAGGCTATATCCTAACTTTTATGGAATATAACTGTACGAAACTTGATATGTGAGATAATCATTATAAAAACACATATTTTGAGATGTTATTTATAGAGAGTAAAACTGTATGTCTTTAGATATTTAGTGTTAGTTTTCTTAAAGATGAAAATCATTTACCTTCACTATGTTAGAAAATTTTAATAAATCACTTGCACTTAGTGAATTTATATAGGAAAATATAGAAGAAAAATCTTGTGGTGACCACAACATACAGTCGGTAACAAAAGTGTCCGAACACTAGCAAAAATTCCTATATAAAAAAAGTACGCTTAATACAGTTTTGCTAAATAAATCCTTGTCGATATCCTGTTCTTAGACAGATAAAGAACAGGATTTGACGAGGATTTATTTAACAAAACAGTATTAAGTGTACTTTTTTTACATAGGAATTTTTGCTAGTGTTCGGACACTTTTGTTACCGACTGTATTAGTTTTTCTCGATATAGTTTAAACAAAAATTTTTTACAAGAACCCAAATTATTTTGTTGTTTTAACCAAGCAATTTTGTGGATTCGACAAATATTTGTTTCAAAAAACAAAATTATAATGTAGATTTAAACAAACATTTTTGTTGATTCAGCTCATTGCTCGTTCATTGACTGTTTACAAAGTGAACTATGACATAGTTTATCGAACTATTCAGAGACAGTTACTCTTCTTTCAACCAATATTTATTTAAATAAACAAAATCCTGTATTGTTTTAACCAAAAGGTTTTGCTGATTCAGCTCATTGTTGGTTGATTAGCTGTTTACAGATTAGTCTGAGGCGTAGCTTATTGACTATTCAGTGACAATTACTTTTCTTTAAACATATATTTGTTTGAATAAACAAAATTATGTTGTTTTAACCAAAATATGTACCAATGTATGTTTAAATACATAAAATTATGTTGTTGTTTTAACCAAACATTTTTGTGAATTCTGCTCATTGCTCGAACATTAACTCTTTCAATATTATCTTTGAAATAGATTATCGTACTATCCAGTGACAGTAACTCTTCTTTCAACTTACATCTGTTTAAATAAACAAAATCATGTTGTTGTTTAAGAAATATTACAATGATTAAAAGTACTGGGTTAATCTTTAGGAGACAGATTTCGATTTTAATTACAAATTTTTCTTTTATTTATCCAATTATTTTTCATGTATTAGAGAATCATAAAAACTGTACGAAAATTGTAATAACTTACTAAACTAATATTCGTCGTATTAACTGGGAAATTTCTCGCACATCCCGTTAGAGAGTGATTTGATATAGTGCTTGCAGAAGAATCTGTCATCACTTCTAAGGCGAGAGTGATGTTCACTCGCTGGGCATTTAAAATTGCAAAACTGAAAAATCCGAGGATGACGATGATGTAGCGTCTTGGAAAACATCGGAGGGCAACTGTAATCAGAAATAACAAAAATAAAGTGAGAAAGGAAAATCAAGCAATTCGCATTATTATAAAACACTTTCCAAATTTACTTAACCGTATATACAGTTCTGGACAAAAATAAAATGATAATATATATGTATTAATACATATACAGTCGTCAAGAAAATTACTGAAGCACTAGCAATAATTCCTACTTAAAAGAGGAGCACCTAGTACTGTTTTGTTCAGTAAATATTAGTCGAGTCATGATCTTAGTCTTATGCTGTTTATAATAAAAGTAAGTTGATGGAAAAAATTAGCGATCAAACTAAAAATTATATATATGGAAAGTGTAGATGTGTGCTTCTATAATTTTGCTGCCAAACGGAACTAAACTGTCTACGCCTGCCTAACGCTCGATTTGGACACATAGATTTCGAAATTTATTTCTCCTTTTCCAATTCAAAGTACTAAATATTGGTTTACATGATATATATATATTTTAAATGGCAGGACCTTTTACATCATGATATTTATATGTTTAGAAATCTAGACGTCCCCAAGAAAAACTTTTTCAGTGTTAGCTGTTTTACAGTACATCTGTTTAATTATTTATAACACAGATGGGACTGTAAATAAAACTGTGGGCAGTATAAATATGAAAATTTGGTACTGTACACTACAGGTATTTAAAAGTCTTATTTTCTTTTAAAATTTAGTCACACCAGCCTTATATTTTGACTATGCATGACGGAAAAAGACGAGATTAACACTTAAAGAGTAAAAAATGGCATCGCAGTCCTTTAATTTAAATTTTGTAACTAATGTCATTTTATTTATCTATATTATTATTTTCCCGTGACGTAGCTGAATTCTATTTATTTAATTTATTATTAAAAATTTTTCCGCTGGCATAAAAAAATTTTTGCATAGCAACGGAAGAGTTTATCCTAAAAATACAAATTATTTTGTTTTATTTATTGAAATCGAATGAACATATTTTCTAAAGCCATTCAAGCTATAAATAAAATTTTATTTTTTTTTAATCTCAATATATTGTTGTGACTGTGAGTTTTTTTTTTTTTTTTTTTTCATGAATTATTCCTTTTTATTATTTATTCAGTTCAAATACACGCATGGAAACTATGGATAAAATTTTACTTTCTTTATTTCAGTACATAGTTTTAGATATGACACCATTTTCAACGTTAATTTCGGAAAACATGGGCTTTTATTATTATTTTCATTTTATTATTGGAAAATAATATTTTATTCCTTTATTTTATTTTTTCTTTATTTCTTTTCCATGTACGAGTACACATTTTTTATTCTCTAAAAATATTTCTTAAAAAGAACAAAAAAAAAAAAAAAAAAAAAAAAAAAAATACTCACCCAAAGTTAGCACCATTTTATCCGAAAGAAAACGATATCTGAATTTGCTTACATGAAAATATTTGGTATGAGTAATCATACAGTGTAAGTCTTTGCTATTTATACAGAATAATTGAAAATAAAATTGATACAGATGATAGGGTATTTATTTATACAGAGTCTCACTGATTATGACGTAAAAGAAAACAATACTTAGATTTCTGCAATCTGGTAATGAAAATCAAATAGAGAAATTCATAGGGAAAAAGTTCAGTGTTAGTAAGTGCTTCAAACGGAAAATTCTTATTACAGGTTTTCAATTCTCTCGAATTCGAAAATCTGGTTTTTACCGGGTAGTTTGTGCATATGTGTGGAAGTACATGCGTATGTAGATCAGATATAAGAATCACTTAAGAACAGATATTATCCGAAGATTCAAACATAGTATTCTATATTTGTATGAAAAAATTATATTACTAAAAAATTTTATTTAGTTGGAACAAATGATCCGTGTACAGAGCATGCAAAATAATTCAAGTATATAGCGTCTATTGGCAGATTTTCTAATTTGTACATTTTTCTTCATTACACTGCATTAAACATAATTAAATTAATATATATTTTTATAAGTAGGAAAAAAATCGTCATTTATCAATAGTGACACACAAAAGAATTCGGATAACACTGCTCGGCATGAAAATTGCATCTGACACCATTTCACCATACACCCATTTTGCCCTATCACCCACCGTTTTTTAGTAATGACCCCTTTTTTATATAATTTTTCGGTGATTTTATGGCTATAATTTTTATTTTTAAGAGAGGGGAGGATTATTTTAACAGTTAAACATAGACATTTGCGACAAGGGAATTTCTTTTTTTTTTTTTTTTTTTAAGGGGCAGGAGCGGGATTTGCCATTGAAATTATGCATTATATATCTTATATATTTTTTAATCTGTTATTAATGTTATTTTTTAAACTTTATATTTTTTTATTTTTAGGTGTTAAATTATTTATTTTTCATTCTTCAAATCAAATTCATGGTCATAAAACTATCGAACAGGGAAAGAAATTGAGTGCGTGTATGTGTGAGTGTGTGTGTGGGGGTTTATCTAGAAAATGGTGGGTGACTGGGCAAAATGGGAGTCATATTCCGATTGAAGAGGTCATTTTATTTACAGTATAATTTAAAAATTATATTTAAAGAGACCCAAAGTGCTTTTTAAACTCTGCTATGCATTTTTTTTTTTTTAAAAAACGCTTTTAAATTTATTTACGAAGTGCATAACAAATTACAAATAATATACAGACCTATTCAAAATAATTGGAATTTATTCTTTTTTATTAAGTGAAGTAGATTGAATTAATTTACGCAATCATAACATGCCCAGGAAATCTATGATTACAGAAACTGTTTCCTATACAGTGAGATTTAAGTAAGAATTTTGGAACTATGGGTCTATTACTAAAAATTCTCTTATTAACCCATATCGTATTACCAAGCATTTAAAAAAGTATTTTTTTCTTTATAAAATCTTAAATATATGTTTCTTTAAGCCTATGTATATATTTAAAATGAAAAAACTTACCAACCTTTCATTAGCTCAATCGGTACAGGCTGTCCTAAAAATAGGACAATGGTTTAGGACAGTCCGAAATATGCGGAAAACAGACCATCTATATACATATTTTATATATATATATATGTATATATAATTGTTTTACCAGTACAAAAGTATGGAATATTACCTCAATAAATTTATATGTATGTTATTCTTGAACGTAAAACTCTTTTGGTAATAATGTGTTGAAAATGTAATGCATAAATCTTCAAATATCGTCACTTTAAAAATTAAAAAAATATATTAAATGTTAATTTAAACTAACGGTAATGACACATGTGTATTTGGACATGTGTCACATGTGTAATTGGACTTTTAAATAATATATCGCCTTTAATTTGAATTAAAATATTTTTTAAAAAATTATATAAATACCACCTATGAATGGTATCCTATTTTTTGGACGATAGTGAAATATGGGTTAAAATGCAGGGAAACATAAAGTAGTGTAAAAGTTACACCATATTATTCATTTTACATCTAGATAACTCAAAGTAGTTTTGTTGCGATTTGCGTAAACAAAAAAATTTAGATTTCGCTTATAATTTTAGAAATGCTTTTGTTAAATCATTTACAATTTAAAATCAACTTTTATTTAAAATACTGTATGTTTTTTAATCATAAAAAAATAATTATGTTTCAAATATGTCTATTATTCAAAGACCAACATTACTAAACATTTATTATATTTTTATTTGTACTTACTTGTATGTTTCAAAGATTTTAATAAGCTGAGCATCGTGCAGTTGTTACTCTTTTTTTTTTTTTTCTCTCTTTTTTTCTTCAGCGTTAGTTTGATTCCTAAAAAAAAAGTTTTCCTTAAATGAAATAAGTATGTAGTTTTCATTATAAAACTATTATGCAGTTGACATATTTAATGAATGCAGTGTTGGCTGTTATTGTTAGGTACATTTATATTTTAAATACTGCGGACAAAAACATTCATGCATGTTTTCATGTAATTTAAGGATAGGCATTACAGATACACGGTTTTTTCACAATTATGCAGAATCAGCGTGATGTGAACCGCCGATGAAAATTCCTACGTCATGCTGTAATTTTTCAGTTGTGGAAACTTCATTGCTATGTTTTTTAAGAACTGGTGCTATTTGGAGCACCCCTGCCACCTCACTTTTCTCTACAGAGTTCACCAAATTGGGCCCGTTCTGGAAAATAAAATCAATGATTTTTCATCTATTTGAAACAATTTATATTGAGCAGTATATTTTTTAAATTTCTCCGTTTTTAACGACCTGTAAGAAAATCATTAGTTTTATGCTCAAGACAATCGAAAAACTAAACATTACATATTAAAACTCGAATAAACTACTATATCAGAAACGCCAAAGAAAAATATTTGAGATGCATACAGCTGTTTCGGTAGCCTTAAGCGTACCGTCTTCAGTGCAAAAATAATACTGAATCTGGAGAAGTGCTTGTATATATAGAAGAGGGACCGAATTTAGTTCAACTAATAGGATTACGGGAAAGGTGGAGAGTGGGGCCAATAGGAATTTAGGAATGTTAGCTGTGTAAACAGTAGAAAAAACTTAAGAAAATGTGGACTGAATGTAAAATTTCCAACAATCAGAAAAATAGGGAACAGCAAAATCACAATTTACAAGGTTTTTAAAATTTTTATAAATATGAAAAGCTTCAAAGAAATCGAGTTCATGAATGGATTTAGGTCTGCAAATTATTTTAGCTGAATTAAATTTAAAATTATGATTTTCCTCCCAGCAATGTTTAGAAATAGCCGATTTATTGGTTTCTTGTTTGCGGACGTAATTCATATGTTCTTTTAGACGAAATTTAAGACTGCGTTTAGTTTGGCCAATATATGATAAACCACACTGACAGGAAATACTATAAATGTCCTAAGAATTATCTTGGGATTCCCTAAATGTGAAGGCCTTAGCCAGTACTCTCTGTGCCCGTACCATAGCTTGGTCCTAAACAACGGTGTTTAAAAAGTATTTTACGAAATAATACATAACACCATCTCGAAAGTTCACACTAAGTACTGTTCACAATTTTCAAGATATGACAAGCGCGAACAACCCTGTGCTTAATTATGCTGAAGTTAATTGTTAAGGGCAAATAATGTTCTCTTCTAGATGTTGGCCATCTATAGAATGTAATCTTTAAACCTGGAGAAATAATTTAAGATCAGCTTTGTATAAAGGGTATTGGCATGTAGAATAATTGAAGTTTAGTGTGTTCTGTTCAAGATGGCTGCCGGTAGTAGCGGCGATACGACAAAAACCATATTAAGTTAAACAAAACAGTATCTAGGTAATGTGTGACCACGTTTCTGGCGCCTAGTTTTGAGGACATGTCCAAAGGCTTGGAAGAGTGGGAAATCGTTCGACTGTTTGAGATATGGTAAACATCCAGGCATTCGGCGTTTTCTTATCGCTATTTTCTCTTAGACATAAGAGTTACCACCCCTATTTTAACACTGGATTCGTTAAGTCATCACTTGCGCAGCAACTCCCACGGTCGCAAGAAAAGTAGTTAAAGAATAACAATATCTCTGCTGTGTTACGTAATGACTCTTGAGATTGACTTCATGTTTTTCTTCTTAATTTATTCCTCCAAGCTTCAGATGCAGAACAAAATGAAATTTTATCTATGGGCTGCACATCGTTGGTAATAAATGTTGTGTTTAAGGTGTCCCACAAATGCATTTTGAATGTGTCTCCAAAGTATGACCCAACCTGTGCACTTATTGCCTTTTTCAGTGTCGGGGACATTATACGTAAATTCAATCTATTTTCACTCAAAATAGCTCTGACATTTATTTAGTCCATTTGTATCATCAGGGTATAATATACTTAATTTTCCTGGTCATTATCAACGAAGCAGCGTATGTATAACCTCGACTTTTTCTAGATAGTAAACACCAGAACCGTATACATATGCACAACATTGGTCACTATCATTATTCGATAGCTAAAAAATAGAAATGGAGGGTGTTGCTTCTTTCCACACTTTCTCATGATACAAATGGGGTTAAAAAACATTTATATTAAGTAGTAATCCAAGTAAATTGAACAAAGTTATATAATAAGCAATTTATTTATTGAACTTGGCGAATCTAGTTTCGATAATTTTTAGGATATACATTATTGTATTATTGTATATTATGTTCACCGCGAATAATTACATCTCTTGAGCAATATACATCAAATTCGAATCAAAACAGTATTTAGCATTATGTATCTTGCATGTGAAGTTGTATGTAATTCGAAGCTGTATCTGCCAAGATGTACCCAATATGTAAATCACGCAATGTTCAGCATTGTTGCATCATTATTTGGAAAAATATAGCAATACTGTGTATATATATTTATTTGTGCAGACTTGCTCTTTTTATAAAAGATACAAGTCTACACAAAAGCAATAAATTTATGCTTTTTTTACTTTCTGTTACTCGTAGGGTTGAGAAAGTATTATTTTAGGGTCAAATTTTCGAACGTGAGTTTTTGTTATATTTACATGTTCTGGGGTCCCTTGAATACGAAAATCGTGTTTTTAAAGAATGGTCTGTCTGTCTGTGTGTCTGTTATCAGCATATCTCAAGAACAAATAGTAGCAGAAATTCCAAACTCGGTATTCTAAATGTGTATAATATAAGGATACTACAGTAAGATTTTCGTTGAGATGAGGCAAATGGTTCGTGTACAGGGACACTCAAAAGTATTCAAATACATTACGTGTATGGGGAAAATTGCAAGTAAGTAGAGTTTAACATCTATAGACTGCACTAAACCAAATGAAACGAATATATATTTTTTGTAATAGAGATAGTCAACTGGGAAAAAATGTTTGTGTATGTAGGAGCTTCGCCTCCCCTCTGGGAGGGAAGTCCCCCCTCGAGGGGAGTAAATTTTCATGATGGGTATCTTTCAAAAGAGCTCGCCAATACCTTTAAAACGAATGGTTGAACCATCGATCTGCGATAATTTAAGATAAAGTTGCGGATTTTTTTCATTTTTAACAAACAACAATAATAATAATAATAATAATAATAATAATATATTTTTTCTTTTTTAATGTAATATTGAGAATAAATTTAACATTGTTTTTATATATATTTAGTGTTATACTACTACTCTAATATGGAAATCGTCTGCATTATCATAAAAGATAATTTTTTTGAATAATAATTTTAATAAATTATTAAAAAAAAAAAAAAAAAAAAAAAAAACAGAATTATTTTTTAATAACCGAATTAACTTTTATATAAATGTAGGTGCATTAATGAAACGGGGGTTGAGGAGGGGGGCACAGAACTAATTATCATATAAAACTCTTCCTAAGCCTAATTTAAATAATTTAACACAGGTTTACATAGCAGTACTCGTTATCTTACCTCTTAATCAGCAACCTGTATTTATAGTATTAAATTTCAGGGTAAGATAAAGTCATATGAGTGACACACCACATTATTTTCTTTACGAAGGTACATATATAAGGAAAGTATGATTTCGAAATGAATATTGTATCTCGCTTAATTCAAAAACGAATGATAGTAAATGTTTCAAATTTATATTTGTGACTGTCATGATGTCTAGTTGTATACCTCCAACTTTAGTCTTGACACGAGCTCCTCCTATTTTAAAACTGTCGACGGTTTTACAGGATTTTTCGTGATTTGTGTATGTGAAGGAAAGAACACAATAGCGTCTCAAGACTTTGTTAGCTGAAAATTCGTAAGTATGTTATAGACAGTGTTGTGCACGAACGCGTTCATTTGAACGCGTTCGTGAGCGTAGCTCAAAAATTTTGAGTTTTGAGTTGAATTTCGCTCGTTTTTTAAATTATGAACTTGAGTTGAGCGTAGTTCGTTTTTTACACGAACTTGAGCGTGAAAAAGCAATTCAAGCTCAAACTCATATTAAATATTTATGTCTGAAATATGAAAAGGAAAGTAGAAGAAGAAAAGGACAGAAAAAAAATAACTCTGCAAAATGGATCTCGGAAAAAAGGGCATTTGGAATAAAAGCACTGGTAAAAAGGGCACCAGAAAAAAGGACGCCCGGAAAAAAGGGCACCTGGAAAAAAGGGCACCGGAAGAAAGGGTACTTTTGCAATTTGCAAATCGCAAAAACAATAAACATCAACTAATGAATTTAAAGAATGATTTTCATAACATATTTTTAGAAATTTCAATCAATTAAATTGGAACCACTTTCACTTAGTATATAGTTGGAGGAAGGGGGGGGGGGTCCAGGAGCATATTGAAAGAGAATAATTGTTTTTATATCTCCTTCTTACTGATTTTAATGAAATTTTGTCCAATAGTCACTTGCTGTTTATGACAAAAAATGCAGTGTCACACATACTTCGGGATCTGAAAGATTTTTTTTTTCTTTTTAATATCATCTTGTTACCGATTTTAACGATATTCCGCATTATAACTATCACTTATTCTTTACGAAAATCACAATAAGTGTTATATATAGCTTAGGGGACAAGGGGTTTGTGTAGATGCAAAAAAGAATTTTTTAAACCACTCTATTATAGATTGAAATAAAATTACAAAAGTGTTACACATATCTTGGAGGGTGGAGGGAAAAGAGGCGAAATGATTGTTTTTATATCACCATGTGAACTATTTCTCTGGAACTTTGTATAAATATAACTTAATCTTTGTTAAAATTATAGTAAATGATATATAGTTGAAGGGAGGCAAAAAGGGGGGGGGATTTTCACTATTTCTTTTTTATGTCACATTTTGAGCTTTGTAATATAATTAAAAATTCTTTTTAATGTCAAAAACTTAAAATAACATATTACAAATTAAATTAAAAATATGTATATATTTCTTTCGTTTCGCACTCATTTTGCAACAATGCTCTATGATCTTATGTGAATGATTCTCAAGAATGGATCAACAATTGTTTACAAATTTAATGGATTATGTATAGGAAATAAGTACGCTGTATTTTAAATATTGCGACAACGACCGATTAAACGTGTATTACGAGGATTATTTTAATCGTAAAGTTATCTGACCAGCTTTAAAATACCATTTATGACACTATCATGAACATTATTGACTATAGACATTCCACTTTGAAATCTTTCTAAATCATTCAAAATTTGCGAATTTCTAAAAATGGCAGAATAAGACAATATTTCCCAAACACTTGCTATATGAAGATTATTGGATTGGAAATACTATAGAATTGCATGAAAACTGAAATATAAAACTGACCTAAACAAAATTAAATAACAAATTAGGATAAGATAAATATATTGAAGCGGAAGGCGGGAGGGTATCCTAATAGTTGAGGAACTACATTCTACAATCGAGCCAAATGATAAACAGACTTATATCTTTTAACATGTACATAGTATGAGCTAAAGTAGAAATGTATGAGAAAATATATATGATGGGGATCTGAGCAGAGTTCAACTATTCCAAATAGTTTATTTATACGACAATTTAAGTTAATTTAGAAAGTGTTTTAAATAAAAAAAATGTATTATAAATAATAAAAACACCAATTTCGCACACTTTAAGTTTTTAGATATAAAATAAAAATAAATAAACGCGAAGAATAAATCTAAATATGAATAAGAATTTCTTTTTTACAATACTTTTCGAATGTAGATAGGACTTGTTGTTTTTCAACATTTAAAACTTTACTCCCTCTCATATTTACAGTATAACAGATTTTTACTTCCTTTCTTTCTGATATAAAACGGCATTCTTTGAACTTATTAGATGAATGTAAACAAAACTCTTCCCTAAAGCGACTGAGACCCACCTATTGAGTGAAGTCGTAAAAACAGGAAACAGGGGGCTAGCGGGGCTTACCGATCTTTGTTGGTTGAAACTTGAATAATTGTTATCTGATGGCTATAATCAGATATCCAGATGTTGGAGCCACTGGGTATTGGTGACCACTTTTAAATACCCTCATTCAAAATAAAATAAAGAGAGGGGGACACTAGGAAAAGCGTATCTTTCTTTTCTTTCTCTTTTTTTCTTTCTCTTCTCTCTCTGTGTGTTACAGTGTTATAACAGCTAAAATTTATAACCAGAAATTGGTTACAGCTCAGACAGCATCTCGCTCTTTTGATAGGATAGTGAATGTATGTTTCTCTGTTCGATTTATTTTCAAGGAAGAAAAAGAAATGGGGGAGGAAAAACGGGGATCATTTTAGTAGAGTATTCTCATTTCTCAGTCATTCACTATCACTTTTAACACTTTTTACATTCCGTCGTAGTCTTTTGCAAATATATCTGAAATTTCTCTGAGAAAGTAAGACCATGTGAAAAATATCAATATATAAAATATTTCTTCAAGCTAATGAAAAACCATAATGGAAAGCAGTCTTTCTAAAAGATAAAGAAAAGGTGTATTAAACTATTACTATTTTGATATTTCATTTCAATTTTAATTTAAAAAAAAATATTAAAAGGAAAAATAAGAATAGCATACAATTTCATTTTTAATAATTTTTTTTTTCCCTTTAATCAACAGAAAATAAATTTTAGAAAAGCAAAATCCATATAAGATTTGAAAAATTTCTTGAAGAATTCCAAAAATTATAATTTATAATTTCTATATTATATTTCATTTTTATATGAAATATGTGGAATATATTATTATTATCATTTTAATTTTAATTTACAAAATATTATATTAACATTACTATATTTAAATATATATATCAGTTTTAAATTCTTCGAAAATCGATAACAATTTAAAAATAGTTGTTGAAACATTGTTAGCGATATTTTTTTATTATACTTTTTAAATGAAACACAATACTCTTTATAAATTTTAATTAATTTTACTTACATGTTTCTTAAGAATTATTAATGATTATGTATTATTTATTATTATTGTTAAATTTTAAATCAAAATATTTTTTATCACATTTAAATACCTCAAAATTTTATAAAAGCACATAACAGCCAACAAAGAATATTAATTTCTATGCTTCTCTATGAACTAAAATTAAAAATATGTTATTAATTAGAACGTGAAAGTCATTCTTAATACAAATTTTAAGGAATATTTACTTTCGAGTGCGATTCAAATACAAGTATTTATTATTAAAATAATAATAATAATTAAAAAGAAAATAAGAGAGTATTTATTACTTTAGTCAACATATTAAAAATATGTAAAATTGCTATGTTATTTCATCATTCATTATAATGCATAGAAACCAGGAAGTAAAACCTTGATGAGATGATAATTATTAAGAATTTAAAAAAGAACATATATATGAGTGTTTATATCATTATTATGTTTAAATCATAATTATACAAATTTCTTTTTCATAATTAACTATTTCAAAATTCGATAAGATCAACAGCGTGTTTTAAGAATAGAAAATTCCATGTTTATCTATAAATAGATATTGAAAACACAATTTTCTTTAGAGACTATATACAGCTTTTATTATTAAAAATATATAAAATGATGAAATTTCTTTATGAATTTAAGCAAAATATAAAATGATTTCTACCTATATTATTATTTATTTATTTTTCATTTTTAATAAAATTTTACATTCTTTATAAGTCAAAAACGATGAGGTTTTTGATTCCTTATTTATTTTAAATATAATATATTCTTTCCTTTATCTAATGTTTTTTCTTCTCTTCTTTTATTTTTTGGTCATTATTAAAAAAAAAAAAAAAAATCTGGAGTGACTCCACTCGACATTCCAAAAATTGAGTAATTAACGGTTTTGTAGATAAAGTAAAGTAAGAGGAGTTGTTAAATAAACAAAAGAGAAAAATATATTAGGTAGTTTGAGTATTTTTCTTTATATGGTACACGAAGTTTAATTTAACGCTATCTTACCGAACACGTAGATCATAATGATAAAGAATATTTCGTTGTGTCCCTGTAAAAACCTACAAATGCTAGATTCACCAAAATACTTATAGTTAGTGCAACAGTGACTTATAAATTTTCAGCTTTATCGGATAAGGCATTTAGACGCTATCGCACTTTAAAATTTGAGCCTATATACCACAATGATAAAGATATTTGCATTTCGTCCCTGTAAAAATAATCGTAAATTCTAGATTCTCTAAAGTTCATAAAGTTCGTGTGATGGTGACGTATAATGTATATAAATTTTCAGTTCATTTGAATAAGGCATTTACTAGCTATCACACTTTAAATAATTTAATATGATGAACAATTTTTATTTGTGTTCCTGTAAAATCGTTAAATGCTAGAGTCACGAAAGTCTATACAGTTTGTGTGATGGTGACCTCAGTTTGTGTGATATGACTCGTATATAAATTTCCCACTCAAACGGATAAGGCATTTAGATGCTGTCGCCTTTTAAATAATTTCACCCCATAGGCCATAATGATACAGAATTATTTGCTGTGCTGTAAAAAAAAAAAAAAAAAAAAAAAAAAAAATAGAAGTGCTAGATTAACATACAGCTCGTGAAATTGTGACCTGTAATATGTGTATAATTTTTTTTGTTCAATTGAATAAGGCGTTTAGACCCTATTGCACTTTTTAAAATTTGGTCCCATAGGCCATAAAGATAATGAATTTTTCTTTGTGTCCCTGTAAAAAAAATTAAGTGCTAGATTCATCAAAATCTACGCAGTTCTTGCAACTATATTACCTATAATATGTGTATAAATTGTTTGCTCTTTTTAATAAGATGTTTAGACGCTATCGCACTTTATAAATTTGGCCCCAGAGGCCATAATGATAAAGAATTTTTCTTTATATCCCTGTAAAACACTATATGTGTCAGATTTTCCAAAATCTATACAGATCGAGTAACTGTGACCTATAATATATGTATAAAATTTTTACTCAATTGAATGAGACGTTTAGATATGCTATCGCACTTTTAAGATTTTGGTCCCACAGGCCATAGTGATAAAGAATTTTTCTTTGTTTCCCTGTAAAAAAACAGTAAGCGCCAGATTCACCAAAATCAATAGGGTTCGTGCTACGGTGACATGCAACATGCGTACCAACTTACAGCGCATTCGAGCAAAGCGTTTTTAGACGCCTAGCGTACGTATTGAAACACCAAAATCTCGAATTCGGATTTTTGACATGATTACAATACTTTCCTTTCATACGTTTGTTCGGAAAGTAATAAATTGACTAATTTTTTTTTATCATATTTATATACCAAATCAATAAAAGCGCAGCCTGCTTTAGAAATAAAAGTAGAAGTAAATATTTTTCTTTAAAAAACATATATTAAATATAGATTTTTCTTTGCATACAATAGAGATATTATATATTATATTAAGCAAAATGTAAAATGATTCCTGCTTTTTCTTTTTTTTTTTTTTTTTTTTTTTTTTTTACATTTTTCATGAAATTTTACGTATTGCTTATAAATAATTAAAATATTATAGTTTTAAAAAATTAAAGAACACGCTTTTATAGAAATGTGAACTAAAAAGCACAAAATATCTATCTTAGTATTAAAATTCAGGGTAAGAGAAAATCGTGTGAGTGACACACCTTAATATTTACATACATTTAAATCTTTAATTAAACTAACTTAGAATTAAACAAAAACCTTTTTAAAAAATCTCCCCTGACGGAGATCGAACGCTGGACCATCAGGTTCATAGCGCGGCGCCTTATCTCGACGCCACGCTGTTCACGTAAGGAATGTATTTTTTTCACAATATAAATTTTTTGTTTGCTACCAGAGAAGTTACAAACAAACATAGAAATATACATACATACAGGTGAAGCTAATAAAAGCGTGTTAAAAATAATAATAGTGTATGTTATATTCTTTTACATTTTAAATTTCTTTTCTTTTTCTTCCATTTTTCTTTTCTTTTTTTCTTTCTTTTGATTTCTTTATTAATAGTATTATTATTATTATTATTATTAAATTATAAATCATACTAATTTCTTTATCATATTTAATATCATGCTATTGATAATCAATAAAAACTCAGCCTGCTTTATAAATTAAAAATGACAGGGTAGGATATTTTCAGTTTCTTTTTCTTTCTATTATTATTATTATTCGTCATTTGAAAATGTTATATTATTCTAGTTTCGTTATCAAAAATAAATAAATAACTCTTAATTTAAGCAAAATGGCTCTTGAGCAAACATGTTAGACTAAGAAAAATCTTGTCATAGTTCTAATTGAAGCAATTAGTAAGCTGCATAGAACAAAAGATTAAAAATATTGTCAAAGCAAATTATTTCAAAAATAACATAAAATTTAATTTAAATTTACATTTTTAAATGTTATTTTATTTAGATATTTTTGGAAGTAAAATACTTTTAAAGTGTATAACTTATATATAATGTTTAAAAATTATTTTGATTATAATCCATTGATTATTTTAAATCTTTCAAAAAATTTTGTTTATCTAGAAATGACAGACTTTCAAAGACTTGTTTGATATTGACCATGGCGAATCATACTTCAAAATAAACATTGTATATGTACTCATAATTTCACACCCGTTTTCTTTCATAACTTTTAAAAATTAATCTTTGGGGAAACTTTTGGAAAGTTTTCTGCTTTAAGCTAAAATAAAAATGTCTATTTGGAAATGATTTTATAGAACAAGGATCGACATATACATGTTTATATTTGCTATTTTGATAAATACCACATTCACTTGCATATAAAGTTGTCCTACTGTACCACATTTCTTAAATATTTGTAGAAACTTTCTTGTAATTTCTGCTTTAACTAAAACAAAAATTTATATTCGGAAATACTGGCATAGGATTGGAATTGCTTTGAGTATATATATATATATATATATATATATATATATAGTATTTTTTATTCTTCAACTCAGGCCTCTTCCACAATTTATTTCTGGGTGCGCCACTGTGCGCATAAACAAAAGTATTGGAAATTTGAGAATGAAAAAATACACAAAAACAATGGGTTCACTATTCAGAAGTGTCCTCTAAATAAATTTCTACTACAATTAAATGAATAAGTTATAATTGAGAATTAAATGCTTATAAGTTTAATTAAACACTAAATTAAGAATAATTTTCATGGTAATTGACAATTTTAATAAATGTAAATTACCTATGAAAGTGTTCACCGAGTCACCGAGAAGATCTATATAGAGAAAAAAAAAAAATACTCAAAAATGAACTTTTAATGAACTTCGCTCCTTTTTAAAAATGAACTTGAGTTGAACGCGTTCATTTTTTTCAGACAGGAGTTTGAGCGCGAACTAGCTCGTTTTTTACACGATGAACTTGAGTTTGAACTAGCTCGTTTTTTTCGTGAACTTGCACAACACTGGTTATAGATCGCCGTATCACAAATTGTATAGATTTTGGGTAATCAGCAATTACAGTTTTATTTATTTATTTATTTATTTATTTATTTTCAGTAGCACAAAGAAAAATTCTTTATCATTATAACATAAATCATTTAAAGTGCGACGGCGTCTTAATGCCTTATTCATTTGAACTGAAAATCTATATACATATTATAGGTCAATGTCCAACGAACTGTATAGATTTTAGTAATTCTAGCCCTTACAGTTTTTGTTGTTTCAGGGATACAATCAAAAATTCTTTTTTGTTATGGATATGGGCTGAAATTATTTAAAATACGATAGCGTCTTAATGTCATATTCCATTGAGCTGAAATTTTATATACACATGTTATAAGTCACTGTTATACGAATTGTGTAAATTTTCGTAAATCTAATACATATAGATTTTTACAGGGAAACACTGAAAAATTCTTTATTATTATGACCTACGGTCTTAAATTATCGAAGTGCAATAGCGTTAAATGCTTTATTCAAAGGAGGTAATTAATTTCAGACTTCTCTCACTTTAATTCAATAACCGTTAATTATTTAGTTAAAAACTCGAGTAGAGTCACAACAGACTTTTTTACTTTCTTCTATATTCAATAGAAGAAAGTATTGGATTCGTAAAAATTTTCGACCTCGGGTTATTGATGGATTTACACGTTTTGAGAGCTGTAGAACACGATTCGACCATTTTTAGAAAATGTCTGTCAGTCTGTGTGTGTGTGTGTGACAAAATTTTGTGGCAACTGTATCTCAGAAAGTACTGCACAGAATTTCATACAAATTAGTATTTAGCTGCACCTTGACATAAATTTGTGCCTATCAGCTTTTGGTAAAAATTGTCTTGCAGGTTGCGTTGCCATCCCGCTTTTTCTAAATTTTTAACATGGTGATATAGGACAAAATTTTGTATAAATGTGCATAAAAAGAATTATTTTTTAATAATCATTATGAAATTTACAAGAATTATTTGTAATAGAGATAGTCAACTGGAAAATTTTTTTTGTATGTGTAGGAGCCTCACCTCCCCCCTCGAGGGGAGTAAATTTTCATGATGGGTATCTTTCAAAAGAGCTCGCTAGTACCTTTAAAACGAATGGTTGAACCATCGATCTGCGATAATTTAAAATGAAACTATCGATTTTTTTTTTTAAATGTAATATTAACAATAAAATTGACTTTTTTTGGATATTTAGTGTTATACTACTTTTCTAATATGGAAATCGTCTGCATTATCATGGAAGATAATTTTTTTTAATAATAATTTTAATAAATTATTTTTACTGAGTGAATTTGTATAGGAAAATATAGAAGAAAGTCATCTAGTGGCCACAACATACTAGTTTAAGTAAAACTATGAGAATAATTTTCTTTTAATTCCTTTTTTTATTACCAAAAATATTTTTTTTTCTGTCCTGCATTTTTTAGCGAATATACAGTGTTACATAAAAGCGAGCCTTTTTATGGTTGATTAAAAAACTGACTAATCAGATAATTTTTAGAGATTTCTGATTTTCTGTGATTAAAAATAAAATCCAAATCAATATTTCATCACTGAAATAAAATATATTACAAATTAAATGATATTTCTGCAAGTACTGCTGGAAAATGTTTGATATTCTATGTGACTAATATGATTTTCCTTTCTTTTTATAATACTGTCACACAGTTGTTTATGTATACACTGGTTCTCATAATTTTAAGGACACCCGTTTTTCTATATTAACTAAACACTGAACACTATTATTTAAACAAATATATTTTTTATTCATTTGAATTTCATTAATAGAGTATATTTGAAAAGTTTTATCGTTTTTCTGTTTAAAATTTTTTAAATACGGTCAAAAAGTTGATTTTTCACGTGTTCACAATTATAAGGACAGCTCGAATCTTAGTAAATTTTTTTTCAGTTATTCTTTAAATTAATATTTCATGGGGTCTCTTTTTAGGGGGAAACAGTCAAACATTCTCTCTGATATATATATATATATATATATATATATATATATATATATATATATACTTTTTTTTTTATTCAGTTTAAATACCATTTCATACAGCATAGTTTTTATTAATTTTGTTTCATATTAAAAAAATTATAGCAGTTTTGGTTTTTAGAGTACTAGATATATTAAGTGCAGTTAGTATAATCTTGTTCACAATTATTTTTACATTAGTTATTTCAAAATATAAAGTGTCCTTATAAATATGAGAAGGAGTGTATTACTTATTTAAAAACTTCTGGATTCTACTGTTAAATTGTTATACTGTATCGTGAACACTAGATATTTTTTTATACAATTTTTATACATTTATCTCAATATAGAAAAATATATATATATATACATATAATCATATCATATACGAATGCTCATTATACACGAAAATACAGAATATTTAAATAGTTTGTTTTTACTTTTTCACTCTATGGATTTATTTAACCAGCTGTCTTTGTGTCTACATTTACGCTTATTGCGAAAACAATATTATGATAAGTTGCTGAACTCGTTTAAGTCACGTGCAAGATTAAATAAGTACATGAATATACTTATTTATTTTATTTATTTTTTAGTTTCTCTTATCCATAAATATGGTATAGGTATTTTATTTTTGTTCAAATTTTTGAAACTGAGTTTTTGTTATATTTAAACGATTTTCAGGAACTTTGAATCCGAAAATTATGCAGTTGGATTGTGTGTGTGTGCGCACTTGTGTGTGGGTTGTTGTTATCAGTATATCTCAAGCATAAATAGTCGCAACAAGTCCAAACACGATATCCTAAATGTGTATCATATAGTGATGCTACACCAAATATTTCGTTAAAAACAAGCAAATGTTTCATGTACAAGGACATCCAAGAGATTTCAAATGCATTACGTTTATGGAATAAATTTCCTACGATACAGAGTACAAAACTGACTTTTATTTGTCATTTAGTGTTATATTTCTCTTAGCAGAAAACCAACTGCATTTATCATGAAAAATAATTTTAGTAAAGAATAATTAAAAGAATCTGGAGTGACTCCCCTCGACTTTCCGAACATTGAGTAATTAACAGTTTTGTAGATAAAGTAAAGAAAGAGCAGTTGTTAAACAAACAAAAGAGAGAAAATCATAATAGAGTGTTCGAGTATTTTTCTCCATATATTACACGATGTTTTATTTAACGCTACTGAACATTGAGCCCGTAGATCATAACGATAAAGAATTTTTCGTTGTGTCCCTTTAAAAACCTATAAATGCTAGATTCACCAAAATGCTTATAGTTAGTTGAACGGTGATTTACAATATTCATATGAATTTTCAGCTCAAATGAATAAGTTGTTTAGATGCTATCTCACTTCTAAATAATTTGGTCCCATAGGCCATAATGATAAAGAATATTTCTTTGTGTCCCTGTAAAGAAACTGTGAGTGCTAAATTCACCAAAATCTATACAGTTGGTGCAACTTTGACCTATAACATGAGTACAAGTTTTTTGCTTAGATTAATAAGGCGTTTAGACGCTATCAAACTTTTAAAAATTTGGCCCCCATAGGCCATAATGATAAAGAATTTTTCTTTGTGCCCCTGTAAAAAAATGTAAGTGCTAAATTAACCAAAATCTATACAGTTGGTGAAACAGTGACCTATAACAAGTGTACATTTTTTTTTCTCAGATTAATAAGGCATTTAGACGCTATCACACTTTTAAAAATTTGGCCCCGTAGGCCATAATGATAAAGAATTTTTCTTTGTGTCCCTGTAAAAAAACTGTGAATGCTAAATTCACCAAAATCTATACACTTCGTGCAACTGTGACCTATAGCATGAGTTCAAATTTTTTGCTCAGATTAATAAAGCGTTTAGACGCTATCGCACTTTTAAAAATTTGGCCCCATAGGCCATAATGATAAAGAATTTTCCTGGTGTCCCTGTAAAAAAACTATAAGTGCTAGATTCACCAAAATCAATAGGGTTCGTACTATGTTGATTAACAATATACGTACCAACTTTCAGCTTATTCGTACAAAGCGTTTAGACGCTAGCGTGTTCACTCACATACATACACACACACATACATACACACATAAACACACACACACATACATCATCGTAAAAATAGTGAAAACGGACTCAGGGGACCTGGAAACGTATAGAAACATCAAAATCTCAAATTCGGATTTTTGACATGATTACAATACTTTCCTCACTATAGTGTGAGGAAAGTAAAAAATATTTTGTACTGAGTGTATTTGTATAGAAAATACAGAGGGAAGTTTTGTGATGGCCACAACATAGTAGTCTACAAAAGCCTTTTTACACTTGAATCTAAAATATCACGTGACTTATAATCTAGCATAATTTGAAATTTGAAAGATTGCCAGATCGCAAATTTTATCTAACATTATTCGGATGTTGGAAGATTGCCAGGTTTAACTTTTAAAGTATCAATCTAATGTGGTCTAAGAAAAACACATTTAAAATATTAACAAAAAAAAAAAAAAAAATCTATCCAGCAGATTTTATTGACTATAAGTAAGAACCATTCCGTTTCTACCAGCATTCTAAATAAATAATAAGAAAAAAAAAAAAAAAACAGCATCCTTTTGTTTATTTGCGGAAGCTACAATGCTACTCACAGACAAAAGATTAGCACCCCTCGTTTTTGGTTTGTGTTTAAAAACAGTAGAATTTTTCAGAAACTAAAAAGTTGGTATTCTAAGTCTGATAACATGTTTTTATTACTTTAATACTTAAAACATTTTATTGAGATCAGACAAATAGTTCGTATACAGAGATATACAAAATAATTCAAAATATTACGTCTATAGATGGAATTTCTATTGGTACATTTGAAGATTTTAAAATTGTACAAAACATACTCAATTTAACATATTTTTTATTTTCACAAAATTTTATTTCCCATGGATTAGCATCCGTACTTCATTTACAGACCCATTAAAAAAATCTTAATGCATTAGAAGCTGTGGTTGAAAACTACCTGAAATGTATTTCCATTTACATTATGCAATTTCTTTTAGCTGTGCTAAATGAAAATATACTATTTGGCATGTTTAAATTTTACTGTTAATGTATAGTGTTAACAAAAATAAGTAAAATAAATTTCAAAGTGTTATCTCCAAGAAAATTCTCTTCATTCATTTTAAAATAACTCTTTTAATTTAATGACAGCATTATAATGTGTTGCAAATGTAGCTCCACTATTTCAGTGGCAATTGAATGAGTATTATATGTAACACATTAAACTATTTTTAACTATTTTCAATGTTTTTAATGTACACTGAGAAAAAAATTATACCACGTTCATCTAGAATGAATAGGTGGTCCTTTTCTAAATCCATAAACAAGAAATATAGATTTCCGAGCTATGAGTATAAGGCACGCCAATACACTGAGATAAAATTCTATAACTGACATCTAGAATCTAAATTGTGGCTCTAGAAAAATAGTTTCATGTCATCCTTATAAATTTCCTATAAAATTTTTTGTAGTCCTCTTCGAAAGCGAATTCTAGAGACCTCTATTAGAATTCTTTAGCGTTTGCCTATACTATCGAGGACAAACCTATTTGAAAATATCTCCAAATAAATGTGAATACAAGAAGCGGATTTCAGCATCTATAATCTTTGTTTATGACCCAATTCTAGAAAATCAAGCGAGAATTTCTCGTAATATAAAAGATTCAGAATATTCAGAATATTGTTTCACCATCTAGAAATGGGTAGATCAGAAATTCTTGACCATTTCGTCTATTCAGTTTATTGGTGTGCCTTATGCGCATAGTTCGGAAATCTATATTTCTAGTTTAAGGATTTAGAAAATGACCATTTATTCATACTAGATGAAGGCGGTGTATTTTTTTTTTCTCAGTGTACTTTAGAAATGTTAAAATACAGCATGTTTTATCTTATCACTTGAGCTCTAACAATTTTTCTTTATAAAACCTTTTATTGCAGTAGACTGCATAAGCTAATTTTCCTCTGTTACGTTTGCTAGAAATAGTAAGAAGAATGTGACTGTTGGTAAGAATATCATTGTACAAATTAAAAGCGAATAAAATCTTAAACAATTTAATTCTTAATCTTTTATTAAAGCATTCAATATTTGCACGTGCAAGTATGCAGCACGAGCCACAAATAGGATGATGCTTTTATGCTGCACAAAAGCGTAATGCTTTTCCTAATATAGAATCATGCTAATTATTTATTCTTAAATTGTACAGATCTTTACGATTTATTGTATTTTTGAATTTTTTTTTTTTTTTTTTTAATATCTGTATCTAAAATATAATTATTTCGTAAATTTGTACTATGTATTTTAAGCATGGCATTAGTGTTGGTTCATTGGGTTAAATGTCAATTGTCTACACAAAAGGACTAGGCATGTGTGAAGTGGCATGCGTGGGGATCATTCTTAGAGCTTCTTGTCCATATTTACTCTAGCGTCGGAGAAAACATACAAAAAACTTCAAACAGCTAGACAGCACTCGCGTACAGATTTGTCCGAACAAGATATTTAATATTTAACCTTCGAAAAAATATTTCTTATATCCAATTTGCTTCAGTTTCGCACCCCACGTTAAAATGTTTAGATATATTTCCAAAATTTGAAAGAATTTATATATTACTTTGACAACTGCACCTTTTTAATCGTATCTCAATTCATAAAATTATCTTTCTTTGATGACCCGTGACGTTTCTATTATACGTCACGATCTTTTAACAAGTGAACGTGATTTTAATAAAATAATTGATTTTTTGAAATCATTATGTTTTAAAGAAATTACTGGATTACCCCCCCCCCCCCCCCCCACAACAAATGATAACATAAATTTAATGTATCATTTTAAATTTCTGAAAAAATCCTAATATTATTTTGCTTGTTCCCAGATTCTATATAATATATTGACCAAATAATACTATTTGACAAGGCGAACAGGTGCTTCCTTCAATATTTCCAAGTGCACCCTGTTATATTCCAGAGACTTAAGTGTCTAGCTAAGAAAAAGGTTTACTATTTACCATCTTATTACTCGTTTACCGCTCTTTTTGACAGCACACCAGTATTACGTTAATTAACACCAGTTTTTCTGCCAAGATGCAACCATTTTTCTCCCTGCGTGTATTATTTATTTTGAAATCATTGGAAGCGCATGCTATTTGCATAATACTTATTTTCAGACGAATATACTAACATTATAATATTATAGTTTAAAAAAATTAAAGAACACGCTTTTGTAGAAATGTGAGCTAAAAAGCACAAAATATCTATCTTAGTATTAAAATGCAGGGTAAGAGAAAATCGTGTGAATGACACACCGTACTATTTGCATGCATTTAAATATTTAATTAACATAATTTAGAATTAAACAAAAACCATTCTTAAAAAATCTCCCCTGACTGGGCTCGAACGCTGGACCTTTAGGTTCGAAGCGCGGAGCTTTACCTCACAGCCACAGCGTTCACGTAGTAAAGTCTTTTTTTACAATATAGATTTTTTGTTTGCTCCCAGAGCGGTTACAAACATACATTATACATAAAAACATACATACAGGTGAAGCTAATAAAAGCGTGTTAAATAATATTATAGTTTAAAAAAATTAACGAACAGGCTTTTATAGAAATGTGAACTAAAAAAAACCAAATATCAATCTTAGTATTAAAATGCAAGGTAAGAAAAAATCGTGTGAGTGACACACCATAATATTTACATTAATTAAAATCTTTAATTAACATAATTTAGAATTTAACAAAAACCATTTTTAAAAAATCTCCCCTGACTGGGCTCGAACGAGACCTTTAGGTTCGTAGCGCGGAGTTTTACCTCATAGCCACAGCGTTCACGTAGGGAATGTCTTTTTTTTTTACAATATAGATTTTTTGTTTGCTCCCAGAGCGGTTACAAACATACATAAAAACATACATACAGGTGAAGCTAATAAAAGCGTGTTAAAAAAGCATAGATTTCTCAAAAAATAGATAGTATATCGAACAAACCTTTTCTGGTGAACAAGTATTAAGTACCGAAATCGCAGTCTACACTGAGGAAAAAAAAATTATTGATACCACCTTCATCAAGAGCGAATTTATAGTCATTTTCTGAATCCTTAAATTAGAAATGTAGATTTTTGAGCTATGCGCATAAGGTAAAGAAATAAACTGAATTGACTACTTTTCTAGAAGGTGAAACAATATTTTAAGTATTATGAATACTAGGTGTTTTAAAAAATTCTCTATTGATTTCTTAGAAATGGGTCAGAAACCAAAATTATAGATACTAACACTTACCTCTTGCGTTCATGTTTATTTACAGACATTTTCAAATAAATCTGACTACGATAATATAGGAAAATGACCTAGAATTCTAACGGGGATTTTCAGAAATCGCTATCAAGGGGAACTAGAATTTATAAGGATGACACAGAACTATTTTTACCACAGCTACAGTTTTGTTTCTAAATGTCAGTCCCAGATTTTTTTTTTTTTTTTTTTCCCAGTGTTCTTGAATATGTAGATGTTACTTTCAACATCAGGTTTTTGTGTAGTTCCTACCCTCAGTACAGGAAAATGTATATAGGGAAATAGAGAATCAGAAATCACATGCTGGGTATGGTTTAGCCTCGAACCCAAAATACAGATAATGCCCATTGACTTTGCTGCTATTCACGTAATTAAAAGACTTAACTGTTCAATGCGAAAGGAAAAATACTTAAAAACTGCTCATTGAAAACGAGTAATAAAAATCCCTGATGATGCTTTGGCATTTCAAAGCGAAGAGCTTTGGATAATATTTAAAAAATATTTTAAATAAAATTTAATTTTACGTGTTTTTAAAGTGTTTTTAATATATATATATATATATATATATATATATATATATATATATATATATATGTATATATATATATAAAATAATATCATTATGCAGTTTCTCAAACATTATTTAAAAGATTCTACAGAATTTTTAAACTGTAAATTTATTTTTCTTTGGTGAAAAATTTCAAGAATAACTAATTGCATATAAAGCTCTAGGTGTGATTTTGTTTCCATCCAGTCCTTTTAAAAATTCCTATGTATGTTAACCAGTATATTTCTCACAAACTGTGTATTCGTTTTGAAATCTAGATATCATCACTTTTATTACAAACTTTCAAATTCAATTGCGAGATAAAAATTCATGAAAAATTCAAATTTTACACTTTTTTGTTTGTAATTGATTGGGTAATCGGGATATAAAAAACTAAATACACAGATGTGTTCGGTTACATACAAAGAATGCATAGTTAAAATATTGGATATCTGAAATAATTTAGAATTCGCATGGGGCATTTTGAAATTAGGCATTATTTTGTATTATTATTTCATTCCATAAAATAGACCTTTCCGTCTCTAAAATTACTCTTTATCCTTTAAAATATGCTTAATGAAAGAAAAAAAAATATACACATTTCATGACAGTATATGATTTAAAAAATGATAGAATGTAAAACAAAAATAATTCATTTCAATGTTTCTTGTTTCCTTAAGATTAACAGATTATCAATATAAGCAATTTATTTTATTAATTATATATTTTTAAATATTTCTGCAGTCGGTAACAAAAGTCTCCGAACACTAGCAAAAATTCCTATATATATATATAAAAAAACAACACTTAATACAGTTTTGTTAAATAAATCCTTGTCGAATCTTATTCTTAGTCAGTCTAAGAACATGATTCGACAAGGATTTATTTAACAAAACTTTAAGTGTACTTTTTTTTACATAGGAATTTTTGCTAGTGTTCGGAGACTTTTGTTACCGACTGTACTCTTATCAATTAAGTTCTTTCCTCATATATTAAAGTAAATATACAAATATCTCATACATTTTGAATTCAGATATAGATAACAAAAGAAATTAAAACAAAATATATTACCTGATAGAACTTTTTTTTACTTGAAAATAGTTACTAATATGTTTTTTAACCCCTTAATATAAACGCTCAATTTAATTCCAACGGTGATGACGCCCTATGTATTTTTTCCTTAATACATGAAAGTACTAGTTATCACCAAACTATACATAACGTATTTAAAAATATGTACTGAATAAATTTACATGCCATTCATATAAATGTTCAATTTATAAATATTCAATATTTATAAATATTCAATTTATTTTCTTCAATTAAACAAAAATGTGGCCCACATGTGCATGTCTTTGAAAAATACGTAGCCATTAAAGGGTTAATAAGCATACAAGACGTAAACAATTATAAAGGTGCATAAAGTAAATTTTATTTTTGACAAATTTGACAAATTTTTTTAACATAATGTTATTCTGTTCTATATATGTAACCTAAAACAAATATCACAGCTTCTTAAAAAGATCAAGGCTTTGTTTTTAAAATGCAAATTTAATAAAACTATATAATGCACATAATGTCATGCTATTGTATATTTGTAACCTAAATCAAACACTACAGTCTCGTAAAAAGATCAAAACATTGTTTTTATACAGTCGGTAACAAAAGTGTCCGAACACTATCAAAAATTCCTATATAAAAAAAGTACACTTAATACAGTCTTGTTAAACAAATCCTTGTCGAATCACGTTCTTAGTCAGTCTAAGAACAGGATTCGACAAGGATTTATTTAGCAAGACTGTATTAAGAGTACTTTTTTAATATAGGAATTTTTGCTAGTGCTCGGACACTTTTGTTACCGACTGTAAATACAAATTGAATAAAGCTATACAATGTAATTACTAAAAAGATACAACGAATAACTTACTCTCTTCCGATCCTAGTTTAAAACTTATTCAAATGCTGTCAACATGAGAAGCAACAAATAGTATCTAGCGAGTTGCATTACAGTTGTAAAATGATATCATCTTTTTGAATTGCTTTCGAACTCTTTTCCGAGAGATATTATTAAATCAGAATTAACACATATACCGAAAAATTTCAAAAGATATTACAAGGACTTTTTCGACCAATTAAATATATCTTCAGTGTTTGTTAGTGTATCTTTGGAAATAGCTGATTTTTGTTAACTTTATTATACATTTTTTTAAAGGGAAATGTAAGGATTAAGTTTTAAATATTTACTGTATTAAATTAATATATATATATATATATATATATATATATATATACATATTATACAATATATATATATATATACAATTATATATTAAACAATTGAAAGATAAGTACAAATAAAATAGAAATTTTAACACAAGTTTGTTCCAAAGAAAAAAAAAAAAAAAAATCTAGCTTTTTTTCTAAATCTGCTTTAGAACTTTTTTGTTAAACATCTTCCACCAATATTAAAAATTGATAAGGAATTCTGTTTTTTTTTTTTTTTTTTTTTTTTTATTCATCTGTACTCTTACTTGCAAAAGAATTCAAATGCATATTACAGTCGGCAGCAAAAGTATCCTCTGGCACTTTTAACATAAAAGTTCTAAATCTACTTTAGAACTTTTTTGTTAAACATCTTCCCCCAATATTAAAATTTGATAAGGAATTCTGTTTTTTTTATTCATTTGTACTCTTATTTGCAAAAGAATTCAAATGCATATTACAGTCGGCAGCAAAAGTATCCGGGCACTAGCCAATAATTCCGATATCAATAAAGTGCACTTAATACTGTTTTGTTAAACAAAACCTTGTCGAATCATGTTCTTAGACTGATTAAGAACATGACTCGACAAGGATTTATACAACAAAGCAGTATTAAGTGCACTTTTTTAGACAGGAATTATTGCTAGTGCTCGGATACATTTGCTGCCGACTATGCAATCAGAGATAAAATTAACATTGGTGCACCCAGAAAAAAAGTAACACATCTAAATAAATGACAAATATGAATTTTTGTCATTGAAAAATGTGTATTAAAAGCCCACAAGGGAATTCGAATGTATAATGATGAGCTATAGTTTTAAAATTTAATATTTTTATAAATGTTAAAAACCAGTGGCGGATTTAAGGGGGGGGGCTAGGGGGCTGAAGCCCCCCCCCCCAAAAAAAAAACACTGACATTCACTATTGAATATTGCAGTTGTAAATTTTTTATTGGTCTAGAATAACACTTTGAAAAATCTTAGCCCCCCCCCCCCCCCCAAAAGTCAAGTTCTGGATCTCCGCCACTGTTAAAAACATATTGAAGTTAACAAAGCAGACCTAGAAAAAAAGTGACACAAATAAAGAGTACGTCAAACATTAGTTTATGTCATTTAAAATATGTATTAAGTGCCGCATCATGCCCGAATGACATCACATGTCTATGTCGCAAAATATCCACCTGGAAAGCGTTTGTGTCAGTTTTGTTCTCAGTATTCAATCTTTTATCGTATTCTCTAAGTTGATTTTCCTCAAATACCGCCTTTTTTTTTTTTTTTTACCATGTTACTACGTTTTTATTAACTTCTATTCTTGTTAAATTGTTTGTTCGTCAGGTAGAAATCTTGCAATCGAATTTTAATTAACTTCCCTACTAGCTAGACATTTGAAACTTTTACAATAGCATAAAACCCGATGACAACATAATACTTTGAAGTCCGACTTTCGAATTTTTGATTAGTTTTCTTATAATTAATTTAAATATGAAAATAATAACGTCCTAATAACAATAAAATATCCATTAAAATATTAGCTATAATTTAATTGTTGCCAAAAAAAAAAAAAAAAAAAAAAAAAAATACGAGTTCATTTTCTTTTCGACATAAAAATAAATAAATACATTAAATTAAACGTGAACATTAAAAATTTATAAAAAGTTAAATTATGCATCTCAAAAAATTGACGTCATTATCACTTTAAAAATTTTATGCACATTGATAAGAGCTCATATGATTCATCAGAAAATATAAAACATGGTAAATAAAAAGTTTTTTAGGTTGATTTCTTTAGAAATCGACCTATTGCAATCACTTCGTCTACCTATCTATCTATCAATCTATCTATATATATATATATATATAATGAAAATTTTGTCATCACGATAACTCCCAAAATAATACTCCAAATCGAACCAAATTTGGACAGTGAACTGGTCTTATAAATATCTTCGATGAGTTTGTTAACCAAGTTGCTCTAACTTTTTGTTTTCAAGTGGAAGCAACTTGAAAATTTCAAACCGACATTGTAAAAAGCATATTTAAACAAGATTTGCCTGAATTTTGCTGTAAATACAGGCCACATAAGGGTTTCAATGAAGTTTATTAATGAAGTTTATCCGCCATTTTTAATAAAGTAGCAGATATTTTAAGTTAAGCGAGGCCACTTGAAATCAGGCTACCACTTGAAAATTTAAAATCCCAATAACTTCCGAAATAATGCTCCAAATCGAGCCAAATTTGGACAGTGTTTTAACTTATCTTAAAAATATCTTAGGTGAGCTTGTTAACCAAGTTGCTCCGCCATTTTGTTTTCAAATGGAGACCACTTGAAAATTTCAAATTCAAACTGTAAAAATCGTAATCCGAATTTGTTTGAATTTTGATGTAAATATAGACCACATAAGGGTCTCAATGAAGTTTATTAATGAAATTTATCCGTCATTTTTAATAAAGTGGTGGATATCTTAAGTTAAGTGGGGCCACTTGAAATCACGCTGCCACTTGAAAATTTAAAATCACAATAACTTCTGAAATAATACTCCAAATCCAGCCAAATTTGGACAGTGTATTAATTTATCTTATAAATAACTTAGATGAATTTCTTAACCAAGTTGCTCCGCCATTTTGTTTCAAGTGGAGACCACTTGAAAATTTCAAATTCAAATTGTAAAAAGCGTATTCCGATTCTTCTTTTTTTTTTTAATTTTGATGTATACATAGATTATACAAGTGTCTCAAATAACTTTGTTAATAAACTTTATCCGCCATTTTTAATAAAGTGGCGGATATCTTAAGTTAAGCGGGACCACTTGAAATCAGGCTACCACTTGAAAATTTAAAACCAGCAGTTAGAATGCTGTATGCTTAAAAAAAAAAAAAAAAAAAAAAAAAACCTAAAATTAAAAAATGCGTTTAGTGGATAAAACATTTATTTGGTTGTAGTTTGTGTTTTAGAAATCTGGCTTCAAATCAAGAAACCACTTTAGCTTTCTTTTTTAATGTTTTCGTGTTAATAGACAAAGAAAATCAATTTCATCAATTTCAATTACTCAGTTTCAGGCAGATGGAAATTTTTTGAATTAAATTAAGAAAATAATAGCTTATTAAAACCAATGGATGTTTCTATACGTCATGCGTGCATAATTAAACTCATTCAATTAGTATAAATAACAATCATAGTTTCAGTTTGAAAATGGAAGAAAATGGAATTCTCTCTTGATGTCACTGAAATGATAGCATTTGAAGAGATTTTCTCATAAGAAAATGGTTTGGTGAAAGATAAGAGCAATTTGCGTAGATTAACGGCTTTTTATCGTAAAAATTCAAAATATTATACTTTCGAAACATCAATTTACGGGTTACGACCGTTTAGTTAGCAAAACGGTCAATTCCCGTAAAATTATACGGTTATTTCCTAAATTATGCTTCCAAAACATTAATTTACGGATTATGACCATTTAGGTAGCAAAACGGTCATTTCTCCTAAAATTATACGATCAAATACCGTGATTTTACAATTTTTTTTTTACAATGTATCAATGCATATGTAACCTTTAAAGAGATAATGAAGTCAATTTTTGTGAGATGCATAATTTAACTTTTTACAATTTTTTAACGCTCACGTTTAATTAAATGTATTTATTTTTATGTCGAAAGAAAATGAACTCGTAAATTTTTTTGGCAACAATTAAATTGTAGCTAAGGAGGTATAAGATATTAGGAGGTTATTATTTTCGTGTTTTAATTAATTATAAGAAAACAATTCGAAAATCGGACTTCGAAGTATTGTGTTGTCATCGGGTTGTGAACTACTGTGAAAGTTTCAAATGTCTAGCTAGTAGGGAAGTTAGTTAAAATTCGATTGCAAGATTTGTACCGAACAAACAAACAAGAATAGAAGTTAATAAAAACATGGTAACGTGGTAAAATTGATTGGCTCAGTAATGTGTAAAGCAAATGTGAAGTTGGGGTTCCCGATCTGCAGATCTATTAGCTTTATTAGCAATAATATAAAGTATTGAAGGAAAAGGAACCACTCGCTTACAATTTCTATTTATGAATCACCAGCAGACAGATTAGTCATACACTCCTTCATGGATGTGAATTCGCTTAATCAATACATTCTTTGTGTTAATAGCAAATAAAATGAATATTAAGGTGATAAAAAGTGTTTAGAATGAATTATTAGCATCTGTAGAACACAAAATGTAATAAAATAATTTAAAAAAAAAATGCACACACATATTACTAAGATTTTTAGTACATAGCAAATGCATGTTTGAAGAGAATACAGTCGGCAGCAAAATTATTGAAGCATGCATCCACATTTTTCTTTTTTTGGCCTGATCGCTAATTTTTATCAACTTACTTTTTTATAAGCAGCATGAAGACTAAGATCAAGACTCGGCAAATATTTACTTAAGAAAACACTATTAGGTGCACATCTTTCAAATACAAAGCTCTTCAATCATTTGATTGAAGAGCATCTTCAATCATTTTGATGACGACTGTAGAAGAAGGTTGGTTGGTTGGATTTTTTACCTCACACTAGTGCTGCGCTGTTTGCAATTGGTGACCAAGTAGAATAAGGAATGGTGACTAACTACAAAATCAAATTATAATACAATCGCTTTGTTTGTTCTAACAACATGTATATTTTATTATAAGCAAAAAAGCGTGTTTTACATATAATATGTTACGAAAAGCATTTACCATTCAATTACAGGCCACATACATGAATATGACTACATTAAGTTCTAAGTGAAAATTACTTAAAGTGCATTTTAAAAAATGTTGCTCATTTTCCTTATTGTGCTAAACTTAAGCATACTATGTGGTACATATACATTTTATACTCAGTACACAGGGCTATCGAAAACGAGTTAATTTTTTTAAGAACTGGATGTAACTAGTGAAAGTGCTTTACTAAATTATATTCCGTGTCCAGGCAAATCCTTAGGATTTATACACACACTGGCCAATGAATTAGAAACCTATAAGAGTTTCTACAAATGCTCGCTGCCGGTGAAGGTATATGCAAAACATGTTACAAATCTTTGGGGAATGTTCTGCTTGTATGGAAGTGGTCCCCTGGTGGTACTTGGGGATAAGAAAGAGAAAAAAAAAGCCATACAGCACCTGAACATATTGATAGATTAAGTGCATCCCTCAATGTTACATTTCTAGTCCGAAGTTAAGGAATACTTTGTGCTCGATAATGCAACAATACATTCTGGCAAAATCGTTCGAGATTGGTTCAGTGAACACCAATCTGACTTGTAACAGTTTCCCTAGATGCCACAAAGCCCGGATCTTAATCCAATAGAAAATATTTGGAACATGTACATGTTGGAAAGGAGTATCAGTCAGCAATCTCCTCTTCCATCCAATTTACAGGATCTTAAATTCTGTGTGGCCAATGTACGATAAACTCTGAACATAAATGCACCTCAGAAGCTTGTAGAATCGCTGCCCACACGAATACTGGCTGTTATTCATGCAAAATTAGGTCCAACGTGCAAAAGAAAAATCTAATAAAATATTAATTTAAAAGTTTCTAATTCATTGGCCAGTGTGTGTAGTTACTTTCTCTTATCCATATGCGTTAGAGAAAATAGAGTTCAATTTTCAAATGTGATTTTTTGTTATAACTAAGTCTTTGTGGTCCTCTAAATAGTAAGTATGTGTTTTTCATCAGTATAGCTTAAAACCAATAATTGCAGGTCAAATTAAATATTTTGAAAATCATACGATTATGAGCTTTAAATTTCTGTATGGGGTGATAATGATTATATGAGAATAATCGATAGTTTGAAGATCTAATCGCTTGAAAATTTTGACTAAGATCGGTAAATTTCGAAATAAATCTTTAAATAAAATGTCAGTCTTAAATATTTTATGATTTTAAGTAAAATATTGGAGTGGGGGGGATTGAGAGAGGCAACAGACCTTCACACAAAAATATATGCCGAATAAAAGTGTTTCTCAAAGTAGCTGGATAAGAGAAGGTTGTATGAGAGAAGGGCCACATTACATTATTGTCTTCGTTTCTTTTTTCTTTTAGTGCAATTCACTTTCCTCGAACGATTCGCCACCATTTCTCCAAAAAGTACCATAATTGAAGTAAAATAACCTGCTAAGAGGAATATAAATGCAGGAGCGACATCTGTGAGAGTCAGTTTCCTTTGACTGATATCTTTTTCCTTGTGATTCAATAAAAGTGGTAAACTGTATAAAAATGCACTATCACTAACAATCTTGAAATAGATCCCTGAGGACATAAGTCTGTGTACAAATGTATCAATCTCCTTTTTGCAACAGAAATCTTTACGAATCTTCATTGCAGCCATAATTTCCAGAAAATGATCGTCCGAAACAAATCTTTTTCCCGCAAAAGATGCTATACGAGTGACATACAGCAATAAAGCAAGTTTGCGATTGCTATTTTTTTCGGAAAAGAAATCTTCAAAGGCATTTACATTACTTAAATTATTATTTTCAATATCAATCGCGATAGTTTTTAGATTTTTCTGTTTTGATTCTAAAAGTAGCTTATAAATACCTGACCACGGTTCGGTTAAGCAATGATATTCTCCATTTTCAACAGCTGCGGCTAATTGTGATACATCTTTAATTGGAGCAACAGGGGGGAAGGTCAGAAATGACAAAATAACAGAATTGTATGCTAACGAAAGAAACATTGCTCCTACAATCCACGAATACACGAGCAAATTTTCCGCCATCGATGAGAGCTTGAAAATAGAATTTTGCCTTAAAAAGACTGCCAGGACTTGTAACGAAATTTTATCGAAAGAATATTTCCCTCCTAGTGTGACATAGTACACCAATGACATTGCGACGAATACTGATATGACAGCTACCCAAAGCTGCAATGAAAAAGTATGAAAAATTCCAAACATTGATGGTTCGTATTCCGGTATTTGAGTCGCGAATGTAGTAGGGTAAATTCTGAAAGGATACGCAAAATCCGCATATTCTGCATTCCTTTCATTCATAATGATCGGTTGAATTACTATATCATATGCTGATTGATTTATGTATTTAGTTGAATTATATGAAGTAGAGACATTAGAAAAGGAGCTGCTTGGAGAAATTTTATTGGGTGCTTTGATGAATACAACTTTAGCTGCGCGGAATATTTGTAAGTAATGTACAAGGTATTGAAAAAGTGTGTACGCTACTCGACCATCGATCTGCGTCTTGTTATATACGTACGATCTAAGCCATTGCTTCGTATTTCTTGAGGTATAATTGTCTGTCTGAAGTATATATGCAAATGTTACCGTCCGGTTATTTTCCATAGTTAACAATAAATTGTATTATGTGAACCGCACAAAACGTAATTTTTGCTTTTATCGTGTGTATATATATATATATATTTTTTTTTTTTTTCTTTTTAATGTGTCTTAATGCCCTTCGAACAAAGTTAACCACTTTATTATATCAATCTTTAATTTTACACAACATTTATACTACCATATAGCCATATTATTAATATTATCAGAAATCATCATAAAATACATTATTATTCTGAGCCATTCAATTGTACTCATAATAAATTTCAAATTATCTATTGTCTTTCTATAAAAAATATTTGAAGTAAGAGGCTACCAACTGTTTAGTTTGAAATCTATGTTGAAGTGTCGTTGTCAGTATTTAAAATTGAGAATCAGACATTTTGAATAATATAAGTTTCATTACAAAACATGCTTATGTACAATTTCATCCTTTTTTCTCATTAGCACAATAAAATAAGTTTTTTCCCTTCAATAATGTAGATTCATTAAGATTTGTTTTTAATATAAATTTTAATTCAATTTGACATATTTTTATTCAAAGAAATTTTACTAAAAATTCAATCAAATGAGAATAATTATGCTATTTTGTATTTTAGATTTTTTTTAATATCTTAAACTAAGTTTATGAAATTAAAAACTAAGTAAAAATCAGATATAGTTTTTGGATAATAAATATTCATTTCTACAATAACGATAAAATGTACTGTCATATTTTCTGATATCATTATGAAAAATATAATATTTTAAACGCATTTTTTTACAATATCATAAAATATTTCCCACTTTACTATCAAGAACTGTTGCGAATATATTTATAGTCAAAAATCGGAATCAAAATTTCCCTCTCTTATCAGAATTAGTTCTGTTGTTGCTTGTTTAGCGATGCCATCGACGCCATTCCTCGAACTGATTATCAGAAATTAGCGACGAACAATGGGTAAACCTTTTGTCCAAAGCTATATCCTTTAATTTCTCATCCTAAACACCCTCGATCAATTCCAGCTTCTCATACACATTGCTACAGTTGTTTCAATAACTAACTGATATTGTCTATGGAAATTTCAAATCGTGGAGCACATTAGCCAGGTACTATAAATAATTTGCTCTTCAACTGAGAGTCGAATTTCAGTCGTAAGCCGATTATGATTATTTTTAAATTCTAATAATTATCAACGAGTTAGAATAATAATTATTCGAATATAAATCAAATATTCAGTAAAAATTCAATAACAAGTCTTTTTTTTTTTTTTTTTTTTTTTTTTTTAACACTTCAGCTAAGTTACACGTTACAGTAAACAAAGGTAGAAAAAGTTAATCTGAAGATACATTTTGCAAAATAAATTTATGCATTTGTTTGTAAAAACCGTTTCAGAAATTTTTCATTATGATATTTCCATACCAATTATGACGTAAATTTAGTCTTTTTTTAAAACGGTTAACAATGTGTCATTAACTTTCATATTAACGGCTTAATATCTAGCGGGGGGGGGGGGGAAAGCATAAAAACGCTGATGGTTTTCAGAATTTATGTTCTCTCTTATTTTATAAAACTATCGATGAAATTAAAAAAAAAAAATTGCTCTAATTTTCGAAGTGGCATAGTTGCGTGCCAAGTTTACATTACAGAGGTAAATTTCGTAAAAAAAATCCTTTTCATAAGAAAAAATAGCGAGGTATTATAGAAGAGAAAAACAACAATTTAGGAACTTTGGTTTTTCAGAAATGATTTACAAGTCAGTCCAGAGTGTAATATTAATAAGTTCCTAGACGTTCCATCCAATACGTAAAAATTCACTAAAATGAAAAAGTAATGGGAACTAACTTTCCAGTCATGTCCATGCAAATTAAGTCCTAATTAACGCCGTTAGATCGTTAGAATATACACTGAAATTTTCTTGACTGAAGCTTAAAAAATATTCAGTTGTAGCTAATTTTAGTGACTTAAAAATATTTTCCTTCAAAAGTCTTTCGTTGATGACAATTTAACATAATTCATTGGTGCAGGATGAAGAGACGACCCTAACCAAAACTTTAACGTGCAAAATATTTAACCATGGAAACTGAACGTGGTTTATCAAAACATCTCAACCTAGTTGTAGTAGTCATTAAAATTCATGAAGAATTTTATACATTTAATCAAGTGCAGCAAAAAATGTACCATGTTAGTTATTACTATTCGGATATTTCCCTCGTTGTAAAATTTGAATCTAAATTAGCATATAAAAACGTAAAAGTAGTTAATTCCGTAGTTCTCTTGGACTTGTCACAAGTAACATTTCCCACTCCAAGCCAATTAAAGAGAGCCGTTTAAAAAATGGAAATCCTAATTCGACTTCCATCTGTGCGTGAGAATAGTGATGTAAAAACATTCGCAGATCTGTTTTCTGCGTCTAGCTAACACATGACCAACACATACGTTTGACATAGTTTATACATTTAATCGATTGCAAAACAAAATTGTACCACGTTAGTTATTACTTATGACTATAGGAACATTTCTCTCATTACAAAATCTGGATATAAATTAACATATAAAATGAAAAAGTAGTTGATTTCGTTGTTCTTTTATAATGGATGTGTAACAAGAAACATTTCCCGCCCAGCCAATTAAAGAGAACATTTCAAAAATGAAAATTTTTATTTCACTGTCGTCTGCTGATGAGAAAAGTGATCTGTAAAAGCACTCACATATCCGTTTTTGTGTCCAACTAACATATACGTTTGACTTAACCCAGTTTAAAATCAATATCGAGTAAAAGTAATTACAGTCGAACTTCAATAACGTGAACACGCTTAACGTAAATTGCTTTTAACATGAATTATTATCTCCAGTCCCCGTCAAAATTAATATGAATTAGGGGAGATCAGAGCACAGTGGACCACTTTTACACTCTTAATTTTTTTCACAAAAACCAGAAAAGCAATGTACTTAAAAAAAAAAAAAAAAAAAAAAAATAGGAAACGATTTCTAAGACCTCCTTAACATGTCTTAGTTTTTTTATAATAATATTTCTTATACGTTATGAATTAAAAAATAAATTGTGAGCACTCACAAAGAAGACCACTTTGTCATCACCGGAGTACAGTGGACCAGACACTTTTGTTTATATTAAATTAATATAAATTACTTTTTTTTTTCCTCTAAAATTGTTTCTTATACTAATTCTAGCATTTTCATGAAATATAATAACCAAAATTAAATTAAAACAAACAAATAAGAAATCAAGTCCCAGTAAGAAAATTTATTAAGTTTAAATAGATATTGTTTTTTATTCTTTTATTAATATTATATTAAATCAAATATTTTTTAATTCAGATATTAATAAATATTATACTACTATTCAAATATTTAATATTTTTGTAATTATTTTGAGATATAATTAATTTACATTGTATTTGTAGGATAAATTTAAATAAAATATATTAAGCTACTTCTTTTGCTTTTCACATGTGATCACTAAAAACAACAAAAATAATAAACAATTCCTACTATTAATTAAATTAGATTTTATTATTATTATTATTATTAATCTATATTAATAAAATCAGGTCTGTAAAATTTTCAGAATCAAAATATTTTGCGATATTTTCACGTTTTACACACCAAAGCCGAAAATGACTTCAGAAATTTTTTCCTGTGTGTGTCATCGTGTCTGTATGTCGCTAATTTTTGCCCGGGCATCACTTGAGAACGGCTGGACTGAATTCAACGGCACTCGGCAGAAACTTAGATCTTTACCCAATATAAAATTATGGTTACGTCGCAGTTGCGACCGGGACAGATGCGACCGGGGTTAAAATCGTAGTACTTGCGACCGAATTCTTAAATCTATGCACACCTGTTCATCGCAAGGTAGCTTTTCCGACCACTATAATTAAAGGCATGGCAACCGCTGCGTCAATGGATATATCTCACAAAAGATCACCATAATTCCATTAGCAATGCACATTAGATTTAATGAACATTATTTCAAAACAGTCTATTTGTTGTTGAATTTTTCTCGCCACAAAGATTAAATATTTTACTATGCAAAAATCATTTAAAATATGTTATAGTATAATAACATAACCGAAATTCTATTAATAATACAAAATACAATGATGGTGCACAATCATTTTTGCAATCATTATTATAAGCTATTAAAATCATCGAATCCGGAGCATATTCATATTTATTTATTAGATATCCTTATTAATAAAATTATAACTTTTACAAAAGTACATATATTTGGGTTAATGAAAAATTTCATCAATCTTCAAAAAAAAAAAAAAAAAAAAGATAAATTAAAATAAATAAATAAAAATAAAAATAAAAATAAAAATAAATAAATAAATAAAAATAAAAATAAAAATAAATAAATAAAAATAAAAATAAAAATAAATGAAGAAAAGTATCTATGAAATACCAATGAAAGAAATTTAGCCATTGGTATTTAGTCAGACCCTGACTGGTGCTTATTAGATTTGAGGATCAATCGCTCAACAAGTGACACTGTGATCCCATTTTCTCAAAATTTTTAACATGGCAGTATAGGACGAAATTTCGTATAAATGTACATAATGAGTTATTTTTAACGTGTGACAGTAAAATTAATATGAATTATTGATAAGAGTAGTAGTAAATTGTGAAAAAAGGTTTGTACATGTGGGAGCGTCGCTTCTTACCCGGGGGGGGGGGGATTTTCAGTATGGGTATCTTTCTGAAAATCTCGTCAATACCTTAAAGACGAATGGTTGAACAGGTCTGTGATAATTTAAAATAAAGTTATAGATTTTTTTTTCTTTTTTTAACGAAAAAAATCGCATTTCATTTGATATTGGCAAAAAAAAAAAATTACTTTTTGTCGGCATTGAATCATATAATTATGTCAGATATAAATCATCTGCATTTATAATGAAAAATAATTTAATAATTTAATAAATAGATTTCATTGCATGAATTTTCGGTAAAATTATATAGAAGAAAGTCTTGTGGTGTGGCCACATCGTACTGCTTTTTTATTTATTTAATTTATTCACTTAAAGGTAAAATCTCTCTCTTTCTGTATATTTATTATTATTATTATATTTAAAAATATAAATACATTATAAAACATTACGAACAACAATAACAATAATAATCTTTATATATATATAAGGTGATGTGTGTGTGTGTGGACAGCGTAGCACAAAGACGGTAGTTTGAACAGTCACGTATTTCGACACGAAGGTGGCCTCCGAGGGGGTCTATATATATATATATATATATATATATATATATATATATATATATATATATATATTAAAAATTTTTGAAAAAAAAAATAGCTGAAAGAGTAGCGAAAAAGAAAACTCAATTAACTTAATTATTAAAAAACTCTATTTTTTATAATTAAATTAATTTTTTATTGTAATTTTTGATAAAATATTTTTTAAATATTTTTCTATAATAATTAATAGAAAAAAAATCTTTTTTAAGTAAATGTCTTTTGAAGTACATTTTTCAAATAATAGTCTAAAGGATAGTACTGAGAAAGCTCGGCTAATTTAATTAGTATTTATTATATATTTTTTAATGTAAAAATTTATGAATTAGGTTATTTAAATAATATAATTTTAATTAGTTCTTTGTTCTATAATCATGACAAATGATATATTTTTATATTACAAAGTATTTTGAAATAGTTTTTCTGTTAAAAGCTCAAACCGTAATATTAAGTAATCTGATCTAAATTCATTATTTAAAAAATATTAAACGTGAACAATAAAAAATTATACATTTCACAAGAACTGACGTCATTATCGCTTTAAAAAATTTATACATATTGATAAAAGAGCTAATATAGTTCATTATGCCAAAGTATGTTGTTCTAAATTGACTTTTCATTTTTAAAAGAATTTTTTTTTATATTTTTACTGCCAAGTTGTTGAAAAAAAAAAATCATAGTTTTTTTATTTATAATAATGTAAAGAAAATATATATATATATATATATTTTAAAAATTTTTGAAAAAAAAGATAGCTGAAAGAGTAGCGAAAAAGAAAACTCAATTAACTTAATTATTAAAAAACTCTATTTTTTATAATTAAATTAATTTTTTATTGTAATTTTTGATAAAATATTTTTTAAATATTTTTCTATAATAATTAATAGAAAAAAAAATCTTTTTTAAGTAAATGTCTTTTGAAGTACATTTTTCAAATAATAGTCTAAAAGATAGTACTGAGAAAGCTCGGCTAATTTAATTAGTATTTATTATATATTTTTTAATGTAAAAATTTATGAATTAGATTATTTAAATAATATAATTTTAATTAGTTCTTTGTTCTATAATCATGACAAATGATATATTTTTATATTACAAAGTATTTTGAAATAGTTTTTCTGTTAAAAGCTCAAACCGTAATATTAAGTAATCTGATCTAAATTCATTATTTAAAAAATATATTTGATAATTAAATAAGTTTTTAATTATATTATATTATTAATTATTTTTTGTATAATTAGTGATTAAAATAACTTTTTATATTAAAAATAATTTTGTGATGGTAGTTTAGGTGGTAAACCCGACTGAGAACATGAGGGTCGACAACCGTGACCTGGTACGAACCCGACTCTTCCTGTCTACCAACGTGGACACTTTGGTACTGCTGGGCTTATTGATTAAAAATCCAAATAATTGTATTCAGCAATTTCATCTAACTTAATTATAATAAATTACATTTTTAATAAATAAATTAGTTTTTTAATTGAATATTTCATTAAATAATTTTTTAACTACCCCCCACCTTTTTATTTATTTATTTTTTATTAATTATTCATAGAAAATAAAATCTTTTAATATTAAAAGTGTTTTAAAATAAGTTTTTCTATTAAAAGCAGAAACAGTTGTATTAAGCAATCTCAGCTAAATTAATTATTAAAATTTATATTTTTGATAATTAATTTAGTTTTTAGATAATTAATTTAGTCTTTTATTAGAATTTTTTAAATAAAATAATTTTAATTAGATCCTTCACTAGCTTTTTTTTTTTTTTTTTCATAATTATTCACAGAAAATAAAATCTTTTAATATTAAAAGTGTTTAATTTTTTTTTTCTAACGAAAGCAGAAACAATTGTATTGAGGAATCGCAACAAATTTCATTTTAAATCTCAAACAATAGTATTACATAGCTGCCAAGTCTTTTATGTCTCTCTTTATATACAATTAATACTCGTTATCTAATACTCGTTATCCCTTGTTTTGTAGTCTGTTTTTATAAAATGGAATTACAAGATAAGAGAAAGCCCTGTGAGTGCCACACCAGGTTATTAAAGTAGGAAAAGAACTAAAATACTAGCGCATACTAGTACCCCCTCCCACCTTAAGCTACGCGCCTGAATTGCATTACAATAATTGTATATTGTAAAAAAGAAAAAAAGAAAAAAAAAAAAAAACCTGTTTTTTAAATGTATTGACTTTTGTACGCTTTTGGGTTTTTTTATTTAGTAAATAAATTCAGTTTTGTTAACTCTTTTTAACGAATTTAATCAGTGAGGCCCCCCCTCCTTACACATAAACACATCTCCTAAGTTGCACCTGCTTTCGGATAGGTCCGGTCGCAAGTGCTACCCTCAAACCAAAACGGTCGCAAGTGCTACGATTTTAACCCCGGTCGGATCTGTCCCGGTCGCAAGTGCTACACCACCTAAAAGGTTATCTATCAACTTTTCAGAAATCACCATCCCGTTCCCCCCTGAGGGGCAAAAGAAAAAAACACGTTTGTCCGGATTTCACTTGAGAACGACTGGACTGAATTCAACAGCGCTTGGCAGAAACTTAGATCTTTATCCAACTTAAAATTATATCTATCAACTTCTCAGAAATTTCCCCCGTTCTCCCTTTGGGGGGGGGGCAATTTGTCCGGGTATCACTTGAGAACGGCTGGATGGAATTCAGCAGCGCTTGGCAGAAACTTAGGTCTTTACTCAACTTAAAATTATATGTATCAACTTTTCCGAAATTCCCCCCTGCGGGAGAAAAAGACAAAAACACGTTTGTAAGCATAACTCGGCTCCTAATTACTTCACAATAAAGAAATTCCACATGGGGAGACTAAACATGAATACAAATAAAACATTATCTGCGATTTAGGAAATTTTCGATTTTTAAAGGAAGGAAGGGAGAAAAGCGATTTTTGGCGGGAAATTTTGAAAATTCCTGATTTGAGTCGAACTCTACCAAAAATGGAATAAATGTGTTGAAAAAAGGCTATGAGACTTTCTTAGGATATTTCCTAAAACACATTTTTGGTTTTTTGTGATCTGCCATTTTTTTTTCTTTGGGGAGGGGGAGGGGGGGTATGTGTTACAAAGGGCAAATTCGAGACACCCTTTTTAGCGCTAAATTTGTCCTGGAAAATTTATAAGAGCTGCGGTCACGAAGTTTGGTGCTTGGATTTTTTATATGCAACCGGCACCTAAAGAAACGGGATTTATCGAAATACCGCCTTCCCCCCAGCGGGACGGGAAGCAAAAAAGTTTGTAAGCATAACTCGGCCCCAAATTATATCACGGTGAAGAAATTGGACGTGATGAGACTAGACTTGAGTATAAATAAAACATTATGTACGATTTTAGAATTCTTGATTCTTAAAGGAGAGGGGGGAAATCGTTTTTCGAGGGGGAAATTTAAGAAATTCCGGATTTTTTAGTAGAGCTCTACTAAAGATATTACAAAGATATTGAAAATAGCCACGTGTCTTCTTTAGAATATTTTCAAAAACACATTTTCGTTTTTTTGTGATTTTCGATTTTTTTTTTTTTTTTTTTTAGGGTGGGGGGGGAGTTGCAAATTTAAGACATCCCCCCCTTTAGCGCTAAATCTGTCTTGGGAAAGCTATGGGATCTGCGGTCATGAAATTTGGTGCGCAAATTATTTATATGTATCTGACACTTATTGTAACGATATTTTACGAAATTCACCCACTTACCCCCTTGGGGTCGGGGGAGGGCAATAAACACGCGTAGAAACACGTTATTCTGTTTGAATTCACTTTACATTATCTTAGAATGATGCGTTTTGGTGTGTGGATGCTGAATAGGTGTACACATTATGTACTTTGGTGAGATTTCGCAAAACTTCTAACTTAGTCGCTGGGGAAGGGGAAGTAAGAAGCGGGTAAGTTGCTGCCGAAGGCAGTGTGGACGCGGAATCCTCCCATTGCGAGCGGGGAAAACCTTTACGGAATACAGAGGAAACTTTAACTTAGATTATTAATAATGTAATGGAATTTTGACAACTCATTTAAGTATAGTGCTCAGCGAAGCGGGCAAAGCTTGCTAGTCTTATATATGTACAATGTTTATTAATTGAATCTTTAATGGTTTTCTTGTTAAGTTTTAATTTTTCCTTTCTTAATTTGTTACTTTGTTCAGCAATTACTATTTTCACTTTTCATTTTTACTTTGTTACCATATGGTCTTGCAGAGGGTTTGGGGAAAATTGGACGCCCGGAAAACTTGTTTAAACTGTACCATCAGTCTTAATCCGTTGTAACTTCTGCTTCATATTCTTCTTCTAGTTATTATTACTTTTTTTTCTGTTGTTCTTTGATCATATTTGATATATCCGATTTCATCCACTAATGTTTCAGAAACAATTACAATTTTAAGTATGTTTTGCTTTGTATATAGCTTCACTTCCATATGTGGTTTTTAATTAATTCATTAACGTCTTCCTTCCTAGTGTTTGATCTTTGTAATGATAATTTGTTAATGTTACACACACACACACACATATATATATGGATATATACCCAAAAATTTTGTTATCATCCTAAAATATGTTTTCTTCTTTTTCTGTAATTTTTTTTAATACCTTGAATGAATATCCTTTAATTTTACAATAAGAATTTGTAAAGTAACACAACCGAAAATAAAATATAGCCTATGAGAAGAATAACAAAAGCACCTTTTAAATGAATGAATTTCAGTTTTTGCTCAAGCTTTTTTTACTCATCATATTCCACAGGGTGAAATACTTGTTTCATAGTGTGCATAAATATTTCACCTGCAATCAGTTTTTTATAGGCCAAATGTCCAAAATAATGATTCAAATGTGCTTTACAACAGAATTCCCTTTGCATCCGTATTGCCCATCGAGCTGGTTAAAACATCTCGATAGATTGAGTATTTTTACTAAAGGCGAGAATTACCCTACTGCGCCTTTATATTTTATATAAGTATTTTGTCCTTCAGTAATATTTTGTTACCATTCTAAAATATGCTTTTCTTCTTTTTCTATATCTTTTCTCATATATTGAATGAAATTCATTTGATTTTATAATAAGAATCGAAAAGTAATACAACTAAGAATATAATGTAATCAAATCAAAAGGAAAAGAACTATTTAAATCAAATAATTTCAGTTTTCAAAGAAGCTTATTTTTATTTGATTCAACAAAATGAAATACTTCTTTTAAAGATAACATAACTATGTCAGCTGTCATCAGTTTTTATAGAAACTTGATGTCCAAATTAAACTTAAAAGCGATTTAAATATATAACATAACTCTTTTCTTTTCATAAAACTTTCTCAAGTTATGGAAAACTTATCATCAAACATATTTTTATAACAAAAGCAAGAATTGTTCTAATGCACCTTTGTACTTTGTATAATAATTTTGTTTTCAGTAATATTTTATTACCATCCTAATATATGTTTTCTTCTTTTTCTCTCTATATATATTCTTTTTCCTATATATTGAAGAATTTTCATTTGATTTTCCAATAAGAATTTCGAAAAATAACACAAGGAAGAAAAAAAAGAAAGGAAGAAGAAAGAAAAACATTTTAAGTCAGTTAATGGCAATTTTCACTGAAGCTTATTTGCATTAGATTCTACAAAATTAAGTACTTATCAAAGATAGCATAAATATTTCATTTATCATTAGTGTTTATAGAAGCTTGATGTCCAAATTAAAGTTAAAAATTGTTTAATATATAACACAACTTTTTTTTTTTTTTTTAAGGACTTGCCAGGCTGGTAAAAACTTATCATTAATTATAAAGTATTTTGACATCAAAGGGAATAACTGTCATAATGCACCTTTGTACTTTATATAAGGATTTTATTTTTTAGTAATATTTTGTTACCGTCCTAATATATGTTTTTCTTATATGTTTAATGAAATTCGTTTGATTTTACAATAAAAATTTCGAAAAATAATACCAAAAAAAAAAAAAAAAAAAAAAAAAAAAGTAGAAACAACTTAAATCAGCTAATATCAATTTTTGTTGAAGCTTATTTTTGTTAGATTCCACAAAATGAAACACATCTTTCAAAAATAGTATATATATTTCGACCATTATGAGTTTATATAGAAGCTTGATGTCCAAAGTTAACTTAAAAAACGATTTAAATATACAAAACAGCTCCATTCCCCCCCCCCCTCATATGTCTTTGCCATGCTGGTAAAAACTCATCATCAAACATAAAATATTTTGATATTAAATGCTAGTATAGATGACTAGCTTTCAATGTTTATGAGGAAAATTTGTGCTATGATTAGCTATATTCCAACTGTTTCTGGGTAAAATTAAGACTTCTATAATTTAAATGAAAGAACATCGTCATCAAGACGCCGAATGACGCCAGAGTCAGGTCATTCATTGTCGTACTCCACCTTTGTATTTTGTATAAAAATTTTGTTTCTTGTAATGTTTTGTTACCATCCTAATACCTCTTTTTTTTCTTTTTCTATGCTTTTTTTTATCCGTTGAATGAAATTCATTTGATTTCACAATAAGAATCTCGAAAATCAACACAACTGAGGATAAACCATAACCAACAAGAAGAATTACAAAAGCCCCTTTTAAATCAGCCAATGTCAATTTACGCTCAGGCTTAATTTCATTCGGTGAATGAAATACTTCTTTCAAAGATAGCATAAATATTTCATCCATCGCCAGTTTTTTATATAGGCCTGATGTCCAAAGTAAACTCACAAAACGATCCAAATGTGCCTTACAACAGAACTCCCTTCTCATCCATACCACTTGCCAAACGGGAAAAAAATCATCATCAGACATGAAGTATTTTGACATCAAAGGCAAGAATTGCCCTTCGCCACCTATGAAAGCCTGTTTCTTAGAAGACTTTGTATTCTCCAATACTTCCTCAACATATCTAGTTCCATTATTCTCTTGCAAACTACGACCAATTATTCGGACATTTGAATCATTTGATTTTGCTAAAAGACGGCCGAAATAAGTTCCTGAATAAGTTGTGCATTCATATTTTCCTTCAGCAATTGCTGCTGCCAGTTCAGGTATAGTTCTTACTCCAATTAAAGTAGGAAATGTTAGAAAGGATAAAAGAACTGCACAGTAACAGTATCCTAGTACCATGGATGTAATTTCCCATGTCAGAAGCAAAAAAGAATCACTGAATCTGTAGGGCAATATAGAAGACCCTTGGCCTAAAAGTGTTCCATAAGGGGCAATCAGTGTTTTCTGTGCCGAATGTTTTCTTTTAAGCATTTTATAAAAGGCTACCATAATAAAAGTTAGTGACAGGAGAGTAAATATCCACACTTCGAAGGAAAATGGTCGAAGAAATACTATGGGATCAGGCTCATACACTGGTTTTCTAGTTGCAAAAGTTATTCGTACTCTATGAAATGGATAACTAAAATCCAGAATTTTGCTCCTTTGTTCATTTAAACCAACCATACTGGCAACAAGGTCGACATCCCCACGCTTAACCATTCCAATTACCCCTGTCCACGTACCGTTTGGTAGAGGCCTTCCAAACTCCTCATCACTTGAAGTTAAAATTTCATATGTAGCTCTAAAGGTCTGAGCCAATATTTTACCAAGTTCAATATCTCTCCTATATAAAATTCTACTCCCAACAATGCCTGTTTCGTTTACATCCAGTAATTTGTCATGGCTTAAAACAGCTAGTCTTAAATGTTGTGGAAAATCCATCTTGCAGCGTACTGAGTTTTCCCAATATTATTTTATAAAAGAGTTTAAGATCTATACTGAAAGTTATGATCGTTATCATTTATAATGATTTTTTTTCAGCAGATGAGAAAGATATTGATAAGTGTTGTAAAAAACCATCTTCGTACAGGAAATTGATTTTTTTTTTTTTTTTCCAGAATATTATATTTTACGAAGATGTTAAGATCTGTATTGAAGTGACAATTTCTCATTACTTCTATTAATTAATATTTTAACAGACAAAATAGCAAGTTTTAAATATCAAAAATTCATCTTCTTGCAGCGTATTGGTCTTTAAAAATGATATTTTATGTAAAATCTTCATAAGTTCAATACTTTTACAGGAGATTCTACACTCAATAATACCCGATTTATTTATGTTAAATAAGTGTTTAGCAGATAAAATAGTTATTTTTAAAGACTTACGAAAGCATATAGCAAATTGGGTCTTCAAATTATTGCTGTGTACAATATTTTACTAAGTTCAGTACCTCATCTTTATATAATTTTATTGCTGATAGTTTTGACACCTTTATAAGAAGCAATTTTTCAATAACTATACTAAATAGTTAAGTTTTAACATTATAGAAGATGCATCTTCTGACAGCGTGATAATCTGTTACAATGTTATTCCTTAAAGGAATTTAAGATCCGAACTGAAAGTGATGATCATAATTATCTTTATATATCAAGTAATTTTTGAAAGTGACAAAATAGGTAACTTTTAGCGTCATAGAAAACACATCTTTTTGCAGCGTGCTAGTCCATCACAATATTATTATATAAAGGAGTTTTAGATACGTATTCTTAGTGAATATCATAATCATTTAAATCGACTAATTTTTCAGCAGACAACTTATTTTTAAGATTGTGATAAACGCATCAACTAGTAGAGTATTAGTCCATCACAATGTTACTTTAGAAATGGGTTTAAGGTCTGAACTGAAAGTGACGATCATTATCATTTATACTCAGTTTCAAAAGATATAATGTCTTTATCTCTTTGTAGAATATTAGTCCATCAACATGCTAAAGAAGTTTAAGGTCCGTACTGAAAGTGACAATCATAATCATTTACATTTAAGTTTTAGAAGACAAAACAATAATTTTTAACATTGTAGAAAATGCACTTTCTCGCAGCATATTGGTTCTTTACAGTATTGATTAGAGAAAGGTTAATATTTATATTAAAAATGATGATAATTTATATCGAGTATTTCTTCAAGAGACAAAACAGCTTGTTTTAGATGTTGTGGTAAAACCCTGTTCTTGCAGCATATAGATCCTTTAAAATGTTATTTTATAAAAGAGTATAAATGAGTATTTTATAAATGTTATTTAATAAAGATATATTCTGAAACAGTTATTCGTATCAGTCGCATAACTTAAGTTTTGAGAATTCGAAACAGTCATTTACAAATCCTATGAAAACTCGTATTCTTGGAGCGTATTTGTCTTTTACAATATTATTTTATGAAAGATCTTAATATCTATATTGTAACATTCTTTATCATTCATTTACTTTTTACATCATGTGATTTTTCAGCAGGCAAAAACGGCAAATTTCAAATGTTGTGGAAAACGTATCTCCTTATATCATATTATTCCTTTACAATATTATTTTGTAAAAGAAGTTAAGATCTACTAAGCTGGAAGTGACGATCCTTACAATTTTACATCACGTACTTTTTATCACACAAGTTATTTTAATCCATAATTAAATTAATTTTGTTTCAGTTAAAAATTCGAAAGATCCGCTATAGCTGAGTTCCATAACTATAAGCATTCTTCAACTTTTAAATTCTAGAAAAACATTTTGCACTTACTTGCGCAAGTTTTCTCTACACTAAATAGCGCTTAAAAATAAAAGATATGGATTTTCTACAGATACTAATGCATAACAAAAATGCGAATATTGTGTCACTTTATTTACCCGTTCTCCAGAAAAAAAGTGTTCATGTTTAATATATTAGGTTTATCTTAGAGATTTATGCATGTATAAACAGTACGTATGTGTTATGCACACATAAATTTGAAAGATATATATTTTGTTAACTAATATAACTATAAAAGAAGCATTAAAACTCTTTCTATCATAAAAAACAAACAAATTTTGTTTAAAGTATGAGATGTAATTTTCGCAAATAAATATTTAAGAATGATGTTTCAGTAATTTTAAAACTTTGAAATGATTGCATTTCGTTTCGTATTAAACTAGTGTAAATATAATCACACAGTCTATTAATGAATTTTATAGTTTATTTATTTTACCTATTGTATAAACTGCATAACCAAAGAAACGAATAACAATTCTTAATAGTTGTAAGCAATCGAAAAAGTAAACTAAAACTTTGTAAACATTTCAATATACATATAACGAAAATAATGGGCAGATTATTTCAAATATATTATATAAAGCTAGATGGTGTTTGACCCAATAAAAAGTTTAATAGATGGTAATATTTATTCAAACACACACAGTGACCGCAAGCCTTAAAAATTGATAAAAATTTTGAGGCTGCATTAAACATTGTTAATACAAGAAAATATGTTAATATTTTGATACAATAAGTAAAATAAAATTTTCTTGACTCAACTCTAATATAAAATAAAATTTAAAAACATTCCCTTGGTATTTCTCTAATATAAACATGCGTGTTAAGGGGGAAAAAATATCACATAGTCATATATATCCAATAATTTTCACAATTTTTTCGATGCAATACACATATACAAGGGTGTATATATATATATATATTGTTTTGTTTTGTTTAATATTATTATATATTTAAAACTAGTATGTTGTAGCCATCACAAAACATTCTTTTATATTTTCCTACACAAATTCACTCAATAAAAATAATCTATTAAAATAATTATTTATTAAAATTATCTTTCATGATAAATATAGACGATTTTCATTCTAGAGAAGCAGTATAGTACTAAATATCCAAAGAAAGTCAATCCTATTCTCGATATATCTTTAAAAAATGTGTGTTTAAATATGAAAAAAAAAAAAAAAAAAAAAAAAAATCGATAACTTTATTTTAAACTAGCAGGCTACGCCCGCTTCGCTGGTCACTATATTCAAATGAATTTTCAAAAGAATTGGATCAGTATTTATTTTTTACATTCCATTACAAAAAAAAAAAAAAAAAGAAAAAACACTGAAATCGCTTTAGATTTCGCTTCTTCGGGTACCCGTTGCCTAAGGCAGCTCTTTTTTCTGCCCGTACTGCATCAGATCCAGTTTCCCACTATCTACAGAAAAGTCTTTAACGGGCACTTCAATCTGGGTATTTATCGACGACTTGTGGATTTTCTGTTATTTAAGAACTACGATTTTAAAGATGACTGTATCTCAACATCTATTATATATTTTAGTTTTTGAACCCTGTGTTTTATAGCCCCTGTTAGTTACACTATATTACGATTTGATTCCGACCAGTGCAATAAAATAAAATAAAAAAGTAGATTTTCTTTTAAAAGGAATTAAATACATGAAAAGCGAATTTTAATCAGTTTATCCTTTCTATAAACTACCATTTTTTTTTACCCAATAAATATTATAAATAATAATGATTAAAAAAAAAGGGTTTTCTTTCAAAGGAATTAATTAAAAAAATGAAAAATAAAAAGTTGCTATAGCATAAAATTTATACATAAACGTAACAATTTATTTCTATTGCATTACCATTTGATTTTCAATAAATATAATATTAATAATAATAATAAAAAATAAAATAAAAAAATAAAATAAAATCGCCTTCAAATGAATGTATTAAATAAAAAATGAATTGCATAATAGCCGTTGCTAAGATACGCAGACGATAACAATCGAAGAATAAATTCATGAAAAATGAAACATTGAAGCCAATATTTAAAATCGAAAAAACATTAATTTAAAAATTTCAAATTCGAAATTCGAAAAAATCTCGATGAGGTGCACACCTGCAGGGTCTCAGGTACCTATATGCCAAATTTGGAAGCTCTGCGATCAGTAGTGTAAGCACCAGAGCGCAGATACACACACAGACACACAGACACACAGACACACACACACAGACACTTCTCTTTATTTATATAGATTACCACAGATCGATGGTTCAACCATTCGTTTTAAAAGTACTGACGAGCTCTTTTGAAAGATACCCATAATGAAATTTTGCCCTCCCTCAGAGAGAAAGCATTGCTCCTGCATATACAAAAGAAATTTTCCTAATTGACTATCACTATTATAAATAATTTTTTTTTTTTTTTTTTTTTTTTTTGCAATTTCATAATGATTATTAAAATATAATTCTCTATAAGATCATTTATACGAAATTTTGTTCTATACAACCATGTTAAAAAATTAGGAAAAGTGAAAAGGCAACGCTACCTGTCAGACGATTTTCATCAGAATTGATGGACACTAATTTATGTCAAGGTGCAACTACCTATAGAATTTTATGGACCTATAGAATTTTATGATAAAGAGCTACTGACAAGTCTCTTGTTTGCAGCGCATTGCTATGTGTTAATGCTGTAATACAGTTTGTACTGTGAATTTGCTGTTGTCAGCTGTTGTTAAGCTGTGTTTACTAGTGAAATTGAAGTTGGTACTTGGTTTATAGACCTGTAATCTTCTCGAATTTTCTGTATATAAATTTTTGAGCTTTTGCAAGTTTCGACTTTCATTCAGAGGTAACTCACAAACCCCAAGTACGCAATAATATATATTTAAAGTGTTGCCGTATTGCTTCAATATTGACAGTTTTTGCTGTTGAAATGCCCAGGAGAAGAACTTTGATCGTTCGGGTTCAGAAGCAAACAGATAGCGAAGTTAATAGGGATATGCATCTTCATATAAATAAAGATGCCGAGAGTAATTTCTTATTATTACTATTATTATTATTTGTGTTATTCAATTCCTACTATTAGTTCACACTCTCCTTATATATATCTTGTACAAATCTTGCCATCGATTTTTAACTAACTTCCCGACTAGCTAGAAATTTGAAACTTTCAGGATTGCTCAGAGCACGGTAACAACACAATACTTCGAAGTCCGATTTTCGAATTTTTTATTAGTTTTCTTATAATTAATTAAAATATGAAAATAATAACATCCTAATAGCCATTAAAATAGCCATTAAAATATTAGCTATAATTAAATAGTTGCCAAAAAAAAAAAAAAAAAAAAAAAAAAATTACGAGTTCATTTTCTTTCCACATAAAAATAAATACATTTAATTATACGTGAACGTTAAAATATATAAAAAATTAAATTATGCATCTCACAAAAATTGACGTCATTATCACTTTAAAAATTTTATGCGCATTGGTAAGAGCTCTATGATTCATCAGAAAATTTAAAACATGGTATACAAAAAGTTTTTTTTAAATCTTATAATTACTTTTATTTCATTTTGCACGCGCGCTTTTTATTTCCTAATTATAAATTATTAAAAAAAAAAATTTCCGATAGTGTTTGTAAGTGGGAATTGACTTTAAAAACTTTTCTTTTATGTTACTTGTTTTATTTATTTGTTTACTTGTAAACAAATAAGAGTAATATAATAGAGTAATTACTAATATAATAGAGTAATTACTAAAAGCATTATTTACACGGAAATTTTGAATTTCTACGCATATGCTTTGTTTACTGTAAAAAATTAGTCGAGTTTAGACCACTGGGAGATACTATTATAAATAAATATACATGCATTTTTTTTCATTCTAAAGCAAAGTAGTATATTTGGAAAATTCTTCTTCTTCTATGCTATCAAAGTAATTGTACGTATAATTCAACTTTTATTAAATAAAATAAAATATAAAACACTAGGCCTATTTTCATTTTCTGAGTAATAGATGTAAAATTTTGCACAAAACAGAATTTAATTTAGTACGACAGGACTTATTTAAATCTATCCTTCAATATAAAGACATGCAGTAACTATGAATCTTTCCGTCCCAGGTTACTATATTCATTTCTTAAAATTTCTTTGGATATTTTTATTGTCAGTTCGGCGAGGAATTAAACTGGCTATCGCAATTGTGTAAGTAAAGGCCTTTGCGAAAAATGTCCGAGCTAATTCGGTACCAAATTTCAAATTTCGCAAAGGGTTTTTATACTGAAGCTGTTTTATGTATTTAGCACGATTTTTCTCAATTTTACTTAAATTATTTTTAAAAAGAGTTTGCCTTTTTTTTTTTCTTTTAACATAATATATATATATATATATATATATACCTATATCTATATCTATATATATATATATATATATATATATATTGTTGCGTACATGGGGGTTCGTGAGTTGTCCGAGAATGAAAGGCGAAACTTACAAAAACTCAGTAATTTATTCAGAGAAAGTTCCAGAAAAATACATGTCTATAAACCAAGTATCAGCTTCAATTCAACCAGTAAACACAGATTAAACAACAGCTGTCAATATCAAATCCACAGTACAAACTGTATAGCAATAACACTTTAAGCAAGTCTCTTTCAAAGAGGCTCAAAGCAATGTAACATTGACAGAAGCTGATCTTAGTCTGAACTGAACTGACTTGACTCGCCTTGGCGAAGAAAACAGCTTTTATATACCCCTGTAGAAAAGTGTGGAAAGTTCCAGAAATTTCCGTATCTTATCAGCCAACGAGATTTGAGCTTCTATATTTGGTATATCCCTAATAAGGATTTTCTCGCCAAGGTCGCCAAAAAATCGCCAAGTTGGGAAAAAGTCCCCAAATTTGGCGCCAAATCCATTACCTGCCTTATTGGGGCTTTTTAATGCATTTTTAAGGGAAAATAAGGCTATTTCAACTCTAAAACGACTAGAAATGCACAAAATTAGCACTTTTTCAACTTACTAAGCCTCTTTGAAAAAATTTATACTAAAATAAACACAATTATTTACAATTTTGTAACAATATATATATATATATATATATATATATATATACATATATTTATATGTCTTTGGCATCGATTTTTTATTTCTTTTAAATAATTTTAAAGTTAATATGGGGTTTAACACCACATTCATTCAAGGTATAATACAATAAATGGCGACAGTTCAAAATCGTTCTCTGAAAGAAATATCCTGTCGCTATCAAAATAACTTTCATACAGTCGGCAGCAAAATTATTGAAGCGCTATAGCAATAATTTCTATTTAAAAGTTATGAACCTAACAATGTTTTGTTAAGTAAATATTTATCGTATCATGATCTTAGTCCTATTATGCAGTTTATGAAAAAAGTAAGTTGATGGTAAAAATTGACGATTAAACTTTTAAAAAAATGCATGAGAAATGTGGATATGTGTTTCAATAATTTTGCTACCGACTGTATATTTCTATGAATTCGATTTTTTGTTGGTTTTTTCTCCATTAATTCATATTTAGCTTCACGGTATATTATAGCAGCTACTCTCCTAGGGCGAAAAACATATTTCTTCGAGAAATCAATCAAGAAAGAAGAAAAGCATTTTTAATACATTTCCCACAACTTTTGTAAATCAATATTATTGCTCTATAAGATAATTAAAGCTACATACTGAGGTTAAAAAATTACTATAAATGAATTTCAATATTTCGTTTTGTATTAAAACTTGTTTTTATTCATTCTATCTATCACCTTTCACATTTTTAATACAATGTAACATTAATGGATTGGTTATTTTTTGTGATATCTATTTTTCATGCATTAGTTTCTTTTATGTTATGGATTTTCCCTAGAAATTTTTTTTAGCAAAAGAAAGAACCTAGTGCTTTTAAGTAAAAGAAAAAAAAACATTGTATACGTTAACGCATATTTTTCCCTTATTCGTTTAGATCTTCGGAATGAAAAAGCTCAACCAAAATAAAATTTGTAGTTGAAGAATGAAAATTCATCACTCAACAAGTTTTTTTCCTCAGTAGTCTACTAGGTAAGAATCTAACATTTTAATTATGCGAAGATCTTATCTGATAAATCTAATGTGCTAAATCTGATAAATCTAATAATATCTCTAGTGCTAATACAGGGTGTTTATAAAGTCCCGGACCCATTTTGAGGTTTAATAACTCATAAAATAATGAAGATATAAACAAACTTATGGCATTTATTGATGGAATAACGCATTTATTTTCTTTTTTAAGGTTTGAATATCTTTACTTTTGTAAATATCGTCTGCGCGTGTGGTTAATTTCAGATAATTTCATTTTCCAGTCTAAATATCTGTACTTTTCTAAATATCGTCTGCTTATTAATTGCATTTTTCTCTCTTTTGTTTTTGGCAACTATTGCAATGTTATGTTTACTTTTGATGTGTTTGTTCTATGTAGTACTTTTGTATGTGATGTTTTATTCGAGCGGATATTAAGGAGAATGCATACACCACAAGAGAAAGCACCATCAGTCGTATACTTAGACATGTTGGAAAACTTCGTATTTCCACAACTAGAAGAGCTTCAGCCACATGTCTTTTTGCAACAAGATAGTGCACCACCTCATTGGGGTACCATCGTTCGTAGTTCTTTGAATGACCATTTTCCAGGAAGATGGATTGGGCGAGGAGGTCCAATTCCTTGGCCACCCAGATCACCTGATATAACGCCGCTGGACTTTTTCCTTTGGAGATTTGTAAAGGACAATGTTTACAGGAGGAGAGTGTCGAACATTGATGACCTAAAAGTCAGAATTACAACCGCAATAGCCTCTGTGGATGCCGACATGCTTCCCGCTACCTTGCGTGAAATTGACTATCGACTTGATATTCTCCGTGCGACGAAGGAGGCACACGTGGAAGTTCATTGACAAGGGTCATGAAACTTTTTGAGTCTTTCTAACCATTTATGTTATTAATTTTAATCTATCTTTATTATTTTATGAGTTATTAAACATCAAAATGGGTCCGGGACTTTATAAACACCCTGTATTTGAAATTTTTCTGGGATGTATGATAGTTGCATCGAAATGCATACCTAATTGTTTGATATATTGTATACTGACTGAATCCACAATATATCAAACTTTCATAAATCAAAAATCTCTGTATTTTGAACTTGTATTTTCCCTTGGTTATTGCACAGATAAAAATTCTTTGTGTACCGAAATTTTATCTTTTCGATTTTCGTGACAAATGCAATGTGTCAACGAATGGAGAAATGATGATTTATATTAATTAGTATGTTGTCAAAATTTGGATTATCAGGAAAAGTACTTGTTCCCTTAACAAGTGAAGCCATACCGTGTTAAAGGCGCGATGTACAGTCGGTAACAAAAGTGTCCGAACACTAGCAAAAATTCCTATGTAAAAAGTTACACTTCATACGGTTCTGTTAAATAAATCCTTATCGAATCATGTTCTTAGACTGTTTAAGAACAGGATTCGACAAGGATTTATTTAACAAAACCGTATGAAGTGTACTTTTCTTACATAGGAACTTTTGCTAATGTTCGGACACTTTTGTTACCGACTGTATGAATTTCGTAAGTTGGGTACACATAATCAACCCACACATCAAAGGTTTCTTTCGTGAGATATTTTCAAGTAGAGTGAATCTTGGAAATGTTTTTCCCTCTTCTTTGCCCCCAAAATAGAAAAAAAAATGAAAAATTCCTCTCCCCCCCCAATATATATATATATATATATATATATATACACCCCACGACTAAAAGATAGGTACAAAGGGTTTTTTCTTAGATTTTTCATAAAATAACATTATCTAAATTGTGCTTATCATTTATTATTATCATAAAATAACACTATTCCTGGACTAATTCTTGTTTTAAGACTAATTTAGAAAAATTTTAAAACTAAAATTTTTCTAATTTAAGACTACACACCGCGACAAAAAAATAGGAACAAAGGTGTGTTTTTTTTTTTTTTTTTTTTTTTTTTTTTTTTAATTTTTGAATATGATTATTTTGAATATGAATATTTCGCATATGATTGAAATATTTAATATGTTTTTGATATGATAATATTTTGTTATGATAATAAATTATCAGCACAATTTAGATAATGTTATTTTATGAAAAATCAAAGAAAAAACCCTTTGTACCTATCTTTTTGTCGCGGGTTGTGTATATATATCTGTACTGATAAGTATAAAGAATATATTCTTGTCCATATTCTTGATTTTTCAGGAGACAAAAAATAAAGTTAAACTGATTAAAAACAAATCAGAAGAATCGATTATAAAAAAGGGATTTCGTTGACTTATACTCTTTATACCATTCAGTGATTGTCAACCTTCATTTAATAACGGGAAAAAATTGAATTAAAAATTTTATACCATACATGAATGGTAAATTTCTGACTTGAACCTTTTTTTTACCAATGGATTTTCTCAAAGACTAAATGACATAGACTTAAATCCTTTATACCAATCGATTGAGAATTGCTTTCTGAGTCTGACTATGTACTTAACTCAAAATCGACATTTTTGGACTTAAATCCTTTATACTTATCAGTACAGATATATATACTTATATATATGTATATCACTTTTTTCCTTCTCGTTCTTTTTACAGTAAAAAAAAAAAAAAAAAAAAAAAAATTGTTTTTATTTCTTTTAAACTCAAGTCTCCTCGTGTGAAACTTCTTCACCGTAAAGTAATTTGGAACGCAGTTATGCTCGGAAACGTGTTTTGCCACCTGCCCCTAGGAAGGAGAAGGGAGAGGATTATCAAAACTCCATCTAAGTGGTGGTCTGAGTCGAAAACCAGCCTTCATATAAAAAATTGTTGCCCATGTTGAGTAATTCAATGGGTGGACGTATTCTCTTTTGAAAGTACATTTCTAATTAAGTACATACACTATCTACCAATAAGTATTTGGACATTTTCGAATTTAGTCGTTTTCTCAAATATCTAGAAAAGTTCTTTAGGAATCATCTTGAAACTTTGATAGCATAAAGCAAATGGTATACCTCATATACTTCAACAAAAGTTGTGTCCTGAAAAGGAAAAGGGGACCAGTAAAAATTTAAACAAAAATCAAAATGTTTTGGATCACCCTGTAAAAAACAATGCTTTAAATGCGTTTTGGCTGTAACCTGTGATTATGAGGATTTTTCTCATTATCTGTGTAAATTTATATGAAGCTACGACTTATATTCATGGAGATATAACGGTTTTAAAAAACTGAAGAAAAAAAATCTACTCTTTTAATTGCAACACGTAGGGTATTAGACCCAGCGCAAAGGCTTCTTTAGAAAATTTAGCATACGGCATTAGACATAGCATACTGCAATCAGAATGCAAAAAAGTTAAATATCTTACGAAATATGAGCCTTTTTACTAAATAATTTTTAACTACGCATGCGCTAACTTAAAAAAAAAATTCATTTGCATAATTTAATAGCTAAACATATTGAGCAACTTATGTAAATACCCCAATCAAATATCAGAAAAACTCAAAAAGTTATGAAAGATAGAATAAACAGAATTTCAGCTCTCTCAAAATAAAAGCTAAACTATATGGGGTTTTACTCAAATTTTTATTTTGATTCAATCAATGCCCAATGGTAATACAGTTGTTTGCTGATTGTAAATAAATATTGATCAGACCCCCTATCATCTTCCTTCTTTTTGAGAAGAACAGAAATTCTGTTCATTCTACCTCTCATAACTTTTTTAAATTACGCGATATTTGTTTGGGGTTTTCATACAAGTTGCTCAATACTTTTGGCTATTATATTATACAAATGAAATTTTTTTTTTTTAAATTAGCGCATGCGTAGTTAAAGATTATTTATTTAAAATGCTCATATTTCACAAGATATTTAACTTTTTTTAATTCTGACTGCAGTATGCTGTGTTCAATGTAGTATACCAAATTTTCTAAAATTGCCTTTGCAATGGGTTTAATGTTATTTAAATTAAGTTTATTATAAAAAAAAAAAAAAAGTTATATCTCCATGAATATATGTGGTAGCTTCATAAAAATTTATATGCATGATGAGAAAAATCCTCATTATCACATGCTACAATCAAAACGCATTTAAAACATTACTTGTTGCAGGGTGATCCAAAACATTTTGATTTTTGTTTAATTTTTTACTGGTCCACTTTTTCTCTTCAGGACACACATTTTCTGAAATATATGAGGTATAATGTGTTCTTTACACTACCAAAGCTTCAAGATGATTCATAAAGAACCTTTCTAGATATACGACAAAACGTCTAAATTCGAAAGTGTCGAAATACTTGTTGGTGCATAGCGTAGTATACATTATATTTTTTAATTATCTTCATAGCTTTTCAGATTTCTATCACAGGCGTTTCATTGTCTGAATTGCATTTTTAAACTACTTGCTTTCGATTTTTAAGAGAAAGGAAATTAATCGATTATTTTGTAAACACACACAACTTATTATTATACACTCATGGACAAAAAAATTAGCGCACCAAGAAATAATTGCGGGATCGTAACGAAACTTGGCATGAAGGTACATGTCGGGGAGATATGCAAATGATTAGAAATGCAGCGTGATTGCTCATTACGTATAGCCGGTAGAGGGCGTTTAACGTCGTTCTCTGTGGAGTATAAAGAAGGTAACCAAAGCTTATTTGAGTGTGCTGAATCGTTTACAAAGGAAGAGCTGAGGCAGACATGCCATTACGTCGTTTCGAAGACAATATGAGCAGCTGTCGCAGTTTGAGAGGGGGAGAATCATCGGCATGATGGAAGCTGGGTGGTCAGTTAGGCGAGTAGCTCGTCAATTAGGCCGCTCTGATTGTGTTGTGAGGAGGTGTTGGGACCAGTGGACCCGAGAGATGTCATGTACACGAAGACCAGGCTCAGGACGCCCTCGACAGACCAGTCGTCGAGAAGACCGCCACATCGTAAGAAATGCACGCGTACAGCCAACTGCTTCATCGGCCGCCATCCAGGCACAGGTAGCACCTTCACTAGGGGCCCCTGTGTCTTCTCGAACCATACGATGGTGCCTGGCTGAAGGACATTTGGTATCGCGGCGCCCATTACGTGTGCTGCCCATGATGCCCACCCATCGACGCCTCCTTTTGGAGTTTTGCCGCGCATGAGGAAACTGGACTGCAGCGGAATGGAACCAGGTCGTCTTTAGCGACGAATCCAGATTCAATCTCAGCAGTGATGACAATCGTGTTCGTGTGTGGAGACCCCGTGGTGAACGCCTCAATCCTGCCTTTGCTTTACAGTGACACAACGCTCCCGCAGCTGGGGTGATGGTATAGGGTGCCATTGCCTACAATACACGGTCACCCCTAGTATTGATCCATGGCACCATGACAGCCCAGCGGTATGTCCATGACATCCTGCAACCACATGTGTTGCCACTCATGCAGCGGCTCGCAGGAGCCATTTTTCAACAAGACAATGCTCGGCCTCACACGGCAAGGCTGTCACAAGACTGTCTCCGCACTGTTACTACCCTTCCTTGGCCTGCCCGATCCCCAGATTTGTCTCCAATCGAGCATATCTGGGATCATTTGGGACGGCGAGTTGGGCATCCCACGAGTTTGAACGAACTAGAGGCAAGGTTACAGCAAATATGGAACGAAATGTCTCAAGACATCATACAGAACTTGTATGTCTCAATGCCCGATCGCATCGCATCGTGCATTCGCGCTAGAGGGGGTCCAACAGGGTATTAAATCCTCCGTTCTTTTACCTTTTTCTCTGAAATAAATTATCCTTTTTCTTTGATTTTCTAATCGTTTACTTATATAAAAGTAGTCATTACGTATGTAAAATTTCGTTTCATTTTGACGACTCCTTCTTGGTGCGCTATTTTTTTTTTTTTTGTCCATGAGTGTATTTTAATGCCCTCATAATTTCTCAGATTTCTGTCATGGATGTTTTATTGTCTAATATATATTCTTTGAAAGATGGCTTTCGATGTTATTAAATATGAAAATGGTTGTTTTGCACAGATTAATTTCTTTGTAATGCCCCACCAGTTTCTCAAATTTCTATCACATTTGTTTTGTTATTTGACATGGATTCTTAAAATATTTGTTTTCGATTTGCAGAGAAAAGTTAAAGTAATAGATCCTTTTGTGCAAATTAATGTTTTTAATTATACTCACAATTTCACATATTTCTATCATAGCCGTCTTATTGTCTGACATGTATTCTTAAAATGCTTGTTTTCTGTTTGTATGAGAAATGAAAACAATCGAACGTTTTACACAAATTAATATTTTTTTAAATGCACTCACAAGTTCTCAGATTTCTACTGTAGATATTTTATTGTCTGACATGTATTTTTAAAGTGTTAGTTTTCTATTTGTATGAGAAATGAAAGTAATTGACTATTTTGCTCAAATTAAAATATTTTAACTGCCCTCACAAATTCTAAAATTTCTATCATAGACGTTTTAATGTCTGAAATGCATTCTTAAAATGTTTGTTTTCGATTTGCGTGAGAAATGAAAACAATCTACTATTTTGTACAAATTAATATTTTTTAATTACACTTAGATTTCTATCCAAGGCGTTTTATTTTCTGAAATGTATTCTTAAAACGCTTGGTTTTTTTTTTTTTTTTTTTTTTTTTTTTGTATGAAAAAAGAAAATAATTAACTGCAATATCAGATATATAGTGTAAAAATAAATTAAATTAGTTTGCATAAAGTAATATTTTTTAAATGCCTTCTGAAGTTCTTGCATTTTTGTCAATAAAAAAAAAAAAAAAAAAATCTAAGAACTTTTAAGAGCATTTAAAAAAAGTATTAATTTGTGCAAAATAGTTAAATATATTTATTTTTCATACAAATTGAAAACGAAAGTTTTCATAATAGATATCAGACACTAAAAGGTTTGATGAATATGACAAAAATCCGATCACCTGGGAGAGCATTTAAAAATACTAACTTGTACAAAATAGTATTGTAATTAGTTTTGCAATTATAAACATTTGATTTTGCATTTTGCAACTATTTTTTTAAGAAAATCACAAAACATCTTTTAAGAATATCTATCACAAAGTATAACTTCAATTGTAGAAATTCGAGAACTGTTTGTCATGTATATTTGAAGTGTTTTAATAAATGTTGCTTTTCGATTTCTCTGAGATATGGAAATAATGGCTATTTTGCACAAACTAATATTTTTATAATGTCCTCACAATTTCTTAGATTTCTATCATAGTTGTCTTATTGTCTGACCAGAGCCTCCTTAAGTAGATGCCTAGCGAGTCGCTCGAAAACTTGGCAACAGTACCGTAAAGTTCTGTTTATTTCCCGCGATTCAATTGACTTTCAATTGAGTTCTTCATGGTTTATGTTTTATTAATTTAATAAATGTGAGAGGTTTCTTCTTTATAATATGGTGTATTACGTCGTTCCATTTTGTAAATCGGACAGTCGCCGTGAAAATATGTTTTCAAATGGACAAGGTATGTAAGGTAATTTCAAGACAAGGTATGTAAACTGCATAAGTAATTAATGCAAAATTACCAACCCTCCGGATTTTTGAATATCAATAATATTTTTCACAAAAAACATTATTTTTATTTATTATCGTAAATTCTATGATTAAGACGAAGATAAATTTAAAAGAAATTATGATATAAAAATTCGAAGGGTTGAGTTAGGTATACGAGGGTAATTAGGTATATAGTAGGTAATTAGTAGAGGGTAATTAGGTATATTAGGTATACGAGGATTTAAGAAATAAAATAGTTATGCTTATTACAAAATGAAATGAAATTTTTATTTATTGATGTAGGAATACAGAAAAATAACTTGTTCTTAGTTACTTTGAAGTAACTCAAAATTGGAATATTTTATAGTTTTATTCATAAATTACATTAGTAACTTATGAATAAAACTATAAAATACTCCAATATAAGGAACAAGATTGGTTTATATTTTTTAATACCATTTTTTTTTTTTTTTTTTTTAAACTTGTGTAAATGCGTATAAAAATTTGATTATTTCAATTAAATCGAAACAAAAGTGTTGGGAATCTTAAAAAGAAAAAATAGAAAATTTTTATTTCTACTTTTGTTCTTTTTAAAAATATTAAATTTTAAGATTCATAGCATTGCTTTTATTAACCTTTTACCACACAAATGAAATATAGAATTAAAAATTCATATAAAAATTAAATATGATTACTGATTTGAAAAATTATCAGATATGACAGAAAGATGACTTGATTTTTTGAAATAGAAATTCTCCACATCCATACACTCACATATACTGGCTAATTGCCAAAAACTACTTTTTTTGGACTCATGAGACCTTAAAAATATAAATCAGGGGAAAACTCGATATGGAATTTTTGGACCGAACACAATACTTTCATTACGTACGGTAGTAGGGTAATGGAAGTAAAAATATTTCAAGGATGTTATTAATTTGTCCTTACATTTGCCAATCTTTATCAAATTTTTCAAATTGAAACCTAATACGAGTTTTAAAATACAATTGTGAATTTCCTGCATTTGTTTGTTTTTGAGTTATTCTGATAATAAATATGCATATAAATCAATCACTAAAAACAAAAACAAACAAACAAAAAAAATATGTTTTTTTGTATTCAGGGAACCCCAAAACGTGACTTTATTCAAAAACCTGAGTTGAAAATAGAACTTAAAAAAAAAAAAAAAAAAAAAAAAAAAATACTTTGTTTACATTATAGGTTCAAAAAATTAATTTTCCTTCTTCAACAGTATTCGTCGACATAAAAAAAGTGTAGCAAAGCTCTTCCGTCAATTACATTCTACAGAAAAGAACGTTTAGCTTAATTTTGGATAGCCCTGTATATTTTCAATAAACTATGCGCACATCAGATTGTGCATTTAAATTTAGTCTTATATGAAAAACACCTAACACAAAATGAAATACACTTTCAGCATTTTCCAAGTATATCCGAGATAGACAAACCGACGCGCACAGACCAACCGCTAAAAACATTTTTCGTTTCAGGAGACCTCAAAACATGTAAACATAACACAACTTTATTTCGAAACTGTCTGTCAGTTTCGAAAGCATACCCTCTCGGAACTGGTAAAGCTAATAAAATCTTGAAAAAAAAAAAAAAAAAAAAAAAAAAAAAAAACTTCGTGCGAGAGAAAACTTATACTCAAGAAATCCTTAATTTTAAAAATTTAAATCTTAATGGTTATTTATTTATTTTTTGTCACGGACTAGACAACAGATTGTTTTCTTCTCCAATTTTTATTACTGAATGTTAACTTATCTCGTTAATGTGCTGGTCTATTTTTCTTATAAATATTATAAAATTCTCGATTTAAGAAAAATAATTCACACCTAATAAGGTAAAAATGTAAAGTAAAGGACATGACCAAAAAAAAAAAAAAAAAAAAAAGAAAAAAAAAAGACATGATTTTAATAATTTATCATTATAAATTATTCATTCTAAACTGAGACTCATTTAAAGTTCAGAGATTTTAATTTATATAAACGAAACTTTCATCCGATATCTAAATTAAAAATTTTTTTGAAATTTTTATTGAATAAATATATAAAAAATAATTTAATCGCGTGATAGACATGCCATGTTTTTGCTTATTTAATTTTAAATTTCGTTTTTTAATTAATAATATATTTTAAAAAAAAAGGTGTTATTTATTAGATACGCTGTAATTAAATTAGTTGAAAAGCTAAAATAGGTCTTGTCCACTTCCGAAGAAAATTAAACCCTATACTTTTTTAAATATAAATATTTGAATATTTTTTTGAAAATATTTACGATAAAGCACTTTCACATCATTTTTTCAAATTAAAAGAAAAAAAAAAAAATAGAATTTTGGACTTTAAATTGAAATTAATAGCTAGATTTTTAGATGAAAATTATAACTTATCTATGAAAGAGAAGAAAATTGTTGCTCTGCGTAGGTGCTGTCACCTAGCGTTAGTTTTGTTTTTTAAATGTTGCCTAATTTAACATTGGGATTCGCTGCGCGTGGAAGGCATCTACTTAAGGAGGCTCTGGTCTGACATGAATTTTTAAAATATTTATTTTTGATTTCAAGGAGAAATGAAAACAACCTACCATTTTCTCACGATTTTGTAGATAGATTTTTCTAAGAGAAATGAAAGTAACCGTTTATTTTGTAGAGAGAACTTTATATTTTTAATTATCTTCATAGTTTCTCAGATTTCTATCACAGGCGTTTCATTGTCTGAATTGTATTCTTAAAATACTTGCTTTCGATTTTTAGGAGAAATGAAAGTAATCGATTATTTTGTACATATCTTTTAATGCCCTCATAATTTTTCAAATTTCTGTCATAGATGTTTTATTATCTAATATATATTCTTTGAATGTTGGTTTCGATGTGTATTAAATATGAAAATAGTTGTTTTGCACAGATTAATTTTTTTTCAATGCCCCAACAATTTCTCAAATTTCTATCATAGTTGTTTTGTTATTTAACAGGGATTCTTAAAATATTTGTTTTCGATTTGCAGAGAAAAATTAAAGAAATAGATTTTCTTGTGCAAATTAATGTTTCTAATTATACTCACAATTTCACATGTTTCTATCATAGCCGTTTTATTGTCTGACATGCATTTTTAAAATGCTTGTTTTCAATTTGTATGAGAAATGAAAACAATCGAGTGCTTTACACAAATTAATATTTTTCTAAATGCACTCACAAGTTCTCAGATTTCGACTGTATGGTGATTCCATGTGACGTGTGGGACAATTAGACTGAGTTTTTACTAACATTTTTATAGTTATACAAATTACCTAAAGCTGAAAGTTTGAAAATTAATGACCAAGTGAAAGTTCTGATGTCTTCAAGCTGAAATGTCTTCCTTGGCGTATTCGGACCACATTGATACCTCTCATGACACGAAGGACCCTGCCCTCCGATAGAAGATGCGGTCGCAGACAAAAAAATATTGACGCCAGTGACAGTAACTTTTTTTTCATATATAGAGAAATCTAAAATTCTGTATAGAATAGAACTTAATTTAATACAACAGAACTTCTTATTAGCCTATTATTCCACATGTTGCATACGATAACCGTGTTGTGTTCCTCAGAAACGGTTACTATGTTTGCTTCTTAAAATTTCATTCGCACATTTTTTCTCAATTATATCTTACATAAGTTTTAATTTGATGCAAGAAGACATTTTAATTGGTCTATGTATACCAAAAGCGTAAAAAATAAGTAAATATTTCTGAGTTCAATGTTTTTTATTGCTTTTGGTTGTATTATAAAATATTTTGTTGCAATTTGTAACAAATTTATATATTCAAGGGAGCTCTATATGGAGAGATGTATCAACTTTATATAGACTAGCTGGCTTCACCAGTTAGCTGGCCAGAGATCGATAAAAAATTTTACCAAAAAATCATGCTCTCGGGCGCCTGCGGTGCCAATCGTAATTTGTTCTCTGTAAAAGACGCATAATATTAAAATATTGAAAATTCAAATATTTTTAAATAAAATTTAAACGTAGCTCTAGTTCAAAGTAAAATACACTCAAATCAATGAAAATCAAATAAACCAATCAAATCTCTCGTAATTCCTCATAACGTAGCTCTAGTTCAACGTAAAATACACTCAAATCAATGAAAATCAAATAAACCAATCAAATCTCTCCTGAGATTCTCCATTCTGCGTCATTATAGAAATGGGAAGTTTTTTTTCATATTTTTATTAATTAAAAGAAAACTAATCAAAAATCCGAAAATCTGACTTATATGTGCACAATGACCCTACTAAGGGCACTTTTGTGTTAAATCACGTGACTGTCCGAGCTACCATTTTCGAGAACAGTGAAATATGCATAGATATATACAAATATTGCTCACTTAATAGTATAAGATATGGTTGATTTCATTTGCTGACTAGAAGTATATTCAATTTTTTTTCTTATCTTTTTAACATATGAAACGTGATAAGAACTGATTACAGTCAGGTTATGGGGCATAAAGGGGAAATTTTAGCGATAATGATACATGCAATAATCCTCTTTCATGTACAGTCGGTAACAAAAGTGTCCGAACACTAGCAAAAATTCCTATGTAAAAAAGTACACTTTATACGGTTTCGTTAAATTAATCCTTGTCGAATCATGTTTTTACTCTGACTAAGAACAGGATTCGACAAGGATTTATTTAACAAAACCATATGATGTGTACTTTTTACTTCCTTATACAAAGTATAAGGAAGTATAGTAATCCCGATTTGCGAAATGGATTTTGTATTTCACATTGCTCGAAAACGAATGATCGCTGGATGTTGCCAATTTATACGTGTGACTGTCATGATGTCTAGTTGCACACCTGCAAGTGTCGTCTTAACACGAGCTCTCGTTTTAGGGATATAAGGGTTTTTACACGATTTTTCATGACGTCTGTATGTGTGTGTGTGTGTCTGTGTGTGTGTGGGTATGTCGCATAACTCAAAAACGGTTGGACGTAGAAAGTTGCGAATTGGTACATAGGTTTGTTATAACATCTAGTTGTGCACCTCCCTTTTTGGACTTTCTATGATTTTCGGTTTTGGAGATATTTAGGAAAATTAGGTTCATAATGACAAAAATACATAGGTTTTGGCCATAATGTATCAAAAAACGGTAATAACTCAGAAACGGTTTAGACAAATCTTGCAATTTAACTGACTTCCCGACAAGCTAGACATTTGAAACTTTCAGAAAGGCTCAGAACACGTTGACAATGCATTTTTCAAATATTTTTAGCCAACTGTTTCCGATACCTGTTGCCTTCAGCAGCGTTTATGCGATTCAACAGAAAAATTATTTAACTAACTTCCCGACTAGCTAGACATTTGAAACTTTCAGACTAGATCAGAACACGGTGAAAATGCATTTTTTAATACTTTTAGCCAACTGTGTAGGGTTCCTGCTGCCTTCGGCAGCGTTACCAGTACAAATCTTGCAATCGATTTTTAACTAACTTCCCGACCAGCTAGACATTTAAAACTTCCCCAAGGCACAACTATGACATGAGTCCCCCCCCCCAAGGCACAACTTTGACATGAGTCCCCCCCAGGCATAACTTTGACATTAGTCCCCCAAGGCACAGCTTTGACACGAGTCCCCCCCAAGGTACAACTTTGACATGAGTCCCCAAAAGGCACAACTTTGACATGAGTCCCCCCCAGGCACAACTTTGACATGAGTCCCCTCAAGGCACAACTTTGACATGAGTCCCTCCAAGGTACAACTTTGACATGAGTCTCCCAAGGCACAACTTTGACATGAGTCCCCCCCAAGGTACAATTTTGGCATTAGTCCCCCCAAGGTACAACTTTGACATGAGTCCCCCCAAGGCACAACTTTGACATGAGTCCCCCCCCAAGGCACAACTTTGACATGAGTCCCCTCAAAGCACAATTTTATTTTATTTATTTATTTATTTATTTATTTTTTTTTTACGTATGCATGCATTTTTAAAAAATATTTTTAGCCAACTGTTTCGGATCCAGTGACAATGTTTTTTAACATTATGTATATTTCTAAAAGTGTATAAGGAAGTCATGTGGTGCCCACATCAGATTTTTTTACATAGGAATTTTTGCTAGTGTTCTGACGCTTTTGTTACCGACTGTACAGGGACACTTAAGAGCATTCAAATACATTACGTCTATGGGGGAGATTGCAGGTAAGTAGAGTTTAATATCTATAGGCTGCACTAAACCAAATGAAATGAACATATATTTTTTTATATTCATCAAAAGTGCTTCATGTAGAATATGGTATAAAAATCCTTCACCGTTCTTTTATAGAGCTAAATAAAAGAACTGGACTATACTAGGACATTACTTGAAAACTGATGAAAGCGCATTTCAGATTGTGCTGCCTATTATTAATATAGGATTATATTTATGTGCGCCAAATTGTGTGTACATAATTTTTAGAAGATATACAGGGCTGCCAATAATTAAGCGGAAACATTGTTTTTCATTGAATGTATTTAGGGGAAATGTTTTATTATAATATTTTAACATGTCCAGGAAAATTCTTCAGGAATTGAAATTGATTCCTTATACCCATACGGCAAAGAAAGTTTTTTTTTTTTTTTTTTTTTAACTAAATATTCTTCGTTTGATTTTAGTATAATCACACGTTTTGAGGTAAAGTGAATACCGAGGTCAAGTTTTTAATGACTTGGAAAGTTTGATCGATATTGATAAGTTTCAAGGAATGGTGCGCGTGAAAATTGTCGGAATATTTTAAATGGACTTTTAAATTTAATAACAGATTCGAGTTCTATATAAATGTAAGTACAATAATCAAACAGGGTGTTCAGAGGTAGGTAGCCCCCCCATCCCCTCACACAGAAATATTTCTCAAATATAACTGTCCCGAAGCCTAATTTAAATTGTTTTAACGTAGGTTTATATAACAGTACTCGTATTTTACGCCTTAATCTTCAATCTGTACTTATTGTGTTAAATTTTAGGGTAAAAGAAAGTCGTGTGAGTGTCACACCAGATTATTACTATTATTAGTGCTAGAGGCCTATTTCTGTCGGTACAGTTGTCGAATTTTTATACGTCACTCTTAATTAGTAAGTTCCTATTTCAGTCGGTTTATTGAATGGGGATTTATTGAATGAAGTCCCTCCAAGGCACAACTTTGACATGAGTCCCCCCCCCAAGGTACAACTTTGACATGAGTCCCCCCCCAAGGCAAAACTTTGACATGAGTCCCCCCCAAGGTACCCCTATTTCAGTCGGTACAGCGTTGTCGAATTTTTATAATACACTCTTAATAGTGCTAAGGGCCTATTTCAGTCGGTTTATTGAATGGGGATTTATTGAATGAAGTCCCCCCAAGGCACAACTTTGACATGAGTCCCCCACAGGCCCAACTTTGACATGAGTCCCCCCGAAGGTACAACTTTGACATGAGTCCCCCCAAGGCCCAACTTTGACATGAGTCCCCCCCAAGGTACAACTTTGACATGATCCCCCCCAAGGTACAACTTTGACATGAGTCCCCCCCCCAAGGAACACCTTTGACATGAGTCCCCCCAAGGTACAACTTTGACATGAGTCCCCCCCAAGGCACAACTTTGACATGAGTCCCCCCCAAGGTACCCCTATTTCAGTCGGTACAGCGTTGTCGAATTTTTATAATACACTCTTAATAGTGCTAAGGGCCTATTTCAGTCGGTTTATTGAATGGGGATTTAGAATGAAGTCCCCCCAAGGCCCAACTTTGACATGAGTCCCCCCCAGGCCCAACTTTAACATGAGTCCCCCCCCAAGGTACAACTTTGACATGAGTCCCCCCCAAGGCACAACTTTGACATGAGTCCCCCCCAGGCCCAACTTTGACATGAGTCCCCCCCAAGGCCCAACTTTGACATGAGTCCCCCCCAAGGTACAACTTTGACATGAGTCTCCCCCAAGGCACACCTTTGACATGAGTCCCCCCCAAGGTACAACTTTGACATGAGTCCCCCCCAGGCCCAACTTTGACATGAGTCCCCCCCCAAGGCCCAACTTTGACATGAGTCCCCCCCAAGGTACAACTTTGACATGAGTCCCCCCCAAGGCACACCTTTGACATGAGTCCCCCGCAAGGCACACCTCCCCCTCATTGGGAAAAAGAGCAAAAAAGGTTGTTTTGCGGCTATAAGACAGTTTGGACTTCCAACGTTATTTGTTACAGTATCTGCAGCTGAAACACATTGGTTTGATTTAATGAAAACTTTATCATGGAATTTAGATCGTCACGAATTAACTAAAGAAGAATTTGTCGATATTAACAAGTTTAGCAGTAGGCCTCTGGCACTAAATTAAAATCTGTCAATGTCAGATTTTCATGTTTTAAATAATGAAATAATGTCGTGTCTGTATATATTTTTATTTTTATTTTTATTTTTATTTTATTTTATTTATTTATTTTTGTTATTCTTACTCAAGTATTTCTGTGGGTATTTTTTTATGGGATCCTTGACCTCATTCAGGTGTAGCCATAGACCTATTATAAAAGTAGACAGGACAATGACAACCTTTTTCAGTGGCAAAGATAACTCATAAAAAAATCACGTGACTGTTGAACTACAGGAGGCCAAACTGGCCATATTGAAATTTTCTCGCCATGCTCTAAACTCTGCTTTTCCTTAAGCAGACGATATTTTCCCTTTTTCTTTGAAAGTTCTTTTTAAAGTTTTTATTTCACTTTAAAAGTTAGATTGTTTTGAATTTAAAAAGAATTTTATAGCAAGAAATAGTAATTAGATGTACTTTAAAAGCCCTACAAGTTATGTAAAATAAGAATTTTATTTCGCAGGTAAGATTCTTTTTAATATTTTATTATTTCGTTCTTTTTAAGTAATGATTTTTATAAATTGTTTATAATTGCTATACTTAATTCTCTAAATTAAATTAGTTTAAATATATTATAACTTATATGATTTCAAAAATATCCATGCTTATTTATGAGAGTTAAAGCGAGTATGGACAAACCGAAGTTATAAACACTTTTGAATTTTGTTGGAAATTGTTAATAACAAGGTAAAAATAAATTTCAGCAGCTGTAGTGTTTTACGCAAGTTTTGCTTGCTGTATCTTTTAATAATAATAATAATAATATTTATATTCAGAACAAAAAATCGCCAATAACGCGATAAATGCCAGAAAATATAACCTTTTTTCAACAGTCACGTGTTTCACCTTTGCCACCTTTACTTATATTCCCTTAATAATGTAATGTTCCGTCCACTCCTATAATAGGTCTATGTGGTCTATATGTTACATCAGAGAAACATGGGATGATAATTAACGATTAAATAGACCTTTGTATATATGAACTTCGTTCACTGATTAGATTTTATTTGTATTCTATTAGTATAGAAATGCTCTGATCTTACATTTTTTTAATGATTTATATTAATAATTGCTAAATATGTAATATTTGTGATTTTGTATTTACTGTCAGAGTCCGATTAACCTTACAATTGAGGGGAAGCACAAATCCATTTGAGGGCCCCCACTGACTTCTTGGTCTAAAGACTCATACAAACATCTTGAAAAATTTATAAGTTTTTCATTAAATTTTGTAGTTACCTGGAATTGAGGACAAGTAAATTCGCTTGAAACATAGAAAAGAAAATTCACTTGATTTTTGTACCAAGATATAAACTGGTGAAAGCCTATATTCACCACAATATATGAAATTATTCCATTATAAATGAATGTGTAAAAGCTTTATCAGCATATATCCTATATCTAGTTGTGAAGTCAGGTAGCACTGTGACGTTTTATAATCAGACAATGCTTTTAGACCACAAGCTTACAATTCGAGGCCCATTTTTTTGCTTAATTTGGGGGCCTTTTCAAAAATTTCCAGGGGAAGCACGTGCATCTCGTGCCTAATGGGTAATCAGGGCCTGTTTACTGTGTAATTTATAGTCGTATTTTATTTTATAATAAACTTGATTTGGTTTGATTTAGACACTACACCTTTTATAATAATAGTGAACGCCCATAACACTGCAGAAAGAAAAAATAATAATAATGATATCTTATCTGCATAATAATAATAATAATAATAATAATAATTTTGGTTTAAATTTATTGAAAAATAATTATTAAATTTTCATTTTAGGTAGAATGGCGATTATGATATATTGTTGAAAGGTTCCCGCTCTGCTGGATGAAATACTAATCAAAGTGAAGAAACAATCATTCGTAAAAATAGAATTTTACTTGTTACATGCATAAATAACGGTGAATTCAAAAAGATATTTTCCAATGTACTGGAATTATGCTATGTGATAAATATTTTAAACATTATCTTTTGAATTTGCATAAAATAGATAATGACAAGAATATTGCTGATTAATATCGTAATACTAATTATCATCCATAAATGTTAAAGATTGTTGTCTTATCTTGTCAATAAAATAAAAATGCTCAAAGTTAGTGAAAAAATCTTTATTGAAAATATATTTTATGATAGAAATTATATTGAACATATCACAAACTTTATTAATATTTCAAAGATTGTAAATATAAATATTTTGATTTAAATTTCTACAAAATTGTATGTTTTTAGGTTAATTTAAAGGTTTTAGTTATGTAAAGAAAATAAATATTCAAATTTAATGAAACAACCTATAATGAAAATATGTTTTATGGTATAAATTGTTTTGAACTTATAAGAATGTTGGCTGAATATATTGTATTTTCCAACATAATGTTTTAAGTGACTTTTTATTAGATTTCATTCCCCTGAGATTGGAGGATTTTCTGAATTAATTGAACTTTGTTGTATTGCCAAGGAAATATTATTTAATTTTAATGAAACATCTTCTCTTGAAAATGCACTTTGTGTCAGTAATTTAGTTGAATCTATGGCAATAAATTTATTCAAAATTTAGAAGTTTGTAACTATTTAGATGCCATGTTACACAGAATAGTGAGTTTTTTGAATATGTTAAATGTTTTGGTACTGTATCAAGAAGACAGTTACTCAAAGTTAATTAAATAGCCATTATTGAAAATATGTTTTATGATAGAAATGATACTCATAAAAATATTAGCTAAATATTTTGAATTTTCCTGCGAAATATTTTAAGTGACTCTTCAAGTCTTCTGTGGTCGAGTGGTTATATCACCACACCGCCACGATTTCCGGGCTGGACACAGGTGTTTGTTTTAATTCTTAATGTAATTGCCTATAACACAGCACAAGTGCGACGAAAATTCCACTCACTCACTCACTCACTCCAATTCCTTGTATTGTAATCTTGCCATGTGCTATCTGTCTTTATATTAACGAAAATTTGCAAGCGGACTTTGAGTCAAGCACATAAGTCTGATGTATATGTAATCAACAAACAAACAAGTGACTTTTTATTAGATTTGATGGCATAAGCATGGTGGATGGTTCATAAGCATGGTGGATTTTCCGAATTATTTAAAAGTTGTAGTACTGTCGAAGAAAACATTACTTAAAGTCAACGAAACAACCGTTATTGAAAGCACAATTTTTAATAGGAGGGATGTTGAACTCACAAAAATGTTGGCGCAATATTTTGGATTTACCTATGAGTTAGTAACTCCGTTTGATGGTGAATTTGGGAAACTTTTACCCAATGGTAGTTGGACTGGGATGGTGAAGATGTTACTACAAGATGAAGCAGATATCGTTGTCAGCTTACTATCACTTTCTGAAGAAAGGGCTAAAGTATTGGATAATAGCTATCCATATTATAAAGCAAGTATAACATTCGCCACAAGAAAAGCTGAATATGAACCAAATTTTGCAGCATTTCTAGCTCCATTTTCTTTTGAAGTATGGATGTTTACTGTATTAATATATTTTTTGGTAACATCGGTTCTTTACAAAACGCTAAAAGAGAAATTTTCTCTACAAAACTTATTATTAATTTCCCTTAGTGCGCTTTTACGGCAGAATATTTCAGTGAAACCTCGAAAAATTAGCGATTGTGTATTGGCCATAACCTGGAATTTTGGAGCGATGCTTCTAAGTTATTGCTATAGTGCAGTTCTCTTATCTCACTTAACTATCCCTCCTTTAAGTGGAGTTCGGACAATTCCAGAATTAGCAGCAGCAGTTGCTGAAGGAAAATACGAGTGCACAACTTACCCTGGAGCATTCTTCGCTAGTGCTTTAGCAGCATCCAGTGATCCTTATTCTAGAATTATTGGCAGAAATTTGCTACAAAATAAAGGATCGTCGGATATTGATGGTGTTCTGCAAAATGCTAAATCTACTAAAAAACCAGCATTTGTTGGAGGTAGGCAACATTTTATGGGATTAGCTTCAAAATATTTCGTTTCAGACGATGAATTTATTCCCGCATTGCAAGCGATTTGGACGAGGAAAGACTTTTGTTGTAAAAAACAATTAGACCATTTTGTAAATTATCTTTGGAGATCTGGAATTTATCCAAAAACGATTGATTTTGAGAGTTTTTGGTCATCTTTAAAGATATTGTTAAACTCCGACGATACAACAAGGAAAAAAGAAAGAAATTTGACGATTACAGATTTCAAAGGAGCTTTTGTTCTTCTTATAGCTGGAAATATTTTAGCCTCTATGACTCTTATTTTTGAAGTTATTGTTAAAAATATTTCTGTAAATAACTTTTACTAAAAGTGATTTATTTTTTAAATTCTTCTGTTATTTCTGAAAGTATTGATTATACAAAATAATAAATAAATAAATAGATAGCAAATGAATAAATAAAATAAAATAAACAGAATGGTATTTGGCAATTATTGATTTCAAAGAAAGCTTTCTTCTAACAGTTGGATATGTTTTTGCTTCACTGATTCTTATTTTTGAAACTATTGCCAATAAATTTTCTTTAATAATATATATATATATATATATTGATTCTCACAGATTTGTGTTACCTTCTAAAACGTCTTTAGACAATACCGAAACTGCAAGCAAAGCAGAACGACATTTGACAGTTGTTGATTTGAAAAGAACTTTGCTTCGTCTTATTGTTGGATATGTTTTTGCATCATTAACTGTTATTTTTTAAATTATTTCTTAAAAACCTTCATGCAAATGACTGATATTTATTACAAAAATATTGATTTGGAAGATTTTTTGGGAAGTTTTAGAATAACTTCAGACTATACAAACGCAGAAAGGAAAGGAAAACAGTATTCGCCAGTTATGTCAGAGGAGCTTTTGTTCGTTTTATAACTGTAGGGTAAGTCTAGGATAGATGGCCATAGTCTTCAGAAATTGAAACAAAAAAATCTTAGAACGCAGATACAAGAAATAGTTATGCCTATTTTAAATCCTCATACATTAAAGGAAATTTTTGCTTGTATTTATTAATTCATTTATTTATCTTTTAGGAAATGTTAAATGCGAATGATTATGTTTTAAAAATATATATTATGTTAAAAATATATATGTCTATAACAATTAGCAATTGAAAAATTGGCTTTTTTTTTTTTTTTTTTTTTTTTTATTTTATTTTTTCACCTGGAATAATTTGAGTCAACAAGGGGTCAATTTATTCCATTAATTTGTCCCATTTAAAAAATGTTTACATTAGACACAAAATTCTACCTTTTTATTAATTATTATTATTATTATTTATAATTATTTCTTTGAAAAAATCTCATCTTTTTGACTTTGAAATAAAAAGGTCTTTAATGTTTTGTCACCTCATAAATTTGTTTTTGCTCTTCCGGCCCAGTCCAGCCCTTTAGAAAATCCGCCTTTGCCGATCCAGCTCAGCCCGCTAAAAGTTCCATAAGCATGGTTTAACCATCTCAGCCCGGGAAAACCTCGGAATTAGCCCGGAAGGTTTGTTTCTTTGTTTTTATTAACAAACTCACCTTACACTCTGATAAATCAGTCACCTTAAATAACTATAAATACTACCTCATATCCTTAATGTTCCTAAATTAATACTATGTGGGCGTTATCGAAGCAGGAAAGCCGCCCCCTCCGCGGTGGATCAAAATTTCGATGGAATTTTTCCAGGCCACCCCTAGGTGGGGGTCTGAGATCGTCACATATTGCTCATTGCATGGCTCTAGAGCTCCTTCAATACAGGCTGGCTCATCAGGCATTTTGTTTCCCACTCAGTTGCTTACGCGGTCCGAATTTCAAGTGTTATCAAATCACATAAAATGGAGGTTTTGCAGCCGAAAATTGCTCAAATCATACCAGAACAGCTTTTAGAACGTTTAGATTTCCAACAGATGAAGAAAGGCGAAAGAAATGGGCTATTAATTGTCCAAAAGAAAATTGTGCGCTTAGCTATCAATCCCAAATATGAAGTGTAATTATGCTATGTTTTCTTGCATTTTTTGTATCAGTTATTTGTTTTTATTGCTGTTTGATTATCTAAATGTTGTATTTTACAACCTACACTACTTTTCAACGTGTATAAATATTTAAAATTAACTAATTTAACAGCAACAGTGATGTCTACTTTTTACGAGGGTTATAAGAAAATTTCGCCAAATATTACCTCCAAACTTAACAAGTACAAACAATAATTCGGTCTTCTCTTTAGGCAAACTCGCCATTTTAGGCGATAAAGACGCCGAATAATACGTCTGCAACTAAACGTCGCCAAGCTATATTTCCGCTGGGCAACAATGATCAGCTGTGAGTCAGCTCGTATTATAAGGTGCCTTACATAGTTCTAATGAGACGTAAAACCCAGTCAGTCTCATACAGAAATACCAACTTTCTCCTTCTCCCCAACCTTAATATTCCTGACAGTTGCAGATTTTCACTTTCAGAGCGGAATGGCAAGACCAGCACGTTTAAATTTTGTGATCTCACTAAAATGAAAATAGCGAAAATAATGCCTACTACCAAAATAATTTTAATAATTTTTCTAAGTTTTTATTTTACAATAACAATAATTTAAAAAGTCATTTTTCATTTTAGCATGATAAAAAAAAAAAAAAAAAAAGAAGAAGAAGAAGAAGAAGAAGAAGATAGAGCATAAAAAAGAAACCTGTCCATCTTTTTAAACAATTATACTCCCCCTCATTTAAAACTGGTGTTACGAAGTTTTATCACACCCCCCCCCCCCACACACACACATACAAAATAATAATAATAATAAATAAATAAATAAAAATAAAAGTCTTTATAATTTATAAGGATAGCAATACGCGTTATACTGACTTGGGCTCTTTTCGAACACTAAATTAAAAAAAAAAAAAAAAAAAAAAAAAAAATTCATATGCAGGAGAAAAATTTTAGTCCTTAAAAAGTGTCCGATGACACGAGGTAAATCAGTCCCTGAAAGATTAAAAAAGCTACAGAACTGGCGTTTTAAAGTAATAATTACAAAACTTTGAATAAACACCATAAAATGCAATGAACTCACAACAGTTGTTTCGAGTCGAAAGAACACGTAAACCTTCGTCAGGCGAACAAAGTAGGCACGAGTGCTACCGTCAAAAATCACACGCTCATTCCGCTTTCACTGCAGCACTCGTGCCTACTTTGTTCGCCTGACCAAGGGTCGTGTGTTCTTTCACCCGAAGTAAATGTTGCGAGTTTATTGTATTTTATGATGTTTATTCAAAGTTTTATAATTATTAATTATTTTTTATTTAATCAGTAACTGGCTAGCTAGACTTTCCAACATCTTTGCCCCTGTCACTGGAAGAGAGGTTTTGCGCTTGACGAGGAGTGCTGGGTTTGATCACAGGTCGCACTCGTCAACCTGGTCGTTTGGAGCATCCTGGCTAGATTAGACCTTCCAACTCCGTGGGCCTTACCAGTGACAGAGCTGTTTTGATCTCAAAGCTGGTAGCCGAAAAGTGCTGGGTTTGAACCCAGGTCGCACTCGTCGATCTAGTCGTTTGGAGCTTTCTGTAGTTTTCTCCGTAATTCGCGTAATACGAGCTGGGACCCCTGACGAAGATCTCCACGGAGGGAGCCTACCTACAGGCCTAGGACCCTAGTGTTGTCGATCGACCTTAACCCATATAACAACATCAATTTTAATCTCTAAGAAAAATAAAAGATAGTCTCTTTTTCCTTTTTTAGTGCTGCCATCTATATGCAATGTGTAAAGAATGTTTATTTATTTTAAAGTTTGTAACAGTTAATCGCTTAACAAAAAAACAAAATAAAAAAAGAAAATCTTCGGCGATTTTACGGATTTAAGTGTTAAATCAATATTTATTTATTTTATTTTACTTTGTTTGCTTTTATTAGAAATCTGTAACCTGTAAACAGTTTTCAATCTATTGAAACAATAATAATAACAGAAAAAAAAAAAGGAATAATATATTTAGTGCTGCCATCTATTATGAGCAAATACAATGTTTTATTCTATTTTTGAAATTTATTGTAAGTGAGATATTTCTTTGATAGAATTTATAGAATTTTTTATATAATAATCAAACATTCAAAATTAATAAATAATTTTATTATTATTTTTTTAACACTAAGGAAAGAAAAATAATATATATATAAACTTAGTTTTGAATAAATACCCTTTAAAATTTGTTGCTCTAATTTATAAATTGAGGTTAAATTATTGCATCGATTTTTTTTTTTTTATAGATTTCTATCAGTACAGATTAAAAGTGTTTATGACACAGGTTATATAGGGCTATAAAATTCTTAAATATGGGTCTTAAAAATAGTGATATCTAATGTTGAGTTACAATATGCTATTAATTAATTTTTTTTTTTTTTTTTTTTTTTTTCATCATTTGCTTTTTTGTTCTGTTTATACTCACAGTCTAAATATTATATGTTCATCTTGAAAAGGTGGATAAAATTTACTCACTAATACTTTTTCTTTCGCTTGTCTAATACATTAGAAAAGAAATATGGGTTTTCAAAGAAATTATCTCAAAACTTCAGTGACTTTTTGGTGTTAATTTAAAAGATTTGTTTTAGATTTCTTTACGTTTACTTCTGTTTTGTCTAATAAAATATATTTAAATATTGAAACATGCTTTTAATTTTTACTATATGTCAATTCATCACACTCTCATTGAGTTTACATTATAAATTGAAATGCATTTATTTCAATAAATAGATCTGTCTATTGCGTCACGCTATCCAAAACTGAAAGTAAAATTTACGTAAATGTTTTCTTTGCATCGCACTATCTCTTTGCACACATTTTCACTTAGTTTGGATACTATGGCATAAAGTAAACATTTTCATAAATTTTACTGCATAGTGTTCCAATTCCACGCATAGTGTCGCGGCTAAGTTTTGGTGCTTACGCTGCGTCACTGGAAACACTATTGTGTCTCATTATAGTATATCGTATAAAATTATATTAATACATAAAATAATGTAATAATGTCGAAATTTTATGTATAAAAAAGTAGTTATAGTTAATAAAAAAGCAATTGAAATAATAATATAATCATAATAATGTGATATCTTTATTAAAACCCGAATACTTTCTTCACTGAAGACGGTACGCTTTAGGCTACCGAAACAGCTGTATGCATTTGCAATATTTTTGTTTGGCCTTTCTGACGTAGTAGTTTATTCGGGTTTTAATATTCCAACGCGAAGTCTCCTGTTATTATGTGATATCTTTATTGCTATTATATATCAATAATAGGATATATAAATTTAAGTTCTTTCACACTTTGTCATTTATAAACTACATTTAATTTTTTCTTTTTCTTTCGTTTACTTATGTACAATTTTTCTATTGCAGAAAGACTTTTATTTAACAGAATTATGCATATATATTCGATGAAATATTCTAATAGCTCAATCATCTAAAAAAAAAGTAATGAGACTATTTTACACTTTTTTCTATGTGAATAAGGTGTTTGGCTTTAAAGCAAATTGACTGCACGTGGGATCTAGGTCTAGGTGGGGGGCTTTTAACAGGCTCTAGTCCGAATTTACGCGAGTTTCAGAGAAAACCACCGAAAATTCCGAGCGGCAAGGTCGACGAACGCGACTTGGGATCAATCCGGTACTTACTGTCTACCATGCCAGAGTCGAGAGAAGAACCTTTTTGTTACTGGTGGGGCCCTATGTACATTAAAAAAAGATTACAACTAATCAACAGAAAATTTCATTCGGTTTTCGAAGGATTTATACATTTTGAAGTTCGCTTTCACGCGAAATTTTGAGAAAACTACGGAATTCTTAACCCGACAGGCGTGACTAGTGTTCGAATTAGCATACATCGGTCTCATCCGTTGTTCAGAAATTCTATGGTTTTCCCGAAAACTAATACGTAAATACGGAATGTCTTAGATGCACCTCTACGGTGGGCAATCCACTTCCGTAGTCTCCATAACTACATACACCACCATACATAAAGACGATTTGGTCTTCTTAAAAAAAAAAATGCATTGTGTTTTGAAAAATTTTATGGCATCTCAAGTAAAAATGAATTTAATTCCATGGCATTTTTTATTTAGCGGATCTTGTTAAGCTGATGCTGAATAGATTTTGAAATATATGAACCGGCAAATGATGCTGCTATTTTGATATTTTCTCCATTTATTTGGAAGTTTCTCAGCTTGTATGTGTATCCCCAAGCTTGAAGTCAGCAACTGACATAACATGGTGCTTGTCGAAGGTAAGTTATCATCCTGGTCTCTGATTTCTGAAATGAGAGAACGTACGCTGTGTACGTCCTGGTAGTCAGGGGTCAGTCAGTTTGGACCTAAGCCGGGGAATGTCGCTTTCAATGGATGTCTTCCAGTGGAGTTCTAGCTCGTATTTACTGAAGTTTCGGAGAAAATCTCGAAAAACTTTGAACGGGTAGGCTGACAAATGCAACCTTAATTAGAGCTGAATGGTAAAACCTGGATGGCGATTAAGTGTATAGATGCATAATTCACACCAGAGAATTAAAGATAGTAACCTCTCAAGATTTCCTGGTACTCTTTATCTAGTTATATGAAACAAATATTTTTTGTATAAGATCTTTTAAACTGTACACAGGTATCAATAAATATAAATTCTTTCCAATAGGTTTACATTATGGTAATCAAATTAGAGTACATTTATAACTGAATAATGTTATAATCATGCGACTACGAAGAATTTTTCGATATTTAGCAAATGAGTACTAAAATGACAACAATGAGGATTAATAAAAAGTTCCTTGTAATAGTTTTTTATAACTTTAAAAAATGTCTTAGGATTGTCTTAAAAATATAAGGACATTTGGTCAAATCTGTCATTTTTTTAGATTAGGCATTGTTTTGTTTTAGCTAAATCCAGACCAAAACCTTGAAGAAATGAAGTGAGAGGAGTTGGCATACGGCTTATCATTATGCAGGTCAATGAAGTTGACTCTTGTCTACTCAAGATGTCTGCCGCAATAGCAGACAAGGCTACGCAGGAGCAGGGCTCCAAGAATTTGAAAAAGACATGACCGCCAGCTATAATTTCTGAAAATCCGTAAAAAATATCCCCCTCCCTGTTCTTTATTTTATTTTATTTATTTCTTTATTTATTTTCAAATTGTGAAATTTACTTGAATATAGAAATAAAAAATCTGTGCATAAAAACAAAATATTTACTAGGCTAGAATGATCATAGCCTCCTAAAATAGACGACTGTCGCGTGGCTCGGAAACTAGGCAACAGTTCAAGCGGTAGACAGCGCCACCTGGTACAGATTGCGCGACTTTTTTATTCAACAGCCACCAAAAATTTTTAAATGTGGGATTTGATATACGTAAAAGGCGAATAGAATCGAAGAAACGTCGATTGTATATATCACATATCACTTCTTAAAATTATTGATGACAATTGAATAAAAAAGTCGCGCAATCTGTACCAGGTGGCGCTGTCTACCGCTTGAACTGTTGCCATGTTTCCGAGCCGTGCGACAGGCATCTAGTTTAGTAGGCTATGGAATGAAACATCGAAAACCACTTGTTTAAATTTCACATCATGAAACTTGTTTAACTATTTTTACTAAATAGATACATCATCGACATTACACTGACACAATGATTCAGCTCCAGATCGCTAAGCATGTGCAAACAGAAGCAGTGTAAACCAATTCCCTAAAACGGTGCACTAATTTAACACCTAGTTGTGAAACATGCACGGAGAAAAATCGTATAAATTCCCTAATAGTAGTATTGGCTTAACACAGTGTCTCAATACGTAGTGAGTGGGAAACGGTGAGAAATTAGACGACATTAAGAGTGGAATGGGAACCTGATTCTGAGACAAATTTTTTACCATAATATTAAATAAATAAAAAATAAGTTGAGTTTCCTTAAAGTTGAAAACATAGTTAACAGTTAAAAAATATTGGTCGCCAAAGGCGACCAAACGACCGTATTTTACGAGTTTTGCCCAGGAGCAATATTGAATCTATCGAAGCGTTGGCTAGAACTGTGTTATCTCATTTATTTGTCAGATTTGAGACCCATAGTTTCAATGACTTTCGTCTCGTATGATCCATGTTGCATAATTTCACAATTACAATGCAGATTTTATTACATGATAACTGTGTTACTTAAAGGCTTCAGCGGTTACGATTTTGGCTTCAGGTTTTTGCGGACATGACCTTTTCTCTTGTATCATTCCTCAAAAACCCAAACCATAACAATTATAGTACATTAATTCCCGTAACAATTTTTCCTTACTCAGAAAAATGTATTAAAATTGAAGGCTGCCTTAAATAAACGAGAAATTAAGTTGACTTGTGTTGTGATGATTATTACACTAGAGTTGCCCCGTTGACTAATAGCGACCCATGGTCTGGGATTCACTCCTAGGGGTGGCTTGGAGACATGCTATCACAACCTCGATCCTTCGAAGAGGCGATGTCTCCCCCGCTCCGCCAGCCTCCAGAGGTAATATTACGGAAAACGGAAAACACTACCAACATTACGGATTTTACGTGCACCAGCCAAGATTCATGTACACAACGATCTTTCGCTGGTTCAGGAATCAAACCTGAAATTTAAAGGAAATGACAAAATCTAGTTTAAAACTTTTATTCCCTTTAGTTCCCCTAAAAATATTAGTAATTTAGCTGTTAAGGAACGCGATGCTATTAGCCTAACAGATAGAGTTTATAAAATTCCAATTAAATTGTACCCTGATACATTTTATTACAAAGGCCAATGAAAACAAACTTTCAAAAGTTGTTGAACATACACATAATATTAAGTAAAATTTAACTAGCTCTATTTTAGATAATTTCCTGCATTCTCATCCTAATGCTATTCTTGATTGGGCAGAAACAAAAATTATTTATTCTCCTTCTATTAAATAAGAGTTACTACACTCTGAAGCTGCTATTTATAATTAATTGTAAGGATTTCATTAACTGTGATACTGCTGGTGGTTGTCCTAAAATTTGGACTTTTATACTTTCACCTAAATATTAATTTTCCTCCTGTTTACCTACATAAGTGTTTCTGAGAGCTTATAAAGTTTGTGAACTATCTCAGTATGGTAAGACTTTTTTATTTATTTTTTTTAATTATTATGAATTTTTTCTTTATCCTGATTACTGACTATTTATCTAGTATAAAACTACATGTACTTTACTGACTTTTTCTTAATTTGTAATTTTAGTCGTCATGGAAAGGTTATATTTCTTAAGGTTTAAAACTTGATTATTTGAACTGGTTACTGGCTTTTACATAAAATCTTTGGATAATCATCCTTAAAATTCTCTGTTTTTGAAATTTGTCTTTATGGAAAAAAATGAATCTCTGTAAATCTGGACTGTTTCACTCTCCGTTCACTGCATATTATTTGTCAGTTCGCTTGCTTGTTCATAATTGAAACATTTTTAGACTTGTAAACTTTGTTAACATAATTTGAAACATTTTTCTGCAAGTGTGAATTTTCACCTCCTATGTATGCTGGCCACTGTCTATTCTACTTAACTCTTTAGCATTGAAGCTCTCTGACGCTATGGGAGTTGTCGTGTTTAGAAAAATTTGTTTCCTAGAGTGTGAATTTAGTACCTTTATTCAATAAGCTAAACATTTGACATTTCATCTACAATTTCATGTATAAATCCTTGCAATAGGTGGAACATTTACCTGCTAACCATCTCAAATTCATCTGAGCGTTCTCTGTTTCAGTTTCTCTGGGAATGTGAACTTGCATGTCAATTGAAGTATAATTTTCTTAAAATGTGAACTCTTTACTTGATCAACACACAGGCCTTTTCACTTGTTTACATTTGTGACAGTCTTATGACATTTTAAGACCTGTCAACTGCAACCTATTATTTATCGTAATACATGCATATATAGTCAGCAGCAAAATTATTGAAGCACACATCCACATTTTTCATATATATATATATATATATATATATAGATAGATAGATAGATAGATAGGTAGATAGATAGATAGATAGATGAGAGGAGGGTATTATGGAATACCATTTACATTTCTTAAAATAAACTTTACTTGTTTTGTAATAAAAATCCCCAAAATCATGATGAGTACATAGTGTAATTATTTGTAAGGAATTGTCAGTGAAAAAAAATATTCAATTTTTCTTTCTTTTTTTTTTTTTTTTTTTTTTTTGTAAAAAGTTTACTTAAAAAAAAGTTACAAATGGAGGTTAATATGAAATAGGTGGTTTAAACTGTTTAAACCATAGAAAAACTAATTAGACTTCATAAAATCATCTTCGGAGAATTTTCTGTGACAGAAGATGCATTCGGCATCTTTATTTTCCGTTTCTTTAGTTGAATACACGAAGTCAGTTTCAGATGATACAATGAAATACCTAGTATTCCACAATACCCGACACGCCATCTTTAAAAGTGAACTTCTAAATTGCTGGATAAAATATTTTCAGCTAAAAAACGACCAATGTATAACAAAATAAAATTATTTGAGCATACATTATGCTTAACATCAATCTTCAAATCACATGTGCATTAATAAGTTTAAATGTTTGAAAACTTACCTGCAAAAACTTTTAAAAATCACAAAACTTATTTTGTTCTATAGAGAATGGTACGACAGCAACAAGCGATTGCTTCTAACTGTATTGCTTCATGGGAATCCTTCTTGAGTAATTCATAGTATTTTGAAGAGATAGCAGCACCAATCAGAGCCGAAACCTCGGTATTTCATATTTCCGTACTATTTCATAATAACCTCCTCTCCTTTATATATTAGCTTGATAGCTAATTTTAACATCAAATTATTTTTTTTTATAAACAACATAAAGACTAAAATCATGACTGGAGAAATATTTACTTAACAAAACAGTATCAGGTGCACATCTTTTAAATACGAATCATTGCAAGCCCTTTAATAATTTTGCCGCCGACTGTATCTACTTTATATTTTCCGTAAATCTTACCTGATGATGTGAGTGTTTACTGGCGAAAAGCTCCGTGTAATTTCAATCTTTTAACATAAAGTGTTTTTAAAAACTTACGTGTCTTATTATTATTATTTTTTTTTTTATGATTTTTAATGTTCTAACACAAAGAAGGGGGTTACATGGATTTTAAAATTTTATTTATTCATTTCTTTAATTTAAAAATACAATATGCCTAGACATACTTGCCAATCTAACCCGGAAGGTTGTTAGTTCCCGCCCCTTTTTGTACACCACTTAATTTTTAGAGTAATTCTCTTCAAATATATTTACGATTAAATAAGAAGTAAGTATTCTACAAACAGACTGGTGTAAAAAAAAAAAAAAAAAAAAAAGAAAGATTTAAAAAAAAAAAAAAAAAAAAAAAAAAAAAAATCGGCGGAAAGAGGCGGGACTAACGGGTTACGTTGGCAAGTATGCCTAGAATATTTTCCCAAAGTTTCAAGTCAATCGGTGTAGGAGCGAGACTCTTTGGAAATTTCCTATATTAGGTTCGTTTTAATCCTACTAAACTTTAACAGCTTTTTTCAGAAAACACTAATTTTGAATTCGATGGACACGATTTATTAAAAACTAATGCACCGATTTTATTGACATTTTGCACACATCTTCAAAATAGAATTGACTAGTGCTTGAACTAAAGATTTTTCTTTTTCTTTATTTCTTTGTTTTTTTAGGACTGACGACTATTAGTCTCAATCTGGGATTTTTGCGGTGTCATTTTTCGATAGTTGGACATTTATCGAAATCTAAAATTTATCGAAAATATAACTGAATAATTTAAAAGCGATGTTACAATTTGAAAAAAGAAAAATAAAGAAAACTAATAGTCCTCTAAATTCTGCTTTTGCCAGAATTTCATCAAAATATTATTATTATTATTATTATTATTATTTTTTTTTTTTTTGGGGGGGGGGGGGAGAAGAAGAAAAGAAAAGAAAATTAATAATAATCATTATCGAAACAAAAACTATCGAAAAAGTATTTTATAATAATTTTGAATTAGGAAATAAAAAGTGCGCATGCAAAATGAAATAAAAATAAGTAAAAAAATGAATTTAATGATTTAATTTTTATATAAAACATGATCGCGTGCTATCTTAAAAAGTAGATGTAAAATTTAAAGTTTATGTGGTGCGTGTGGCATCTATAAAAATTGTTTTAAGAAATAGAAATAGAATAGAATAAAGAAGGCAATGATATTGGTTGCAATTTGTTATATAGTTTGAATTTTATAGAAGTAATATCTACCGTAGGAATAATTTCTTATGTTAAAACTATAGGGAATTGTTATGAGAGTACAAGCGATGCTATTTTATTTTATTTATTTATTTATTTTCGATTTCAACTAATTTTACAAGGCAGTACATGGAGTAAATTGTACGGAAAATTTTAGTGTGTTGCATAAAACTCCGGAAATATTTCTAAGTTAAAAAATCTTTTAAACCTTCGTTCAATCACTAGTAATACTTATCTACTAACAGAAAAATATTGACCGCGAGAACACTTTTTGTTTCTGGAGGATATTCAGAAACCAGGTCCCACCGGCTGAATTTTCCAAATGTTTAAATGAAAATTTTATGACATACTGTTTAAATGTTGCCTTTTTATCTACTCAAAAATTTAAATAAAATAATTAATTTATTATATTGAAAAAAGAGAGAGAGAAAAAAATATACTTTTTTAAACCTTCGAAATTCATGTAACCCCTTAAGGGGATTTGGCACCTTTGAATTGGCACCACTGAAGACTTCATATAAAAGCATATGTTTCCATTTAATATCTATAAATTGAACTATATTAGTTTTGTTCTATGAAATATATATTCATGTAACATCTTATGGTTTTATGATATATATATACAAATTTCTAATCTTTAAATTGCGTTTTCTCCGTTTGTATTTTTTCATGAATTCATGATCTTCAAAATATTAAAACTTCTGTAGATATTTAAGATAGGACTTAATAATTTTTTTGGATGTTTAATAGAATCTACTTAAAAGAATTGTGGATGGATTTTGAAATTTATTCATTAGTTTTTGAGAAAAAATAAAATTAAAAGTGCATGTCAATGTAAAAATTATATATATATATATATATATATATATATATATATATATATATGTGTGTGTGTGTGTGTGTGTGTGTGTGTGTAATAAAAATTTTAAAAATGTTGTTTTTTATTTTTAATATTTTGATATTGCAAAATCCAGTCCTAACTCATTTAAATAGGTTCTATTAAACATCGAAAAAATATTAACCTTTTCTTAAATACTGTCGAACCTCGTTAAGGTGAATCTCAAAGAGGAAAAATATTGTTCATGTTATCAGTAGTTCATGGTATCAGTAACTAATCTTCATATAACTAATCTAATCTTCATTTTGACGGGGATTGTGGAAACAGTTCATGTTAAAAGTAATTCACGTTAACAATGTTCACGTTAACGAGGTTCGACTGTATTTGTAGGAGTTTCAGCATTTTGAAGTTCACGAATTCATGAAGAAAGGCAAACTGAGGAAACGTAATTTAAAGATTACAAATGTGTGTAAAAAATGTAACAAAAATTATAAGAATTGTCCTTTGAATATATATTTTATTGAACAAATCTAATATAATTTATATAAATATTGAAGGAAAATATAAGCTTTTATATCACTGTTAAAAATGGTTTCTCAAAAATGAGCAAAATTGTCTCAGAATAGCTCCGAGACAATATATACTTAAATTTAAAAATACCACATGTACTCATTTTTGAGTATATTGACATGCTCAAAAATGGGATTGACCACTAAGAATCGCAATATCCCAATTTTTGAGCATGTCAATATATTAAAAAATGCGTACATAGGTTGTTAAATGTTATATTGTTTTTGAGCTATTTTGAGACAATTTTGCTCATTTTTGAGAAACCATTTTTAACAGTGATGAAACCTTCAGTAGTCAAGAGATAACAAAGATATAACAAATTCCTTCCTTAAGGAAACTGAGCACTACTGGTGCTAAGTTTTCTTAAGAAAGGAATTTGTTAAATCTTCATGACATTATTTATTCAAATATCACATACATTTATTCCTCTTAGAATTAAAAATAAGTTTAATGTCATAGATATGGTTTTGTTCTATTTATATTATTAATATATATATATCTATATATTAACATCATTGCATACAATTTTACATTACATTTTGATGAATAATTTTCATACGTAACTAGTATGTTGTGGCCACTATGAGATTTTCTTCTATATAATTAATTTTATACAAATTCATGCAGAAGAAATTATTTATTAAATTACTATTTATGAAAATTATTTTACATGATAAATGCAGACGCTTTTATCTGACAAAATTATAACACTAAATGCCGAAACATAGTCAATTTCGTGCCAACTTTTTTTTTTTTTTTTTTTTTTTATCTTTTTAAATAAAAAAAAATCGGTAACTTTGTTTTAAATTATCACAGATCTATGGTTCAAACATTCGTTTAAAGGTATTGACGAACACTTTCGAAAGGTGTCCATACTGAAAATTTACATCCCCTGGGGGGATACTTGCCCCCAGGAGAGAGTCATATTCCCATATGCACAAACTTTCCCCCCTAATTTACTACTACTATTATCAATAATTCATATTAATTTTGCAATCAAACGTTAAAAAAACGCTCATTATGTACATTTATGCGAAATATTGTCTTATACTGCCACATGTGAAAAATTTAGATAAACTGGGATCACAGCGCCACCTGTTGAACGTTGAAAGATAAATCCTTAAATCTAATCGGCACTAGTTTATTTCAGGGTCCAACTAAATACCAAGTTTGTTTAAATTCGTTGATTGGTTCGTGAGATACAGTGTCCACAATATCTGTGGTACACACACTGACGGACGAACAGACACACAGACAAACATTTTCTTAAAAAAGCCAAATCGTGTCCAGGACATCCAAAACGTGGAAATCACTCGAAAACTGGAGTTTGAAAATTTTTACGAATGCAGTTCTTTCTCTGTATATACATACAGATGAAAGTAAAAATGTAATTTTCAAGAACAATTATGCATAAATTAAAGAAAACAAGTTAGATACAAAACAGTAATTTTATTTTTATGATCTTTATTAACATTACAATATTAGATTTTTTCTTGAAGAGACAAAAAATTTATTACACTTGATATACCGGGATAAATTTTGGCTTTCAAGTTTTATTCAAAAAAATCATGCGACGGTTTAAATATAGCTCTCTCTCTAAGAATAAGGGATTTAAAAACAAGTTTGAAGATGTCATATACAGGGTCCATAAGTGAAGAGCAATTATATGTCCTGAAATGCATTTTTCATCACTTATCTTCTTCTCGTAGAGCAGCGTAATCTTGAAACTTTTCTAGTAACTCTTTCAAAAGTTGATTCTGTGTGAGAAAATAATAATAATAATAATAATAATGATAATAATAATAATAATAATAATAATAATACTAAAAACAATTGCATTGTAATTTATAAATTAAAGCTTCCTACTTAACGGCCCTCTTCACTTAAAGTCGCCGGAATCCCGAGCCAATGTTATTCTATGGGAAATTTTTCTTTACAAATAACTTATTAACTAATACATATTTTTAAATTCTGCTTTCCCATTCAGAAAATTCCCAACTGTTAAATTGGCGGACCTTTTTTAAAAATATATTTCTTTTTTTTTAAATTTTTAATATTTTATTTTGAAATTGAAAAATGAAAAAAATTCACCTATTGAAAATTCGTATTTTGCAGCTTCAAAATAAAATATAAAAAATTAAAAAAAAACTTTTAAAAAAAGTCAATTTAACAGTTGGGAATTTTTAGAATGTGAAAACAGAATTTAAACATATGTTTTAGTTAATAAGTTATTTGTAAAGAAAATTTCCCATAGAATAACATCAGCTTCGGCTTCCGGCAACGGTGAGTGAAGCGGGCCCTTAAAGACTAATAAAACTTTTTCCAATTAGAGGTTTCTTTCTTTCTATCTTTTTTTTTTTTTTTTTTTTTTTTTTTTTTAATGCAAATTTTATATGTGAAAAAAATAATAATAAATTGTTAAATTTTTATTTATAAACTAAAACTTCATACATAAAGACTAGCAAAAAGTAAATTTTGCAATTTTTTGAAAAAGTGTATTTTATTTTTAATTTTAAAGTGCTATTACATAAATGCTTGCATTTTCTTAAACATGTTTGTAGTTAGAAGTATGTCTGCGACCAATGGTTATAGAAATAAAGACCACCTACGGAATTTGTTTTGCATCCTGTATATACCAGAAATTTGATTCAATAAATATTAAACAATATCTAACAAAATTAAAAAGCATTTATATTTTTGGTTTGTCAGTTAATCTTCGCCTATTTTTCGTAAATATTGTTAGAACGCTTTAAAAACTGAGATTTATTTTTCAAGTTTTCTATAGAATGTTCCCTATTGAAAATTTTATAAATTAGTTTGTATTAGGAACTTACAAAATATTTCAGATGTATTACAATTTATGACAGAAATCCTTTAAAAAAATAAATGTATTTTTCTTTTCTTTTTCTTTTTTCATTATTTTTATTCTGTACTAGAAATAACGAAGCTAATGTTATGTTGATTATATAAAAACTGATATAACAATGAGACAATAAATAAAAACTTTACAATCAAACAACATAAATTACAAAAACTCGACTATTGTTTCAGGTTGAAACAATTAAACACAACGCTTCATCATTTGAGAGAAGTACAAGTGCATTTGCAAAGCTTTTATTCATCACAGTTATCACCCCTTAATTTTAATAGAACGTCATACTATGAATTTTGGAGGTAATGTTTTGCCTATATTTACCGATTCTCTTCTTTTCCTCAACGTAGAATCTTTATCTTCTGAGGAAGATTTCGGCCATTCCATCCATGATTCATCCACATCACCCAATTCCCTAAAGAGAGAGAGAGAAATGTTAAAAAGCATGTTCTAATAATATTATAGTTTTAAAAAATTAAAGAACACGCTTTTATAGAAATGTGAACTAAAAAAGCACAAAATATCTATCTTAGTATTAAAATGCAGAGTAAGAGAAAATCGTGTGAGTGACACACCATAATATTTACATACATTTAAATCTTTAATTAAAATAACTTAGAATTAAACAAAAACCATTTTTAAAAAATCTCCCCTGTCTAGAATCGAACGCTGGAACATTAGGTTCGTAGCGCGGAGCTTTACCTCAACGCCACATAGCTCACGTAGGGAAAGTATTTTTTTACAATATAAATTTTTTGTTTGCTCCCAGAGCAATTACAAACATACATACAAACATACATACAGGTAAAGCTAATAAAAGCGTGTTAAAAAAAAAAGAACTTCGCTATATATATATATATATAATATACATATTTGTATTATCTTAATATAAAAATATAAAGCTATTTAAATGACTGAGATAGTATGATGGAGTTTTGAAAAAATGCTGTGTCATGTGATTCTTTTATACGCAGACGCCGTAGAGGAATGCCAGACACTATAGAAGAGGTGCATCAGTAGCCAGACTTCAGAATTTTTATGAATTTCATAGATTAGTTTAGATCGAGACCATAGCTCTTCATCTGGTAAGTGTTAAAACAATCTCTTCTCCCTTGTTTAGTAAATTATGAAAACCGTAGTTTAAACAGGAAAAATAATCTGGTGTGTCACTCCCACTACTATCTCTTACTCTGATATTTAATACTATAAATACAGGTTAGAGATTAAGAGGTAAGATAACGAGTACTGTTATGTAAACCTATGTTAAACAATCCAAATTAGGCTTCGGAAAAGTTTTATATGATAATTAGTTCTGTGTGAGGGGGCTGTTATTTACCATATCTCTTTGAGGAATTTATTTCAATTCCCGAACGGCTTTCCTGGAAATGGTACAATATTATTAGTAAAGCATATCCACTAACAACGAATAGCTAGTGTGTTATGGCCACCACACGACTTTCTTCTATATTTTCCTATACAAATTCACTCAGTAAAATAATTTATTAAAATTATTATTTTAAAAAATCATCTTCTCTGATAATGCACACGGTTTACATATTAGAGAAGTAGTATAACACTAAATATCCAAAAAGAAAAAAAAAAGGTGAATTTATTCACAATATTACATAAAAAAAAAAAATAGATAATTTTATTTTAAATTATCGCAGATCGATGGTTCAACCATTCGTTTTAAAAGGTATTGACGAGCTCTCTTGAAAGATACCCATCATGGAAATTTACTAGTAATATTTAATGATATAATATAATAATGATATAATATTTAATGATAGTAATATTTAATTCATGAAAATTTACTAGTAATATAGTAAATGTAGTAAAATATAGTATAATTCATGCAATTTTACTAGTAACCCCCCAGGAGGGGGGGGGGAGGCAACGCTCCTACATATACAAAAAAAAAAAAAAAAAATTCCAGATGACTATCTCTATTACACAAAATATATATTCGTTTCATTTTATTTAGTGCAGTCTATAGATGTTAAACTGTATTTACCTGCAATTTCCCCCATAGATGTAATGTATTTGAAAACTTTTGAATGTTCTTGTACGCGAACCATTTGCTTCATCTCAACGAAAAGCTTTGTGTGGCATCCCTATATGATACACACTTAGAATACCGAGTTTGGAATTTCTGCTACTGTTTGTTCTTGAGTTATGCTGATAACACACAGACACACAGACCATTCGCTAAAAATATGATTTTCGTATTTAGGGGACTTCAGAACATGTAACTATAACAAAAACTCACGTTCGCAAATTTGACCCTAAAACAATACTTTCTCGACCCTATGGGTAAGAGAAAGTAAAAAAAGGATAATTTTTAAAAATTCCGTGTCTAGCCTTCCTGTTAAACTTTTAAAAGGGGTTAGTTGCCCCTTTGAAAGTTATGAAAGTTACGTCTTCTTCACATTATGGGGTAAGATGAAGAAATTTTTTTGAATAATATGCTGGTAGTTTTACATCGAGTAAATATGCTGGTTGTCTCCTATATTGTTTTAAAAAGACTTGGCACCACTAAAGGCTTCATATAAAAGCTTATATTTCCATTTAATATTTATAAACTTAACTGTATTAAGTTTGTTAAATAAAATAGATATTCAAGCAATAATTCTTAGGGTATATATATATATATATATATATATATATTTGTAGATTTGAAATCCTTAAATTATATTTTTTCAGTTTTTATTTCTTCACGAATTCATGATCTTCAAATTCTTAAAGCTTCTACAGATATTTAAGTAGAGACTTAATGTATTTCTTGTATGTTTAACAGAACCCACTTAAAAGAATTAGGGATGGATTTTTAAATATCTTTAAATATATATATATATATATAAATGTAGTAAAAATTATTATTATTATTATTATTATTATTATTAGTATTATTTACAAATTTTTACATAGAGATGCATTTATTTATTTAATTTTTTCTCAAAAATTAATTAATAAATTTCAAAATTCATATTTAATTTCTTTAAGTAAATTCAATTAAATATATATTGTAGAATTTCTAGCATTTCGGGGATCATAAATTCATGAAAATATGTGAAATGAGAAAATGCAATTTAAACACAATCTATACATATAAAAGAGTACTTCCACTCACTCACTGACTCATCAACGCACAGCAAAATCTACTGGAGCCACTGACTCGAAACTGGGCCAGATTATAGAACATATAGTGTAAGCACCCCCTAAGAAGCGATTTTGCGAAATTCGCCCCCCAAGGGGGGTGTAGGGGGCAAAATGTGATTTCACAAAAACCTTCATATCTCAAAGAAAAAAACAGATATCCGTAAAATTTTTGCTTTAAAATATAGCCAATTTAATTATCTAAAAATCAATTTCTGGAATTTTAGAAGTTCGATCCCCAAGAGGGGAAATGGGGCAAAACGTGATTTCACATGCGCAAAACGTGGTTTCACATACTCCTATATATCTCAAACAGAAAAACAGATATATGTGAAATTTTTGCTCTAATATATAGCTAATACAAATAGCTAAAAACTAATTTCTGGAATTTTCGAAATTCAGCCCCCAAGAGGGGAGGAGAGGGGGCAAAACGTGATTTGAAATAATCCTTTATATTGCAAACAGAAAAAAATATATGTGTAAGATATTTTTGCTCTAAAATATGGCTCCCATAAATACATAAAAACTAATTTCTTTAATTTTAGAAATTCGTCCCAGGTGGGGCGGGAAATGGGGGCTATGGAGTAAAAAAATAGAAATATAGTTAGACCGTTCAAAATTGGTACAGATCGGTTTTAGAGATCTGCAAGTCAAATGAGGATATTTTTGAAAGAGTACAGTTATTAGGAGGGTCAGAAAGGTGTGTGTGGGGGAGGAGGTGGGGGGGGACGGAGGGTAAAAAAAATAAAAATTGAGTTAGACCGTTCAAAATTGGTACATAAAGGTTTTTGATACCTACAAATCGATTGCGGATATTTTCGAATTTGTAAAGTTATTAGGAGGGGCAGGAGGAGGGGACGGAGGGGCAAAAAATAAAAACAGAGTTAGGTCGTTCAAAATTGGTACATAGACTTTTTTATACTTATAAATTGATTGCGGATATTTTCGGATTTCTAAAGTTATTAAATTGGTACATGGAAGTTTTTGATACCTACAAAAGGATAGACGGGAAGGGGAGGTGAAAGGGCAAAAATATATAAATAAGAGTTAGAGCGCTGAAAATTAGTGTTGTTAGGTTTTGAGGCCCGATAAATCGATTGCGGATATTTTCGAAAGTACAGAATTATTATGAAGGGCGGGAAGGGATCGGGCGCAGGGGTAAAAAAAAAAGAAATTCAGATAAAATGTTGAAAATTATATTATTAGGTTTAAAAGCTCGAGAGAACGACTGCGAGTATTTTTTAAAGTCTAAAATAATTAGGAGGGGCGGGAACGGTAGGTGAAGGAGCATGCGAGCCTTGCGCGCCTGTATACGCTGCCGCAGGCAGTGGTGGCCCGAAACGATTATTCCACTGATGGGAGAATTTTTTATTATTATTTTTTTTATGTTTTTCCCTTACGATAATATAGTGATTCATTAAGAGTGTTGAACATAAATGCGTGAGCGCAGCGCACAATTGCCTGCGCTGCCAAGGGCAGTGGGGACCCGTTTCGACATTTTTTCCAATCACATTTTTTTTTTTTTTTTTTTTTTCGCATGATAAAAATTGATGCAATTTTGAGAATTCATTAACTATAGTGATTCATTTAAAAATAATGACCAGCGAAGCGGGCGTAGCCTGCTAGTGTATAAATAAAATTATACTATTAAAAAATTAAAGAACACGCTTTTATTGAAATGTGAACTAAAAAGCACAAAATATCTATCTTTATAGTATTCAAATGCAGGGTAAGAAAAAATTGTGTGGGTGACACACCATATTACAGGGTGATTATAAAATAATTTAGAATTAAACAAAAACCCCTTTTAATAAATCGTAAATTCCAAATAACTTACGAATTTTTTAAATTGGAAAAATCATAGTCTATGATATTCATGCCAGTATCCTAAATATTATTTCGAAAGTGGTTTGACATCTTTACGATGAAAATATCCCTCAAGATTGACGTTTATGTGAAATTTTGCTCTATTCAGCCATGGTAAGAAATTCGTAAATTTCCAATAACTTACGAAATCTTTATATTGGAAAATTCATAGTCATTAATATTCATGCCAGTGTCCTAAATAATGTTTCAAAAGTAGTATGACATCTTTACGATGAAAATATCTCTCAAAATTGACGTTTATGTGAAATTTTCCCCTATACTGCCATGTTAAGAAATTCGTAAATTTCCAGTAACTTGCGAAATTTTCAAAGTAGCATATTTATAGTTACTGATGTTCATTCCGGCATCAAAACTGATATTTTAAAACTGGTCTGACATTTTTACAGTAAAAAGTTTTCATTTAATGCACGTTTAAGTGATTTTTTGTCCTATTCTCCCATGTTAAGAAAATCGTAAATTTCGAATAACTTACGAAGTTTTTAAAATCGAATGTTGCAAATGAATAGGGTTCTTGCCAGTGTCGAAAGTAATATTTTAAAACTGATCTGACCTCTCTGCGACAATTTGTTCTTGAGATATCGTGTACACAGACTAACAAACTAACGGACTGACCCACTAACAGACTAACAGACTAACAGACTAACAGACACCCTACAGACAGACACCATAGAAATTTTGTCATTTTCGGATTCCTCACACCTGAAAACGTGTAGAAAAGTCAAAAAACCGAGGTCGAAAATTTTCACGATTACCTAAGTTCCCCATACCTATAGTATGATGGGGAACTAAAAAATCTCCATTGACTGGGCTCGAACGTTAGACCTTTAGGTTCGCAGCCCGGAACTTTGCCTCACAGCCACAGCGTTCACGTAGGGAACGTCTTTTTTTACAATATAGATTTTTTGTTTGTCCCAGAGCGGTTACAAACATACATACATACAGGTGAAGCTAATAAAAGCGTGTTTAAAATTCATAAGAATTGTTGCATGGATATATATTTTATTTTTAAAAAATCTAATATAGTTTAATTTATAAAGAATAAATGAAAATGCAGACTTTTAAATAAAACCATCAGTGGTGCCAAGTCAAAGGTACCAAGTCCTCTTAAATTAGATTTTGCGCATTAATTTTTAGAAAAATATTTAATAAGTGATTAAGATATTATTTTGTTTTAGTTTTCTCTCTGCCTATCACGTTTTTTAAAATAAATATATAATGTTTCATAAAAAGTGCGGATTTTACATAGAAATCCCACAAGCCATCTTATCTCTGAATATACGGCCAACTTACTTTAAGAGTGGAGTACGATGATTAAATCGTGTTAAAAGGAAAATTTTATTTCAAAGCGTTTATAATACTTTTTAAGTTAGATATATTTTTACTATGTACTTAAAAGTATAAATATTCAAAAGCGTTCAATGAATAAGGAATATAAGCAACAGGAGATTTCACAGAAATATTAAGCAAAAACTTACGACATCTTACCGCAATCTACCTAAAGAATAATATTATATTTTTAAAAAATTAAATAACACGCTTTTATTGAAACGTGAACTGAAAAGCACAAAATTTCTATCTTTATAGTATTAAAATGCTGGGTAAGATAAAATCGTGTGAGTGACACACTGTAATATTTACATCTTTCATAAAAAAAATTAACTGATTAATATTGTTGTCATTCAACATTATGCAAATACGGCCAAATCCTGTGTCACATACGATAGAGTTTTATACATATAGATTTTTTTGTTTGCCCCTAGAAACTGCCCCTGATGGGATAGCAGCATGGAAACACTTGTATGTAGTACTGTCATCGACTATGAAGTCGTCTGCAAAATCTCATGCTAATCGAACGAACAGAAGTGGTCGAAAATTGAATTGCAAGATCCCGTTACATACATTAATAGGTACATCATATCAAGTTAATACAAGCATGTTAAATTAAACAAAAACAATTTTTAAAAAATCTCCCTTGACTGGGCTCGAACGTTAGACCTTTAGGTTCGTAGCCCGGAGCTTTACCTCACAGCCACAGCGTTCACGTAGGGAAAGTCTTTTTTTACAATATAGAATTTTTGTTTGCTCCCAGAGCGGTTACAAACATACATACAAACATACATACAGGTGAAGCTAATAAAATAGTTTTAAAAATGTCGAAAACTTTCATAACAATGGGATTACGGACTATATCAATAGTTTCTTTTGAAATCTCTATGATGGTAGGTTATATATATAATGGACAAAACCTTTGTATTTCGGTCATTATGAATATAATTTTTGTGAATATATCAAAAACGGAATGTCACAGAAAGACTAGAAAGAGAGGTGTACAATTAGACATTATAGCAAACCTATGTACCAATTTGCAACATTCTGAGACCAACCGTTTTTGAGTTATGCGAGATACATATAAACATACACACATATATGTACATACAGATGTGACGAAAAATCGTGTAAAGTCGTAGATATCTATAAAATGGGATATCGTATTAAGACCAAAGTTGCAAGTGTACAACTGAACATCATGACAGTCACAAATATAAATTTGCAACATTCTACGATTATTAGTTTTGAGCTATGGGAAACACAAAATCCATTTCGCGAATCGCGATTACTATACTTCTTTACACTTTGTATAAGATAGTAAAAAAATCTGCATAAAACCAGGTCCATAAGTAGACTTTCTTCAATTCCATATCATATATGGGTAATTCTCTGAAATGTGGACTTAAAAAAATATATAATAAAAGTTAGCCCAAATCCCCGTGGCAGAAACACGGCGACACGGCGACAATGTCGCAAAAACAGAAATGCTCTTGCAGAAAGATTTTACTTAAGTCAAATAAATTTTGACATTGTGTTAAAAAAAAAAAAAAAGAGAGAGAGAGAGAGAGAGGGGGAAAGAGAGAGAGAGAAAGAAAGAGAGAAAGAAAGAAACTCAAAGAATGGTTTATAAACTGTTCTGCAGAACAAATTTTCATTTCTGCAGATACGGTCGCCTCAATTCTGAATAAGGAGAGGAGATAAAGCGGATGTAACTCACTTGGGCTAGCTTTGATACAGAATTCATTAGCGATTCGTGATGCGGTGATATGATTCGGTGTATCGACACTTTTCACTGGTAATCTCTTCACATCGGAACTTCATTTTCGTGTCTGGAAACTTTGTTTTCGCACCTCGCCTGCCGCTCGTGTTGTGTGTATTTATTGTATTGCAAAAAGATGTTTTTTCGAAAGAATGTGGCTTTGCGACCATTTTCCGAATTTCATATTTCATGCATTTTCAGATTCATGCATAACAAAATAGCTGCACCCAGTGATTTTTTTTTTTTTTTTTTTTAAATATGTGCGTGATTGCTGCTGTACCGATTTTCATACATTTTCTGATTTGCGCACGACAAATTAGTTTTATCTAGTGATTTTTTTTTCTTTAATGTATGCGAAGCGTGCATCCGTGCGTAGTAGTAAATACACGTAAATTTTTAAAAGCTGCATTAATTTTTATTTTTGGTTCAAACTATGCAATACATTTGACAAATATATACAGAAATAAGACTATGGGGGAAATTTGTAACGTCTGTAGTTATACGAAAAAAAAAAAAAAAAAATGAAGCTGAATGCTTACTTTGCTTCAAAAAATAGAAAATTAAGAAATTAATCTTAAAAACACTTTGATTTTTAGCATTTTATATGTAGTAAAAAATATTAGCAATAAATATTAATGGGTATCTTAAGTTATAAAACTGGTTACTTTTCTATTTTTTTTTCTTTACTAATCATTAATTATTTTATTTGTGATTAAAATTCTTAGCTTTAAATTTTGTTGTTTATGCATATGAAGTCCTTAAAAAAATTATTAATTTATTTTACAAAAATATTCTTATCATTAGTTTCTACAGCTTGTTCATTTCAGTCTTTAAACATTCGAATATTTAAAAAATGTTTATTTTTTTAAGTGAAATATTGCAAATAAAATAGTTATTTTGAATAAAAATCAAACCAAAGGTTTTGTTGAATATCTTTTTTTTTTTTTTTTTTTTTTTTTTTTTTTTTGTAAGAAAAAGGAATTTTATCTAATAGTAGTTGTTTTGAATAAATACTAATTAAAAATGCTTTTATTTATTTATTTTTATTTACTTATTTGTATAGATATCAGTATCAAATATTATTTTTAATTTATTTCTATTTATTTCATTCATCTGTAATCATTATTTTCTAATATAGATTTTATCCATGAAATTTGTTACATTTCCCATTTCAACATTTCCTTAAAAATTAAATATTTCACTTGCCTCAATCTTTATGAAAATATTTTGACTATACTTTGTGTATAATTGTGTTACTTAGATCTTGTATTCTGTTTTATTTTATGTATTTAAAAGATGGTATAATTATTCATTCTGAATTCTTTAATGTCAAATCATATTTTTTAGATTTCAAATACACATCTTTATGCTTTTTGTAATAGGATAATATAAAAAATGAATCTTGTGTATTAGAATGTTATCTTGCACCTTTCTAATAATCTCAAAAACTATAAATGTTGTAAAATATTTATATTTCATTATAATATTCAGAATTCTTTATTAATTTTTACTTTTAATTTGTTGTATTTTAATTTTGAGTTCTGTATTATATTTTATGTTGTTTGGTTTGCACTAAGTGCATTTGTATATTTAATATAAAAAAAAGTAATGAAATTTTAAAAGTATTTGTAACATTTGTTTAATTTAGACATTTGATGATTTAAATGTTTTAAAAATATTTGCAGATTATTTTTGACGTGTTACTGCATTTTATGGTTTGAATTCATTGAATATTTTATAAAGAATATTGTATATTAATGTAAACAAAAAATCTGAAGCAATTAAGATCAATAGATTTATTTTCACCTTTCTTAAAAAAAAAAAAAAAAAAAAAAGTATTTTCATTCAGTAGTGCAGATATATGCATTTGTGCCTAGTTAAAATATAAATACATTGGTTATACTGAATATTATTTACTATTTAAAAATCATTTATTTTGAATTCGTAAATGTTAACTTCACAAACAATTCCTGCAGAAATATTTTGGTGTTGATGAAGCTTGACGCAGAAAGCATAATAAATTTCTGCCACAGGGGCCCAAATAAAACTGCTCCAATTTTTTTTTTTTTTTAATTTTGTGCATGTACATATATGTTACAGTTAAATAGAAAATAACATAAACCAAACTGTACCTGATAATTTTTTGAAATAGTATTATTTTTATTAATTAGAAAAATGAGGGAATGATGGTGAGGGAATGACAAATTTCTTCTACAAACTACTTTATAAAAATATGACTAGGTTTAGTTGTATTTTCAAACACTAAATATTTCTTAAAACATATTTTTATTACTATAATAACATAAAAAAGCAAATTTGATTTCCTTTAGTTAACGTTATAATGAATGAGGGAATGACATATAATAAAAATACTGTGTTTCAGTCTAACATTTCAGAGGCATATGCTTACTCGTTGTAAAATGTTTCCAACAGAACACAAAACGGTTTCTTTACTTTGCTGCTATACAAATTACGTTTGACTTATATAGAGCACGTGCTGCCTTTAATGGAGTAAGTAGGGGTGTAATTATAATGTGATGAGGGAATGATATCTGTTACCAGGGACAACAATAAAGAGTGTTGTAATTTCTTTCATTGCATAATATATAAATGCAGTATAATGGATAAGTATTTATTAAAGTATGTTTAATAAATTTTCAATTCAAAAAATCTAAATATACATGCTTTAAACCATAGAAACCATTTTATTTACTTACATGCACTGTTAAAAATTTCAACAGGAAACTCTGTGTAATCTATTATCTTAAGTCTTACGTAAAATTACAGAGAAAAATAAACGGAGATGTTAAAAAAACTTATTTTATACATTCATTTTAATAACTAATATTAATTTAATTAATTATTATTGAGAACACAATTCGAACTTAAAAGGCTTTTTCTAAAGTAAAAACAGTCATTTTTAATTTTAAATAAAAAATTAAATAATAAAATTACGTAAAAATACAGAATAAAGATTGAGAATCTCGATTGCTCACTTTTAACCAAGAATTACTGTTAATTTACAGAGACTCTGGATAAATATTTACATTAAATTTACAGAAATTTTTAACAGTGTGTGTGAATGTGGACACAGTGAGGGAATGATATTTTGCATTTCAAAAAATATTTTAAAATTATATTTGAATTCCAGTAACCAAAGAATAACAGTTTATATGCATAACTAATTAATATTGACAGTTCTGACAGCTTTTTGTTTTCGTGATTTATAAGATATGCCCTCAAGACTACTGGGACATGAAATGACCACTTCTCAGAGAATTACTCATATATTTGTTTGCATAAAACCATATTATATTCCTGATAAGAGTGTTTAGCTAATGGCTAAGGCAAATCAGATACTTAAGTGACCCATCTACTATGTTATCCATGCTTCTGTTTCGATACACATAAACTATCTTAAATTTACACATACTCTTATATATACTCATAAACTATCTTTAACTTTATTTGTATCAGTTTCACGCTTTAATTCAATTTCATAATACATGTTTACGCGATATATCGTCCGATGCAGTCATATTATGAAAATCATTAATTTCGAAAAGTTTGTAAAACAAATAGTTAAAACATAACAAGATTCCATAATAAGTAATATAAATGATAATTTTAAAATTGGTCCGACTTCTTTACGATCGTTTATTTTTCATATGGATTAACAAACTAATTAACCAAGAAACTATATAATTAACTAACAAACTGACTGCCCTGCAAACGGATACCACAAAGATTTTGTGATTTTATTTTATATTCGAATAAATTGTACCTCGAAGTATTTAAAGACATAAAAACCTCGAAAACAAAAATTTTCACAAATACACAATTTTTTTATTGGATTCTAGTTACTCAACAAGTTCATATCTACAATATAATTGGGTACAAAATATATTCAGATTTCATTCGTATTGTGAATCCGTATTCTAAGTGTGATTTATATTAGTTAACATTATATATTTTTATTGCTTTCTATCATGAATATTTTTGTCATTTAATTAATGGTTTTCAACAATACTTAAAAGTGTTCCTGATTTTGGTTTGTCTGTTCGCATGACTGTTCGAGTTAAATTTTCCTTATTATTTTTAAATGCGCCTCGAAAATGATATATAACATTTGGTTTAATAATCGCATATTTCTTATTAAAATGTTATTTAAACCCTTACTGTATTATGCACATGGATATAAAAAGTATTCAGATATATTTTTCTGTCTGAGAAGTGTTTAATTGAAGCTTGTTCCTATATGTTTATACTATATAAAACATAATGAAATAAACATTCAAATGACAAAAATGTTTTCTATAAAATATGATAAGATTAACCAGCATAATTGGCCACACAAGAAGGCCACACAAAAATAATGGGCTATACAAAACTATTCAGATACATTATGGGATACAAGAGAAAAATGCTCGAAACACATTTTATATTGTGCTATGAGTATTTTTCCTTTTTAGTGTGTGAGGTTGAGACTACAGAACGTCTCCACAGTTGTTTGAAATTAAGCTGGATCCAGCAAAGTATAAAGTTGGGATGGTTAAATCGCTTCAACGCCAGGGACTCGGCGTAAGTTTTAGTCGGATTAGTTTTGTATCGGCATGGTGCTGCAACGAATGAATTAAGTTCTGAGAGTTAGATGAATGGGAAGCAATTTTAAAAGTTTGATTGAAATGAAGAAAAAGGAAGTTTGTAGAAAGTAGTAGAAGACGGAGACTGTTTTTGTGAAGTAGGAGATTGTGGAGAAGATCGTGTTGTAGATTGTGAAGATTCTTATTTTGGCGAGGATTGAGGTGTGAAGTAGTGGAGATTTAGTTGTATGAAGATTAAGTAGTAATGAGTGTGGGTGTGCGTATCTACTAGCATTCGTAAACGTACTGTTGGATCAGTCGGGAATCCTCTAATCCACAGTGAAGTCACAGTAGCGGAGTAAAAGAGTGCATCCGTCTCTACACCTTCGACTGTTTGCTGGGGTGAGATATTTAAATTTATCTAATTTAATTTCTGATGCATATATTTTGATAAAGTAATTAAATACGCTGACTGAGCTATCTTGATTGCCAGACCACCCTCCCATTAATCTGTTCAAATAAAAGTCTTATTTATTAGTTTAAATCAAGTCTCGTGCTCTTTAATTATCCATTTAGTTCTCTAACTAATTAATTAAGATGGAGTTTGCATCAACGCAAACCTCACAAGTGTACTATATGAGATCTCAAATCAAAAGAAAGATCTCAGATCATAAGATCAAAAATTCTACATATCTCAAGAACAAATATCGAAAGGAAGTTCAAACTCGGTATGGGCATAGTATACTAAACTTTTCGCTGAGATCAAGTAAATGGTTCGTGTTCAGAGACATCCAACAGAATTCAAATACAAGTCTATGGGCATGCGTACATGTGTGTACATTAAAAGCATACATATGTGAATTTTTTGGCAGATAAAGTTTAGGTAGCACAAAGCAAAATGAGCTTAACATATATTTACTTTCTCTTACCCTTACGGTAGAGAAAGTATTGTTTTAGGGTCAAATTTTTGAAAGTGAGTTTTTGTTATATTTATATGTTCTAAGATCCTCTGAATACGAAAATCCTGTTTTTAGCGAATGGTCTATGTGTGTGTCTGTTATCAGCATATCTCAAGAACAAATAGTAGTAGAAATTCCAAAATCGGTATTCTAGATGTGTATCATATAGGGATGCTACACTAAGCTTTTCGCTGAGATGAAGCAAACGGTTCGTGTACAGGGACACTCACGTATTCATATACATTACGTCTATGGGTGTAATTGCAGGTAAGTTGAGTTTAACATCTATAGACTGCACTAAACCAAACGAAACGAATATATATTTTTCGTAATAGAGATAGTCAACTGGGAAATTTTTTTTGTGTATGTAAGGGCCTTGCCTTCCCCCTAGAGGGGAGTAAATTTTCATGATGGATATCTCTCAAAAGAGGTCGCCAATATCTTTAAAACGAATGGTTGAACCATCGATCTGCGATAATTTAAAATAAAGTATCGATTTTTTTCATTTTTAACAATTTTTTATTTATTTTTTTATTTTTTTAAATGTAATATTAAGAACAAATTCAACTTTTTTTTTTTTTTTTTTTTTTTTTTTTATAATATTTAGTGTTATACTTCTCTTAGAATAACTTAAAAACGAATAATTTTAAGAGATCCAAATGTTGTATTTTGAAGTTAATACAAGTTTGTTGCTGGAAAAGCTTGATCAAGATTGATAACTTTCAATGAATGTTGCGTGCGAAAATTGTCTGTATAATTTTAAGTAAACTTTTAATTTTAATAACCGAATTAAATTCTATATAAATGTAGGTGCATTAATGAAACGGCGGGTTGAAGAACTAATTATCATATAAAACTCTTCCTAATCCTAATTTGAATTGTTTAACATAGGTTTACATAACAGTACTCGTTATGTCACCTCTTAATCTTCAACCTGTATTTATAGTATTAAATTTCAGGGTAAGAGAAAGTCGCGTAGGTGACATACCAGATTATTTTTATATGCATAAGATATTAATTTTAATTTTCATGTATAATATGGACTGGACTTTATTCATTTACAGAGCTACTCAAAAGAACTGGAATATAGTGGGGCTATTCTTGAAAATTGCTGGATGTTAATTTTAAGATTGTGTTGTATGTTATTAATATAGAACTATACTTGTTTATAATGTGATGTATTCTTAATTTATAGAAGGTATACAGGGCTACCATTAATTAAGCGAAAACATTCTTTTATATAGAATGTAATTGACGAAAGTGCTTTATTGAATTTTACCATGTTCGGGAAATCTGCTGAAGAACAAAAAAGAATTCCTCAAACCTACAAGGTAAATAAAATACTTTTTAAGTTAGATTTTCAGAAATTTCTTTCTTTCATTCTATCTTTTTTTTTTTTTTTTTTTTTTTTTTTATAATTACGTGTTTTAAGATTCGTAGAATAGTAAAATTATGGTTTTAAAGTTTGATATTTGTGTATGTCTGTTATCAAGCATAACTTAAAAAAAAATCTGGAGCGACTCCACTCGACTTTCCGAACATAAAATAATTAACGGTTGTATAAAAAAAAAGTAAGACAAGTCGTTAAATAAACAAAAGTGAAAATTAATATAGGGCGTTTGAGAATTTTTCTTTAACTTTACGCTTCTGTACTTCAAATAATTTTAGTCCACAGATCACAATGATAAAATTTTTCATTGTGTTCCTGAAAAAAAAACTATAAAAGTTAGATTCACCAAAATCTATGGAATTCGTGCAACATTAACCTGTAACATGTGTATAAGTTTTCAGCTCAATCAAATAAGGCATTTAGACGCTATCGCATTTAAAAAATTTGGTCCCATCGGCCCTATTGAAAAAGAATATTTATTTATGTCCCTATAAAAACACTATAAATGCTAGATTCACCAAAATCTATATAGTTTATGCTGCAGTGACTTATAATATGTGTATAAAATTTTAGCTTAGACGAATCAGCGTTTAGGAGCCATCGAACTTTAAAGAATTTGGGCCCATAGGACATAACGATAAAGAATTTTTCTTTGTGTCCCTGTAAAAAACTATAACTGCTAGATTCACCAAAATATATATAGTTCATGCGGCAGTGACTTATAATATGTTTATAAAAGTTTAGCTTAGGCGAATAAGCGTTTAGACGCCATCGAGCTTAAAGAATTTGGGCCCATAGGCCATAACTATAAAAAATTTTTCTTTGTATCCCTGTAAAAAACTATAACTGCTAGATTCACCAAAATATATATAGTTCATGCGGCAGTGACTTATAATATGTTTATAAAAGTTTAGCTTAGGCGAATAAGCGTTTAGACGCCATCGAACTTAAAGAATTTGGGCCCATAGGCCATAACGATAAAGAATTTTTCTTTGTATCCCTGTAAAAAACTATAGCTGCTAGATTCACCAAAATATATATAGTTCATGCGGCAGTGACTTATAATATGTTTATAAAAGTTTAGCTTAGGCGAATAAGCGTTTAGACGCCATCGAGCTTAAAGAATTTGGGCCCATAGGCCATAACGATAAAGAATTTTTCTTTGTATCCCTGTAAAAAACTATAACTGCTAGATTCACCAAAATATATATAGTTCATGCGGCAGTGACTTATAATATGTTTATAAAAGTTTAGCTTAGACGAATAAGCGTTTAGACGCCATCGAGCTTTAAAGAATTTGGGCTCATCATAACAATAAAGAATTTTTCTTTGTGTCCCCGTAAAAAACTATAACTGCTAGATTCACCAAAATCTATTCAGTTTGTGAAACTGTGATCTATAATATGTGTATATATTTTCAGCTGAATAGCATATCGCGTTTAGACGCTATCGCACTTCAAAAAATTTAGGCCCCATAGACCATAATGATAAAGAATTTTTCTTTGTGTCCTTGTAAAAACCTTATTAGTGTTAGATTTACCAAAATCTATACAGTTCATGCGATAATAACTTATAACACGTGTATAAAGTTTTAGCTCAGATGAATAAGGCGTTTAGACACTATTGAACCTTAAAGAATTTTGGCCCATAGGGCATAATGATAAAGAATTTTTCTTTGTGTCCCTGTAAAATAACTATCAAATTTAGATTCACAAAATCAATAGGGTTCGTACTATGTTGACCTATAACATACGTACCAACTTTCAGCTCATTTGAACACAAAGTTTAGTCGCTATCGTGTTCACTTACATAAATACACACACACACACGCCATCGTAAAAATGATAGAAATGGACTCAGGGACCTCAAAACGTATAGAAACAGCAAAATCTCAAAGTCAGACTTTTGAAATGATTACAATTACATTCCTTACATATGTTATATTCGGAAAGTAAAAATATTTCATGCAATTCAATTGTTGCTTTTTGAAATTCATATAAGGGTGTTACTTGAAAATTTTGATCAGGATTAATAAATTTCAAAGAGTTGTTGTATGAATAATTCGGGATTAACTTTTACTTTTAATAACAATCTTGATATTTGTATAAATGTAATGCTATACCAAACTGTAGTTTGAGGGGGCTTACCGCCCCCTCACAAAGAATTACATATGAAATAAAATTGTTCCTAAAACTAGTATGAAGTGCTTTTAATGTAAAATTTGTGTTAATATATATATTGTTTTATATACTGCATACAAACAGTAATCGTTATCTTACCCTTTAATCAACAATCTATATGCAGGCTAACAGAAAGCGGTGTGAGTGCCCCACCAGATTATTTTCTTAACAAAAAATATAAATTAAATAATTTCTCAAATTCAGTCACTGACCACAAAATATTATATGGCAAACCGTGGCTTGTTTAATTTTGCTTTATAAGCCTATTTTGCAATCGGGCTGGGGATAAAATCTCGTGGGCACAATATATCACCTAATATGAATGAAAGGAAATCAAAAATCACATGATTGGTGTTTATATATATAAAATGATACTTTTACAACATTTTATATGAATGAGTTGGTAATTATTTGTAATGTGATATAAAATTTCATGGCAACACATTCATATTTAATACAACATTTTTTATGAATTTTGCTTAGTAGAGTTTAAAAACTATGTTTATTAACTTTTGTCAATATTAGTCATAATTCAATAGTGCTTTTTAATTGTATAATTTTTAATTCAGGCATGTGAACAATGTTAAGTTTTGTCAGCAGTGATGTACAATATTTTTAAAATGTATTTTGAATGATGTAAGACAAATCATAAAATAACTTGAAATTAAATATAGATAAAATAATGAAATTCCACTCTATAATATATATATGTATATTTATAAGGTCCTATGGACCTCACAAGAGATCGCACATGAAATAGATCCCATTATTTTAATTTATCGGAGCGAATTTTGTCTGGCAAGATTTTGTCCCGCGATATTAAGTCCAGATCAATTTGCAATGAATATTTGTGTTTTTGTATAATGTATTGTTTAAAAAATAATAATAATTAATTGAATAATACATAATTTTTTTCTTAAATGTAAGCTGCAGAACAATTTTCCTCTTATCCTTATTTCTTGAAAGTTTTCTTTATATTGCTGTGACAAATGTGCCTTTAAAACAACTCTGAATGTTTCCTCATTAAGTATTTATTTACCAATTTTGCAATAGTCTTTAAAATTTCAAAGGGAATTCTCCCAATTTTGTTGAGCAAAAAAGTAGTACTCTTGAAGAATGTTTCTTCAAAAAACTTTTAAATTCTTAATTTTCTTTTTCATCTTGTGAGTTAGCTGATTTATTTAGTATTGTTAATAAATAAATAAATAAACAAAAATTATCTATTAAATGTTTGTATTTTCCTTCATTACGTTTTCCTTTCTAAACATGCCCTCCATCGGGGTCTTAAGAGGTCCTAGCCCGTATTATCAGAAGTTTCGGAGAAAAACACGGAAAACCCGAACGGCTAAATCGACGAGTGCGACATGGGATCGAACCCGGTATTTCCAGGTTTGAGCGTAGAACCACTCAGTCCCTGTTGGGACCACATACATTACAAAAAATAATAATGTAATCATAAGAAAATGCGATAATTAAATTTTTGGCATATATCTGCGTTTTGGCGTTTCTTGAAATCCTATTTGCTGCTTTACAGTGATGAATGTGTGTGAGTATCATGACAGCATCAAAACTGCATTCGATTCTGCTCAAATTTTGATAGCATTTTACCATCGTGTAATGGATATATATGAGTAATTCTCTGAAAAGTGGTAATTTCATGTCCCAGTAATCTTGAGGGCATATTTTTAAAATCACAAAAACAAAAAGCTGTCAGAACTATCAATATTAATTAGTTTTGCATATAAACTGTAATTCTTTGGTTACTGGAATTTAAATATAATTTTAAAATATTTTTTGAAATGCAAAATATCATTCCCTCACTGTGTCCCCATTCACACATGTAAGTATATAAAATGGTTTCTATGGTATTAAAGCACGTATATTTAGATTATTTTAAGTGAAAATTTATTAAACATACTTTAATAAATATTTATCCATTATACTACATTTATATATTATGCAATGAAAGAAATTAGAACACACTTTATTGTTGTCCCTGGTATTAGATATCATTCCCTCATCAAACTATAATTACACCCCTACTTACTCCATTAAGGGCAGCACGTGCTTTATATAAGTCCAACTTAATTTGTATAGCAGCAAAGTAAAAAGCCATTTTGTGTTCTGTTCGAAACTTATTACAATGAGTTGCATAAGGCTCTCAAATGTTAGATTGAAATACAGTATTTTTATTATACGTCATTCCCTCATTCATTATAAAGTTAACTAAAAGAAATCAAATTTGCTTTTTTATGTTATTATAGTAATAAAAATATGTTTTAATAAATATTTAGCGTTTGAAAATACACTAAACCTAAACATATTTTTATAAAGTAGTTTCAAGAAGAAATTTCTCATTCCCTCACAATCATTCCCTCATTTTTCTAATTAATAAAAATAATACTATTTCAAAATTTTATTTGCATCATCAAAGGATTTAAATATTGTAACGTAACTTTGAATTTTCAAATAATAAATTCTTATTATTTATGATAATAAAAGGAATCAGGAAAATTTCAAAAGAGCTAATTTTAACTTACCTACTCTGTTACAAATTTTAAACTTGAAAATATATTTCACAATAAAAGCCTCGATCATATGAAATTTTGGAGATTTGCATTACAATACTGAATATAATGAATGAAAATTAATAACTTTAACTAAAGTTATTAATACATTTTATTCTATGAAATATGCCATAATGCAAATATATAGAAATATACGCACGTTTTACAATTTATGCCAATGTCTATTTTCATAATTTTTGCATTTGAAATTATTTAAGAAATTTTTATATTTTTTAATAGATAAATTATCATATTCACAAAATAAATAAATAACTATTTGTATATTTATATTATCTTTTGAATCCATTTTTTTCTATTATTACGCTGATGTATATTTGCACATGTGTGTATCTATTTGAGTGAACACAACAGCAGCTTCTAAACGCTGTATTGGTTTGATCTTTAAATGGGTAAATATTTTATAGTTCACCGTCGCATCAACTGTATCGAGTTTCATGAGGGTACACTGAGAAAAAATTCTGTAACTGACATCTAGAATCTAAATTGTGGCTGTAGAAAAAATAGTTCCATGTTATCCTTATAAACTCTACTCCCCTTTGAAAGCGAGTTCTAGAAACCCCTATTAGAATTCTAGAGCGTTTTCCTATATTCTCGAGGGCAAAGTTATTTAAAAATCTCTGCAAATAAATGCGAATACAACAGGCGGGTTTCAGCAACTATAATCTTGGTTTATTACCCAATTCTAGAAAATCAAGCGAGAATTTCTCGCAATACAAAAGATTCAGAATATTCAGAATATTGTTTCAGTTTCACCATCTAGAAATGTGTAGACTAGAAATTCTCGATGATTTCCGTCTACTGAGTTTATTGGCGTGTCTTATGCACATAGCTTGGAAATCTTTTAGTTTGGAGATTTAGAAAATGACCACTTATTCATTCTAGATGAAGGCGATATATATATATATATATATATATATATATATATTTCCTCAGTGTAGGCTTTGGAGTTTTTTAAAGGTATACAAAAGTATGTTCTTAGACGTTACAACCTAAGGACTCAATTATTAGAAACTAGCCAAGCCCCGGCCCGAATTCCGATTGCGGGAAAAATTTCAAAATCAAACTCGAAGTGTACAAAACTCGGCCTGATGCTGCCTGCGTGCCAACAGATCAAAGTTTGTTAACGAAACCATTTTTTAATTCATGATATCAATGAAGATAGTGAATCAACGAAGGCTTTTCTCGCTTAGCTGGTCACTATATTTAAAGGAAACTCTTTTCTATATCGCTTTCCAAACAAAAATAAAATTTAAAGAAATCATGAAATTGCTTTAAAGCCCGCTTTGGTTCCCCGCTGCCTTCGGCAGCGACCCACACGTTCGTAGACTCTCGGGTGTCTGTCCCTATTGCCCGTGACAATAGCTTACCAGTAGGCTTCCATTTGGGTGATTATCAGATGACAGTTTCGAAACGGACAGTATCGAAGAAATTGTAGTAGACATTTTATATTTGAATTACATAATATTTTCTTTCACGTTATTTTCTAAATTTATTTGATTTATTCGATCAACCATAAAATGACAACAATTTCACACCAAATATAATATTACAATGTGCTATGATCGACAACGTCTATCGCATGAGACAATTCATTTTTGTGGTTATAAAAGTACTTGAGTTAGTTAATAGTAGTTGGTATATAGAAAAATGAATAATGAAATAATGAAATATGTAAACCTGATCATGGTACAACCTTAATGTAGCCCCTTGGCGACTTTTGAATTTTTATCGTCACTTTAGACAAAGATACATAATTTATGTTATTATTACTATTATTATTATTTGTTTCGTTTTGTTTCTTTCCTTTCTTTTCGTTTTCCTTTCCTTTCTTTTCGTTTTCCTTTCCTTTCTTTTCGTTTTCCTTTCCTTTCCTTTCTTTTCTGTTTTTCAATATTTTATAATTTATTTATATTTTTTATGCGCTACTTGGTTTAAAGTGGCTTTTACGAAAGTGGAGTCTTTGGCGAAAAATGTGCGATCTATTTCAGCATCAAAATTTTAAAAATTACCCAGGATTATCAATAAGTAAAGATCTTTAATGTAATGCTGAATTAGCTTTCATGCCAAGCGCGATTCATCCGTGCCAAAAATATTATTTAAACAAAAGAAGAACAAAATCTAAAATTGAGGTGTATTATTTTTTTTTATTATTTATTTATTTATTTTTACTCCGTTTTCATATTTTTATTTTCTGCTGGTGCAAATTTAATATTTAATTATTTTTATTATTATTTATTTATTTATTTATTTTTCGCGTGAAAGGATATTTCCTTTTATATAAAAAAAAAAAAAGTTTTTTTTTTTTTTTTTTTTTTTTTTTTTTTTTTTTTTTTGGGGGGGGGGGGCAACAATTAAAAATGTAAATGTCCATTTTTAAAGCTTTTACCAGATTATTATTTTCACATTTTAATTAATTTAAAAATATCTAATCAAAATTTCGTTACAAATAAAGTACCAATTAAAAGGGACATTTTTTTTTTCTGAATCCGTCGGTTTAATTAACTTATCGATCGGACAATTAGATTTTTTAAAATTAACTAAAGTATGAAATGCTGGTGGCAACTTGCGTCAACACACAGACGAACAGACTCAAAAATCTCTTAGCCATTTATATTGGTAATTACTACTGTGAATTGGTAATTACTACTTATAGCCAAGTGTACATTTTTTTACAACTGGTTGAAATTTCGCGATATTTTTTTTTTTTTTTTTTTTTTTTTTTTTTTTTTGAGCTATTAATTATTTTAACACACCACCTAACATTTTATTAAAAGGAAACTAGGCACTGTATAACTAAAATTAGGGGAAAACTACACTGAAGACCGTACGCTAAGTGCTACCGAAAAAGCTGTCCGATATTCAGTTTTCTCTTTGACGTTTTCTCTCAATATGTTGAAGAGTTTCCCTGGTTTCACATAACATTTTGTTTCAGAGTAGTTGGAATTTGGAAGCTACAATCATTTCATATCATTTAGAAGCTCGCTAGCTGTGAAAAAGTCTGTTAAACAAGTTTTCATTAAACACAGCTAAGAAAAATCTCGATTAAACCAGATTTCTAATAATAATAAAAAAAAAAAATATTGAGTGACTCCACTCGACTTTCCGAACATTGAGTAATTAACAGTTTTGCAGATAAAGTAAAGAAAGAGGAGTTGTTAAACAAACAAAAGAGAGAAAACCATAATAGGATGTTTGAGTATTTTTCTCCATATATTACACGACGTTTTATTTAACGCTACTGAACTTTGAGCCCATAGATCATAATTATAAAGAATTTTTCGTTGTGTCCATGCAAAAACCTATAAATGCTAGATTCACCAGAATGCTTATAGTTAGTGCAACAGTGATTTATAATATTCATATAAGTTTTCAGCTCAATTGAATAAGGCGTTTAGATGCTATCGCACTTTTAAAAATTGGGTCCCATAGGCCATAATGATAAAGAATTTTTCTTTGTGTCCCTGTAAAAAAACTGTAAGTGTTAAATTCACCAAAATCTACACAATTCGTGCAACTGTGACCTATAACATGCGTAAAAATTTTTTGCTCAGATTATTAAAGCATTTAGACGCTATCGCACTTTTAAAAATTTGGCCTCATAGGCCATAATGATAAAGAATTTTTCCTGGTGTCCCTGTAAAAAAAACTATAAGTTCACGAAAATCAATAGGGTTCGTACTATGGTGACTTACAATATACGTACCAACTTTCAGCTTATTCGAACAAAGCGTTTAGACGCTAGCGTGTCCCCTCACAGACATACACACACACACATACATACATCATCGTAAAAATAGTGAAAACGGACTCAGGGGACCTCGAAACGTATAGAAACATCAAAATCGCAAATTCGGATTTTTGACATGATTACAGTACTTTCCTCACTATAGTGTTCGGAAAGTAAAAAATACTGTACTGATATCGGTCGAATCAATTTTCTGAGTTAGAACGACATTATCAGATACACATACACATACGTACATACAGAGACACACAGACACACACACAAAGACCTTAAACTTATAACAATGTCTTTTCCGTCTGGAGTTAAAAAGGCAATCGATTAAATTTAATAATCTTCTCCATTTTGAGTTGGTTTAAAAAAGGACAACGTCTAATTTTTTATTCTTTAACGAACAGAGTGAGCAGTTTTTTTTAAATCTATAAATACTGGGTTCGTTAATTTAAACACTAAAAATAACAAACAGAAAATCTGACGGTTTAAAAATTCAGAAAAGAAAATTCATAGAAGAAAATAACCAGAATAGAATAAATTACAAAATGCTGAGACTTTAAAATTTTCGTTTTTCAGCATTTCTTTAAAGAATTTTAAATAATCAGAAAACTTCGTGAACAGAGAACCTAAATTAAGAATGTTTTTTAAAACTTTTGCAAAGTAAAATGGTGATTTATTTTTAGAATATTTTCATTTTTAAAAGCAAAACATTGTATGTTAAAGTGTTTTATAATACAGGTTTCAGTATTTTATAATGCAGCTCCGATATCATTAATGGTTAATTATTTCTTTTTTAATGAACATAAGACGAATTAACTAATAAAATGTAATTTAACATAGATTAGGGATATATTTCCTTGACGATTTAATTTACGCAGTCTGTCTGTATAATTGCGAAAAATTTTGCAGGAAATCAAAATTTAAATGTGGATTCATTTTCATTCACATTAAATATTTGGCATAAATTACACAGGTCGACATGTAAAATTTTGATTTTATAACTTTGGCTGATATTTATGTTTTTTGGTGCGCTGAAACCGAAAATGAAGCCAGTTTTTCTCTATCACGTATAGGTTTTTGTCAATACAGGGTGCCTACCTATACAATTTCTTCCATTACTCTCCCACCAATATAATTATATAGTAAGTTTTATAGTATGTTTCCATGATTAATTAATCATCGATGCCTATTGTTGTAATTGTGAAGCACTAGTGCGACTTAAAACCATATCAACCAATCAACCAACCGATTGTTATGATGGTATATGTAAGAAATTGTGTCAATAAGCACCCTATATTGACATAAATCTCTACGTGATAGAGAGAAATGGGCTGCATTTTCGGTTTCAGTACAGCAAAAAACATAAAGATCAGCTAAAATCATCAAATAAAATTTTATGAACTTCAGTTTTGTCGGCCTGTGTTATTTCCTGTTGTTATTTATAAACTAACATAGTAATTAACTCAACTAATTAAAGAATAATTATAGCATCTTTTTTAAGAATTATAATTAAAGTATTAAAATTAAAGTATTTACAAATTTTTTAAAATATATTCTTAAAAATCTTAAAATATTTATAAAATTATCTTTCTGTGTATTTGTAAAGTGATATCTTCATTCAGTTATTTATTTTCCCAGCTAAAAGGAAAAAAAAAAATTGAAAAACATTAAAAAAGAAAAAATAATTGCAATTGCACAAAACTGCGGATAATCTGGAGGTATTTAGAACAATAAAAGGTTTACGGAGAGAAAAAAAAAAAAAAAATATCTATATATGCATAATTTTGCTTCAAACTGCAGTTATTCTGCCAATTTTATGATTTTTGTTCCAAATATCTTCAGATTATCTGCAGACTCTTTTAGCTGGGTGAGATTTATTATTTAAATCTCGTCATTAAATATTTAATTCCGAAACGTTTTTCATTTTCTTAAAACTTTAACGCTATTTTTTTTTCTTTTTCTTTTTTTTTTTTTTTGCCCATATGATATATGGTACAGAAAACATTGTTTTCGGGTGAAAGATTTTTTTTACTGTTATTATTATTATTATTAATAGTAGTACGACAGGACTATTTCTTTCAATCTGCCATTTTTCGTTAACAATTTGTAGTGTTCCACTTTGGAAATGCTTGCGAATATCCAATTTTAACATTTAATTTCTCAGTCTATCTTAAAACATTTTGTGAAATCTGTAAAACCTTATATATATATATATATATATATATATATATATATATATATATATTCACTTCCCATTGGTGTGGATCGAACTCATAACCTTCAGATAATAGCAGGAGACTTGGCGTTGGAATATTAAAACAGGAATAAACTACTACGTCAGAAACGCCAAAGAAAAATTATGATATATATTTTTTTCTGCTGTTTACACAGCTACACATTCCTTAATTCCTATTGGCCACTCTCTCCACCTTTCCCGTAATCCTATTGGTTGAACTAAATCCGGTCCCTCTCCCATATATACGAGCACTTCTCCTGATTCAGAATTCTTTTTGCACTGATGACGGTACGCTTTAGGCTACCGAAACAGCTGTATGCACCTCAATAATTTTTCTTTGGCGTTTCTGACGTAGTAGTTTATTCCTGTTTTAACATAACCTTCAGGTTCGTAGTTATGTACTCTGACCACAGAGCCAAAGGAGTCTTGGCTGAGTATTTCTTGATTATTTAAACTAGTGTTTTCAGATATTTTTAGACTAAAACTGTAAAATTTATTTAAAATGCGTGTTATTTTTCGACTTATAAGATAAGTATATTCATATTAATTATGTGTTTGAGAAATTAATGAATTAATATTAATTAATCGGTGAAGAATTTTGAGTATAATTTAAATATCGAGTAATTGGTTTATAGTTTTTTTAATATTATGTTTTGTTCTTGAAACTGTTAATTTTTAATAGTAAATACGAAATTGTTATTAAGATTATTTTACTTATTAAAATATTTAGTAAATGAGTATTGAGCAATTAGGGGAAGATACTATACAATTAATGCATTCGAATTTAATTAATTTATTTGGAATGAAAAATCAATACATTATTTCAATATGTGTTTATGATGTTTACTGAGCGCCCTCTATAATTATTGTTATTATTGTTATTATTATTATTATTATTTATTATTATTATTATTTTAAAGGCTGTTAAAGTACAAATATAAGTAGTCCTGTCGTACTAAATTAAATTCTGTCATAGACAGAATTTCAAATATATTTAATTCTGTCATAGACAGAATTTCACCCATAATATTTTCAATATTTTGGTGAAAAGGTTGGTCCCAGAATCGGCTTCTATTCCACTCTCGATGTAGTCTAATATGGTCTCGATGTAGTCATTTTCTTTTCCGTTCCTCTCACAACGTTTTGAGAACAGTATGTTATTATTATTATACATTTTACACTACGGGGGGAAAAAATGCACTTTGATAACTTTTATTTTATCTTTGAAAAACGTTCAATTTGATTATTTTAAAAAAGAAATGAAGCGCATGGCGATTTTTCCAGCTACCTCATATCCGTATCCGGCTAAATTACTGTCTGTTAAACCCTATTTTTAAGTTTTAAAAATGGTGGTTTTTAAGAGGAAAAAATAAAAGTATCCAGTGCGCCTTTTTTTTTTTTTTTTTTTTTGTACCTTAGTGTAATTATACGTTTGAGTAACCCTGAATTAAAAAAAAAAAAAAAAAAAAAAAAAAAAATCCTGTGTATGTATCTCCGTATGTGACTGTGGTTTTATTATCAGCATAACCCAAAAACAAATATTCAAAGGAAGTCCAAATTCGTGATTATAAATACTAATAAGATTGGGAACTTTTTTAATGCGATCAAACAAACGGTTTGTGCATGGAGACAGACAAAATAATTTTAATACATTATGTCTATGGAGGAGATTTTTAGTTTTCACGTTTTAATATCTATTGCATTAAAAATTGAAATTAACATACTATATATGTATATATATATATATACAAAGGGCATTCCATAAAAACTGAGAGTTATTTTTTTACGTAGTGGCAACACCGCGAAACTAAAAAATAGAAGTGCAGGCGATTTTTTCAAACTGTTAACTGTAAGTTTATACAAAAGTCTAAACGAAGCAGACGATTTTATTTTCCTATTTCCGTGGTTGTTTAAAGAACTGTTTTATTTGCCCTACAGAAATGGAGATGAGTGATTCAGAGTTTAAAAACGAAATGCGTTGTGCCATAAAATTTTGCTACCGTTTGGGCAAAACAGCTCCAGAAACAGGTAAGTTAATGAAAGAAGCTTACAAAGACAAATGTTTTGGTGATTCTACGATTTTTAGATGGCATGGTGATTTCAAGAAAGGCCGTTTGTCTGCAGAACTGGCTCCTAGGCCTGGGCGACCAAAATGTGTTGTGAATGATCGAAATGTTAACACTGTGTGGGTAATCCTTCAAGAAAATCGGCGAATGACATGTGAGGAGATAGCGGCATCAACAAACATTTCGAAAACGTCGATATTTCGCATTCTACGCAACAATTTACAGCTTCGCTATGTTTGTTCCAGATGGGTCTCTCATCACCTTACTAAAGAACAAATGAAAACAAAAATTCACCAATGTTGTGAATGGAAACAGATGCTTCAAAATGATCCGAATCTCCTAAAGACTGTAATAACAGGTGATGAAACTTGGGTGCATCATTATGATCCCCTTACCAAGTCCGCAACAAGTGTATGGAAACATCTGATTCTCCGCCTCCGAAAAAAATCCGACAAACCATATCTGCTGGAAAGGTCATGAGGATTATTTTCTTTGATCATAAAGGTGTAATCTATCATCATGCTGTGCCACTGTTGTGAATGGTGAATATTATGTTTCAGTTTTGAAAATTTTGCGACAACACATATCGAGAAAGCGTCATGAACTGGTAGGGAATTGGACATTACATCACGATAATGCTCGCCCGCATGTCGCTACTTCTGTTCAGCAGTATCTTAGTAAATGCAATATTAAAGCATGCCACATCCCCCTTACAGTTCAGATCTCGCACCATGCGATTTCTGGCTGTTTCCGACATTGAAGGAGAAGCTCCGTGGCAGAAAATTTAATACAGATTCTGAAGTTATTTCAGAAGTGGAGGGTTCTTTGAAGCAGCTTCCAGAAAAGGGCTTCTCTACTTGTTTTGAAAAGTGGGTTGAATGATGGGACCGTTGCAAATCATCTGACGGAAGGTATTTTGAAAAAGAATGATGTATTTTTTGCTGTAAATATATTTCTTGATTTTTTATGATTTTACTCTCAGTTTTTATGGAATGCCCTTTGTATATTCAGAAAAGCTTGGTTCTATTCACTGACAGTACCATGCAAAAGAATTCACATATATTAGAGCTGTAGTTGGAAACTGAAATGCATGTAAAATTGTGTTATGCGTTTTCCAAACTGCGCTAAATTTAAACAAGCTGTGTTATGTATGTACAATTAATAGTAAATATACAAGTCTACTTAAAGTTAATTGAATAAGTTTTAATGAGTGGTCTAAGCGAAAATTTTCTGAATAATTAGAAATTATTATTATTATTTATATTTATACTTCATGAACGTAGCCACTAAATTTGTGGGAGAATAAATAAAAAAAATATCATAATTCTCTGTGATATTTTTAAACAAAGAATATTAATCAGTCTTTAAATATATATACAATAAGTGTTCAAATTATTAGATTTTTTTTTCTACATTTTTTGGATTTTATAAAAATATATTGGCCAAAATGGTTCAGTCCAGGCCGTCAAACATGCAAGGAGCATTTTAAAACTCACATTTTCCACTATCAATTTATTCAGAGTTCAATTAGAGGACCAACCACATATTTGAGAAGAGCACACATATTTTGGATCACCCTGTATCATAAAAAGCTACAAATGGCTTGTGACTTTAACATTGTTGCACATATTATGTACAATATTTGTATGTTTTGGTGCGGGCATTGTGCAATTATGTAGGCAGATATATTTTTGTTTTCAAAAATTATTATTATTATTATCATTATTATTATTATTATTATTATTATTATTATTATTATTATTTGAAAACTAGAACGGATTTCCATAAAACTTCACAAACTTTAACAATTTATATATATTCATTTATAACAGTGGTTTAATTGAGGACTACTTCCAAGAGATTTACGTGGCTAGCAGGAGACTGCGACTAACACCTTGGATTGTTTGTTTACCCCTACACCCTAGCATATATATGTATATATGCTATATATATACATGATTATAAAAAGCAGAGAAACGTAGGATAAATGTCTTTATTATCCACAAGAACCAAAAGTGTATATATATATATATATATATATATATATATATATATTAAGTAATAATTTTAAGTTTTATTAAAGATTGAAATAAACATTACAATACTCACTTAATTATTACCGAAAAATCCCTTATAAAATAAATTTTAGATTCCCCCCCCCCTTTTCCAAAGCAAAACATTCTGTGTTGAAGCATGCTAATATACAGAATTCGATCGATATCAGTATTATTTGAATGATGGTTTAATGTTCCCGATGTTATAATACATTACTTTTTCGTTATTTTTATAGACTTCTTTAAGTTTTTAATGGTAACCTTTAAAGGAATATAGAGTTAGGGGTTAGAAAATTTTTTTATATATATGCTGACATATGTACAATTCTGAACATCTGACCATCCATTTATGCTTTTACGCAATTTCATTCAAAAGTTATGTGCTGAACTTTATGACATTTTCCAAACTTTTCGCCACTATCTGCGAAATTTTGAAAAAAAAAAATACTTTTTCTCTTATTGTTTTAGAACTTTGCACACCATATTTTTTTTGTAAAGGAAGTCTACAAAGTGAATTAATATTTAGTGAAACTGAAGTTATTTATTCGATTTTTTTTTTTTTTTTTTTATTAATTTACTAAAAAATTTTAAGTTATATAGGGTAAGTGCACCAGTGATTGACACTTTTAGAGTAATCTCTGATGTTTTTAATGTTCTAGTCATCAGAAAATATTTTTAGAAATCTTAAGTTAGTACATATGGTATGAAAGACATCCAGAACCACATATATGTTAAAATATATACTACATTTGATAACAATAATTTTTTTTTATGAATTTTTATTTGACACCCACTCAATGTTCCAGTAATTGACACTGCCAGTTTTTCATTTTATCAGCAATTAGCACCTTATGTTCCAGTGTTTGACACTGCTAGTTATTCATTTTACCAGTTATTAGCACCCTATGCTCCAGTGTTTGACATAAAATGTTAAAATTCTTATTTGTAAAATAGATGATTTTATTATTTTTCTTATTTATTAATTTTTTTGGGATAGATGTCAATTACTGGAGCATGCCAATCACTGGAGCACCTACCCTATATAAGGAAAAAGAAAGTGAATTTAAGAATATATTTTAATTTCTAATTCATTTTATGAAATACGTTAATAGAAACATTTTAAATTCATGTTTATATATATATATAATTCTGCGCCGCTATTAATTGCCGGAAACTCGACGCCTTGCTTAATGAAGATCTGCGAATAACTGCGAAATAATTTATATTTCTACAATTCGGTTCTGATACTTTAGGTTTTTTTTTCCATAAGTTAGTATTAATATAAACATTTAACTTACCTCAATTCATCATTGTTAATTTTTGCAGATCTTTTTGCACTGATTCCTCTGCAGACTGGTGCAAACACAAACCGTCTGAAATAAGCAATGAAATTAGAGTAATACAATGTTAAAATAACTGAAAAATAATAATTTTTAAAAATTAATTACTGTAAAACATGATAACCTATTCAACATAGAATGTTTTAGTAATGTTGTAAAAAAGCTTTCATCATAGTAACTCATTTAAATATGCTCCCTGATACCTTTCTAAAACGGTTCTATTACTCTTATATTTATTAACCGATTCAATTCTTCTGTTTTGTTGCTAAAAATTGCATTGTCACCAACAAATAGTAGACGATTTAGATTATCTCCAATTGATATACTTTTTTCCTTTTTCCCATTAATTTTTTGTAAACGTTTTCTTGTAAAACGTTTAGACTTCACTTCTTCTTATCTACTTTGCTAAGTTTGAAATTTATAATTTTCTTTTTTTAATCTTCGATGGATTTACATACATCTTTAAAATTACTTTACCAATTTTCTTTATTCTCACTATACAAATCCTCGTTAAAATTCGCATTAGGTTAAATGTAAATTAGGAGGTTATTACAGGAATATTAGTGAGCGTCTTGAACAGTTATGTGTCAATTTTGTGTTTTATGGCGACATTACCTATATACCAATGCTTTTAAAGGTTTATGAATTATAAAACTACACTGGTTCTCATACTTATAAGGACACCCGTTTTTCTATATTAACTAAACACTGAACACTATTATTTAAACAAATATATTTTTTATTAATTTGAATTTCATTAATAAACGATATTTAAAAAGTTTTGCCGTTTTTCTATTTTATAAAACTTTAAATACGGTAAAAAAAAAAAAAAAAAAGATTTTTCAGGTGTTCACAATTATAAGGATAGCTCGAATCTCAGTATTGTTTTTCAGTTATTCTTTAAATTAATATTTTATGGGGTCTCTTTTCAGTGTGAAACAATCAGACATTCTCTCTGGTATATATATATATATATATATATATATATATATATATATATATATATATTTTAATATTCAGTTTCAATATCATTTCATACAGCATAGATGATATTCTGAATACATTTAAATTAATATTTAAAATTGCTTTCCACTTGCATGCATTTTTCTAATATGATAAGGCTTTTTCATTTTTTAGGCCACGGGAAAGGCAATAATACAGAAGTTTCTTTCTTCAAACTATTTATAAAATTTAACAAAAATCTGAGAATTGCACTTTTAAAATTTGCGGATATTATCTTGATGTTCATAATAATAGAAAAAAGTACTAAATTCATTCTGCCTTCAGTAGAAACAGCTCCCCAGAGCATCATAGATCCACCTTTAAAATGCTCGATTAATATCTGCCTTTAAAAAATCTTCTTTGTCTTTCGCTATCTTCAGATCGTGCCAGTAACTGTTAAAACCATTTGGTTAATTGGTTAATCAAGAATAAAGTGTTTTTCATCCAAAAATGCAACATTTTACCATTTAACAATGTCTTTATTCAACTTTAACACAGGCGTTCTTTCCTCCATTAAATGCCTATTGATAATTACAGTTTTTTTTTTTTTTTTTTTTTTTTTTTTTTTTTTTTTCATTTTAACATTTTATTAATTATTTTAAACATACGTAAATGTGGACCCCCAACCTTTCGTTAAAAATTACTAGCAAATTCAGCAGCAATCATTTTGAGTAGAGCAGTAAGAGGAATTATGAGCCTACGATCTCTGTAAAACAACTCTGATTTTGCATCAGATCTCTCTCCTATCGAACCAGCAGTTCAGCGTTTGATCACATTTCCTTCAGCAATTTTAGATCTTCGAATTTCATTAGAAATACGGCGAACGGAAATTATCTCTCCACTTAAAAAACACATTTATCATACTTCACCACATGAACGTTCTTTCTTCTTCGAGGAATTATCAGTAATGTCCGTCCAAGAAAAATTGAAGGCTTATATATGAATCAATCTAGCCCAGTAGTTAACAAATTCGTATGTCAACTGTAATTTATCCGCTAGCAAGTTACATAAAACGAAAAATCTTGATTGTCCCTATAATTTATATGAACATCTAAAAACGTGGTGAAAAAAATATTTTGCATTATTTTTTATTAATTTTGTTTCATATTAAAAACATTATAGCAGTTTTGGTTTTTAGAATACTAGATATATTAAATGCACTTAGTATAATCTCGTTCACAATTATTTTTACATTAGTTATTTCAAAACATAAAGTGTCCTTATAAATATGAGAAGGAGTGTATTTACGAATTTATGGGTCCATATTATACGTATTAATACTTATATATTCATACTTACATATATTACACACACATAATTTTTTTTCTCTTCTTGCTTGATTGCAAATACTGTTCATTTTAGCTGTTTATCTACTTTAAAGCACCATTAGTTTAAAAAGCTTGTAAAATTAAATTTATGAAAGGAATGTCAAGTGTATTTATAAGAATAGATTGCGTATAACTCGCTTTAATCTCATTACAAGCCACTAGATACTACATGTAGCCAATTTTGTTCCATAAAGGGTTTTATAGAAAGTTCTCGTTGATTTTCTTGCCATTTTTTTTTACAATTTTCAGATGCGTTATAATTTATTCGTTTATTACCTCAAGAATTTCCCAACAATCATAGAATATATATATATATACATATACACATATATATAAAGAACACAAGAAGTAAATGCTTTCTTACCCTTTTTTAAAAGCCAAATATGTTTTTCGATCTCTTTGTACCAGTGGTACACTAAAGTACCACCTCACGAAATCCCCATTAATGGACTTTATCCGTTTTACGTATTAAACCCCTAGACACGTGACTACTACAGGGAAAAATACATAATTATAATACAGTTCTCGTCGCTTATTAAAATCAAATTCGTTCTGAGCCAAAATGATTTTATTAAACGGCTGATTTTTATATATGGCGAGCGTTTTTGCACTTAAGGAAAAGTATTATTTCCCTGGAATTGGAAGGAAACGTCAAAACGGACGAATAACGGAATTAGTAAACAATATTAATTAATTTTTTATAGATAATTAATTAATTGTTTCTTCAATATAAACAAATTAAACGCATTCCAAGTTCCCATGCACTTTCGTTTGAGGAAAATCATCATTACTTTATCAAAATTTCACGTTGTTCTTATAAATTTAAAGTCTTTTTGTTTAAACCTCATGAATTATAGTAATTTTAAAATAAAAACTAGAAATTGCCTTTCAATAATTCGAAATTAAAAAAATATATAGAGATAATTTAAAATCAAATTTGTAACTTATTACTGCGTTTTGAAAAATACGTTCCTTGAAATTGTTACGGAGATAAATGATGGGGCGCGTTTAATTTGTAACTGTTCTGCAAGTATAAAATCTTCAACAATGAGCGATAACGGAGGGATTGTTATTGTTGTGCTTTAATTTCTTTTCTTATTAAAAAAAAAAAGAAAAAAATCACAATGTAAGTAAAAATTTTTTTAGTGTGCTTAAATGATATTTTTGGCTGCTGAGGAGATATTTTTGAGTTTATTAACCGGCGATGCTGATTTTATTAAGTGGCGGCTTTAAATGTAATTTGTATTGATTTGATTCCGGTCCTGGCAATTTGATCACATTAAGTGGCTGATTTTATTAACCAGTGAATTTATAAGGCGGCGGTTACTGTATTTACATTTGTGTTTTATGGGAAAATGTTTGCATTCTGTAGGAAAATATTTGTATCCGAGAGGGAAATTCATAGGGAAGTGGAGAATCAGAAGTCACATGTTGGGTATGATTTAGTCTCGAACCCAAGAAAACGGATATTGTCCATTACTATGATGAGGTGAATATGCATAATTTTTATTGCAGATACCTCTAAAAAATATTCGTGCATAACTAATAAAAATAATTTTCAAATATATATACACATATATTTTTTTTTTCTTTTTCGTAACGCGCTAGATAAAGGGTTAAAATCGTTTATTTAAAGTTTCGACATCAAATATTAAATAAAATACGCTACAAGGGTTCTTAAACTCTATCTCGAATGATACAGATGAGTGCTTCCATTATGAAATACATATCTTTCAGAAGAAAATATTTCCTTATTTTACGATTCGCCTTCGTTGCTATGACGACCGCATCCACGCCTTTACATCTATAGGCGTGTTAATGCGTTATGTCCAACAGCGAAATTTACGGTGCGTACTCTATGTTCTTACTCGTGATGAATGATCGTTTAGAACCGGCTTAGACAAGCTAAAAACACAAGAAATCCCAGGAGTCTATTTTAAGAAGCTCTAATAAATTACAGGATGCTCTAAGAGATGCTGCAGAGATTGTGCACTGCTCTATGAGAATATTGTAGGTTTTCTGCTTATAAGCACAAGTTATTGTCTATTAAGTTATAATGCTAAATGAAGCGTCAAAAGAGAAAACGGAAGGATAAAAGTGATAAGCTAATCAATTCATAATAAAGAATTTTAAAAATGCTAATCAGCGTTATTTATTTCTTTAAAAGTTAATATCCAAATAGTAGAATGAATAGAAAGTAAAGAAAATAACTTTAAAATATTAAGAAGCATATTTTGTTTTCCCTCTTTTTCTTTCTTTCTTTCTTTTGTGGTGTGGGGTGTAAACAGGGATCAGACACATCCTTACAGGGATCCTTAAGACAGATTTTTTGGGCAAGCCCAGTATTATACTTACACCCCACCTCACACGTAACACTAAATTTTCGATGAAATCAAACGGTTTATTCATAATATAGGGACTTCCAAAAGAATTTAAATGAAATATTTTTTGTAGGTACAATTTAACATCTATTGGCTGATCTAAACAAAATTAAATGAACATATATTTTGTGTATGCAAAACAAGCGTGTTAGATGTAGAATATGGTCATGAAAAATATTCACCGTTTGTTTACATGGCTACCCAAAAGAACAAGGACTATATTTAGTAATTAAAGGAAGACATATTAAGGTTGTGCTGTGTATTATTGATATAAGATTACATTTAAGTACACAATTCTGTGTGTACATAGTTTATAGAAGACATACAGTACAACCAGCAATTAAGCAAAAATATTGATTATTATTATCATTATTATTATTATTGAATGTAATTGATAGAAGTGCTTTACTATATTTTATCACGTTCAGGAAAACCGCTCAAAAATGGAAAGTGATTTCTCATATTCATACGCTAAATAAATTATTATTTTTTAATTACATTTCTACAGCTTTTATTGAATAACTACACTGTTAAAAATGGTTTCTTAAAAATGAGCAAAATTGTTTCAAAAAAGCACCGAGACAAAATATACTTAAATTTAAAAACCCATATACTCATTTCTGAGTATACTGACATGTCAAACATGGGGATATTGGGATTCTAATAGGTCAACCCAATTTTTGAGCATATCAATATACTCAAAAATGAGTACATGGGTTTTCAAATTTAAGTATATTTTGTCTCGGTGCTATTTTGAGACAATTTAGCTCATTTTTAAGAAACCATTTTTAACAGTGTACGTGTTTTGAAATTACCTGAATACTAAAAGTCAAGTTTTTAACGGTTGACCATTGAGTACGTCTGTCATCAACGTAATCTAAAAAAAAAGTAATGTTTGCGGGAAATTTAAATGTTCTACTCTGAAGTTTATATAAGGTTGCTACTTGAAAAGTTTGATCAAGATTTATAAATTTCAAGGAGTGGTGCAGTGAAAATTTTCTGAATAATTTAGAATAAACTTTCAAATTTAACATCAGCTTTGAATTCTATATAAATATTCGTATTATGTTCTAACGCGGTGTTAAGGACGTATAATTTTGTTTGTCAAATTTTCTGAAAATGGCTCTTCACTAGGTTTTAATGCCTTGGAAAAAAAGATAGAAATATATTTCTGCAGTTTTTTAAAGAAATCATTATATATCTTCATGAATATACGTGGTAGTCTCCTAAAAATTGATAGAGATAATAAAAGAGCCTTATAATCCCTTGCTAGAACCAGATCACATTTCAAGCATTACTTTTTACAGGGTGATCCCAAATATTTTCAAAATTATACCTCTGGGGGTCACCGAAGCGGGAGAGCAATCCCTTCCGTGAAGGATCAAAATTGTGATGGCATGTCTCCGGACCACCTCTAGAGGTGAGTCCCAGACCGTCGCCAATTGCCCATCAGGCAGCACAAGTGCGACGTAAAACTTAACCAACCAACCAACCCAAATATTTTAATTTTTATTTAATTTTTTACTCTTTCTGCTTTTTCTTTCGGGAAAAAAGTTTTACTGAAATTCACTGAATTTCTTTACACACCTGAAGTTTCAAGATGATTCGTGTAATATTTTTTGAGGTATTTGAAAACACGTCTGAAATCGAAACTGTCCGGTGAATTAGGGAAGGATAGTAGATATGCTTATACACTTACAATGATTTTTTATTCACGTATATAGTCCCTTGATATGATGTATATTTACTAAATATCAGAAATTAAATTAATTTGAAAATTTCATTATATGCACAATATATGCATTTTAAAAACATTCAATTAAATATGTATATACACACATACACACACACATATATATATATGTTAAAAAAAGAAAATAAGGAAAAATCGTAATCTAGAACATTTTTCATACATAATGATGGAAAGTTTACGAGTACATAACTCTGATTCACGTAGACAGAAACAATAGGACGGCAACTTTGTAATAGAAATCTCTGGGAGATTATCATAAACATACCATCACCTGTTCTAAAAGTTAATGTTCTCTTGCTCGGTACTGAAAATATGAACAGTCGTAGACGCTAATCCATAAATGTTAAGGACAAAATTATTTATCCGTGAAACATTATAGCTAATGGAGAATGAAAATGAAGTCAGATTTGTTCAAAAATTTCGCAAACTAAAGATTTTTTTTTTGAATCAATTTAATAAAATAGATTGAAAAATACAAAAAAGTTACATAATATATCTTATTAAAAAATAAAAAATAAATAAATAAATATAAATAAATAAATAATAATAATGCAGCATTCAACGAACGTTCAATATAATATTTTGCCTAAGCTATGTCATTTTAATCCTTAATCTACAGAAAGTACTTTAAAATACCATTAATATAAAAAGAATAAAAAGTCATCTAATGGAGAATGAAAATGGAGCCAGATTTGTTCAAGCATTTCGTAAACTAAAGATTTTTTTTTTTTTTTTTTTTTTTTTAGTAATCAATTTAATAAAATAGATTGAAAAATATAAAAAAGTTACATAATATGTCTTATTAAAAAATAAATAAATAAATAAATAAATAAAATAATGCAGTATTCAACGAACGTTCAATATAATATTTTGCCTAAGCTAAGCTATGTCATTTTAATCCTTAATCTACCGAAGGTACTTTAAAATACCATTAATATAAAAAGAGTGAAAAGTCAGCTAATGGAGAATGAAAATGGCGTCAGATTTGTTCAAACATTTCGTAAACTAAAGAATTTTTTTAATTTTTTTTTTTTTTTTTTTGTAATCAATTTAATAAAATAGATTGAAAAATATAAAAAAAATTACATAATATGTCTTATTAAAAAATAAAAATAAATAAATGAATAAAATAATGCAGTATTCAACGAACGTCAGATAATGGAGAATGGAAATGAAGTCAGATTTGAAAAGTTTTTTTTTTTTTTTTTTTTTTTAAAGTAATCAATTTAATAAAATAGATTGAAAAATATAAAAAAGTTACATAATATGTCATATTAAAAAAAAAAAAAAAAAAAAAAAAAAATTAATGCAATATTCAACGAACGTTCAATATAATATTTTGCCTAATCTATGTCATTTTGACCCTTAATCAGTCGAAGGTGCTTTAAAAAACCATTAATATAAAAAGAGTAAAAAATCGAATTTATGAAAAAAAAAAAAAAAAAAAAAAAAGAAAAATGTCAAAAAATATTTACAAGAATAGAACGCATATATCTCACTTTAATCTCACTAGAAGGCACTAGACGCTACACGTGGCCGTTTCTGTCCCAAGCAGGATTTTATAGAATGCTGTTGCTGTTTTTGCTTGGAATTTTTCATGATATTCACGTATATTATAACTAATTCTTATGTTACTTCAAGAATTTCCTACCAATCTTAGAAAAAATATAAAGAACGTAAAAATTAAATACTTTAAAAAAAATTTTTAAGGTCGAAATACTTTTTTCAACTTCTATCTACCAGTGGGACATTAAAGTACTACCTCACAAAATCCTTATTTATTAACTGTGGTGAAATGGTATGAATAATTTTTATTGCATACGCTGTAAAAAAAAAAAAAAAAAAAAAAAAAAAAAAAAAAAGTACAGGAAAAATCTCGCAGCTAGGGTGTCAGTATTTCTTCGTCAAATATACAGGACAAAACTGTACTTTTAACAAAAAAAAAAAAAAAAAAACTGTTTGATTTACAGGATTCCTGTGTAAAATATATGTCAGTGATACAATTTTACGGTTTTAAACTGTATATTTGACAGAGAATACTGGCACCCCAGCTGCCAGATTTTTCCTGTACTTTTAACTTTTTTTTTTTTTCAGTGTATAATTTTAAAAAATATTCTTAATTAACGACAAAAAAGAAAAAAAAAAAAAACATTTTTTGTCTGTTTTATAATGTGGTAGATAAAACGTTAAAATAATTAATTTTTCTTAATATCTGGAGTATTTGTAAGCACTTTTTTTTTTCAATAATGAAATAATGAAAGTTAGGAAGAAAACCATATGGTTCGCATAAATTATAAAGCGTACTTGAATATTATCTTATTTATTATGGTGACTTGTACATAACTAAATTCTACTAATCATATTACGCTATATAGAAAACACGTTTTGGGAAGTTTAAATGATGTATGCTAATTTCATTACTTTTTTTTTCAGTATAAACATATTAAAATATGCTTTAAAGAATTGTTTTTCATAGACCGTAACGTAAACGAATTCTTCTGTGAGTCTCTAGTGATAAATTTACATCGTTTTCCTTAGAAATCCTCCTATAGCAAACGTACGATCGAAAATATATTATAATATATACCTATCCATGCTCTATGATTTATGTTCACACAAATCTTTTTTTTTTTTAATTCCATGAACTATTACTAAAGATTAAAATTTAAATTAAATTAAAAATATTATTTTATGCATAAAATACTGACTGTTATAAACATTTACTGAAGTATTTACAAAAAAAAAAAGTAGTCTTATTAAAACCATAATATAATATTTTTCCTTGTGTTTTTCTTTATATTATATGTTTTCATTATGTATTTTCATTATATTTTTACATAATGATGGAAAATGAACGAGTATATAGACGGGATTCACGTAGGCTGAAACAATAGAACGACAATTCTGTAATAGAAATTTCTGAGATATTATCACAAATATACCACCACTTCTTCCAGAAGTTAATATTCTTCTGCTCGTTATTAAAAATATGTACAGCCGTAAACGTTAACCCATAAATGTTAATGAGAAAATTATTTATCCATGTAATAGTCTCCCTATTAAATGATGAAAATGTAAACAATATTGTTTACACTTTTTCTAATATATATATCTCCAGTTGATAAGATAAAGTAGAAGATTGAAAATAATTACTTAATATGACTTATTTGGAAAAAAAAAAATCTGGTGTGAAACAGCCACACGACTTCCATTACCCACTATTACACGTATTATATGCATTTTTGAGAAATAATGTGATCAGAAAACATAAAAGTGATCTAAAGAGAAAATCGTTAGAGCCGTTTTTGAGATACCAACTTTTACAAAAAAAAATTATTATTGACCGGAAAACAATAATTACATACAAAAGGATATTTAAAAATGAGTTAATATGGCGAGTTTGAAAAAAATCCGTACAACCGTTTTTAAAGGAACGCCTTTGCGAGGCCTGAAATTGAGCTATTTATACAGGACGCCTATCAATTTTCCTGAACTAACCAACTGTATCATTCGAAAGGACATCTAATAGAGTGTTTATATAGCAAGTTTGAAGAAAATCGTTAGAGCCGTTTTTGAGATACGGACTTACGGTCCCACTTCCGGTTTCCGATGTCCCACTTCCGGTTTTTCAATTTTCACCAAAATTTGGAAATTTCATCTGTACACCATACGTATTTCAATTCTAAAGTTTCGTAGCTCTATCTTTATTAGTTTCTGAGCTATAATAGCCAGAAGATTCTCCACACACACACACACACACACACATACACACTGACCAATTGCCAAAAACCACTTTTTTGGACTCAGGGTACCTTAAAACGTGTAAATCAGGTGAAAACCCGATATCGAATTTTCAGACCGAATACAATACTTCCATTACCTACGGTAGTAGGGTAATGGAAGTAAAAAAATTATAAATTATCTTAATTTTTTCTTCTGTCCACAAGATTCTTTCACTACTCATCGGAAAATCGGTTATTTCTTTTCATAAATTCAAAGTAAAATTAAAAAATAAAATTAAAAAATAAAATTAAAAAAACACGTGATACAACTTATTAAATGTATATAAAGATCGCATAAATTATAAACTCTACTTACATGTTACATCATTTTTATTATGTAGCTTCGTAAAAAAATAAATATTGTTAATTATATTATGCTCTACTGAAAATTTCTTTTTGTATACGTTTGTATAAAGTATGTTTTTTTTTTTTTTTTTTTTTTTTTTCAGAACAAATTTATTAAAATGGACTATAAATACCTTTCACAGACCGTAACGTAAAAGAAAACTTTTGAGAATCCGTGTATCCACTAATAGTGCAATTTCATTAGAAACTCTTCTGTAGCGAATATACTATTGGAAACATATATTGTACTGCACATATCCATCCACTCACTGTCATGTTTATTTACGCAGATATTTCGTTAGTATGATACATAATAACCATACATCAAAAATTAATAAATTGAAAATATCATTATGTACACTAAATACACATTTATAAAAACTTTTTAAAGTATCTATACTAGCAAAGAAAGTGTATGTCCGTAGATGTGTGTGTATACGGCATGTAGAAATATCTATGGCTCGTATAGTTCATAAATCTTTTAGTAACGGAATGCGTGCAGATTTGCAATATACCATTAGATTTCATACATTTTTATTAGATTAAAAAAAAAAAATGTTGAATGCATTTTATCCCGACATTTTTTTTTTTTTTTTTTTTTTTTTTTGAATTGTAATTTCAAACCGATAAAGTTAAAATCGTATTATTAAAAAGTTATGATAAAATTGATGTCATAATAGCTTTAAATTTTTAATGGACAATATTCCTGTGACGTCACAGTAGGTAAAATCGCCGAACACGTGGCCGATATAATCGTCGACTAGTAGCGTGTAAGCAGTGGTTTTGTAAACAAATTAGATTCAAGATGCCGTCTTATTGTTATGCATAACATTTTACAGTCTAAATATTTCTCCAGTGAAACTTAATAATCAGATATCTGTCAAAAACAAGAACAAAAGAGAAATGTAAACAACTGAATCGAATGGTAAAGTTAAGACTGTTCCATATCGTAAAATTGCAGAACATTTTATACGTACATATATATATATATAATCATTAAAATATTATTAAAATTAAACGTGTCAAAAAATGCGTAAAAAGTAAATCAATCATCACTTATGAATTATGAAACTAATGTCAATATTTAAAACGAAAATAGCGAAGCCTATTGCGAACAAAATTAAAGATTACAAACAAATCACATTATAAATTAATAAATAGAAAAAAAAAAATGCCATTGATTACATTGGATATAAACATCAAAGCTTAAATAATTAGAATTTCAATCACTTTAATAAAGGAATTTATTAAAGGGAACATCCATTTAAATTTGTTAACATCGCCACAGATGGCAACCTTTAATATTGCATATGTTGGTTAATACTAAAGTATATTATATAAAAACTGGATTAAAAACAAAACAAAGGTATCACTATATCACTCTTACTTCCATTTCATATAATCTGTATCTCTTTTAAATAATATCGCAAGATAAAAATTTGCAGGAGACAATGCTTTGCTATGGTACAGTTGAGGATTGTTTTCCAAAACAGCTGATTTCCTATAGTCTCGAACCCAAAGGAGGAACATTGCCCATTTTGATTTATTTATAGATTTCTAACAACCACGTGACTTTCTTCTTAGCAACCGTACTTTGCTGAAGGACAACGTTAATTTTTCCATGTTTTTGGAAGCGTAGTATTCGAATTTTTTTATGCTTTTACAAATACATTTACAACACTGTGTTACAATAAATTTGTAACACTATTCCACAATGATAAACAATGGGTCAGTGGGTCAACTGTCCCTCAGCAAACAAATATCGTCTGCTCGTGACGTCATCTGTTAGAACTCTATTATTTAATTTTTATCTTCAATTAAAACTGAAATTTAATTTTATTTTATTGAAATTAAATAATTGAACTGAACTAAAATGAAATGAAACTGAATTAAATGAAAATAAATTTTATTTTCAATTAATCATTTATCAAAATTTCAATTATATGTATTTTATTTTCATTATTCTTTTTATTTTACCTTCCCCCAAACTAATGTGAATACATATTCAGTTTATTTGAAATTAACCGTGTTTTTAATTAACATAATGAATTTGAAATAATTAAGTGTCATTTATTATATATTACGATATATTACGATACTAGACCATGACTTTGATATGTTGAAAAAAGTCGCAAATCAAAAAAAAAAAAAAATTTATATATTAAACGTTTCATTTATTTAATTTTTTTTGAAAATTCATTTAAGTGACCAGCAAAACTGGTAAAGTCTACTGGTTTATAACAAAAACAATGAACAAAAAACAGTTATCTTATTAGAATTGTAATATACGTAACGTTTTTCATATTAAATCATATTAATGAAAAGCTTATGACCATAACACCGTGATTCACTGTAGCCTGAAACAATGGAACGACATCCCTGTAACAGAAATTTCTGGAAGATTATCATAAACATACCATCACTTGTTGCAGAAGTTAATGTTCTCCTGCTCGTTATTAAAAATATGAACAGCCGTAAAGGTTAACCCATAAATGTTAATGATAAAATTATTTATCTGACTAGCATTATGGTTAATGGAGGATAAAAATAAAATCAATTTTTGTATGTAATTTTTTATAAATTGAAGATTTCTCAAATAATTCCATTTAATATAAATTAATACTATATTGCGGTAAATATATATATATATATATATTTGAAAATATATGACTTTTTTTTTTTTTTTTTTTGAAAAAAAAAAAAAAAAAAAAATTAAACTTATAATGAAATTATTTAGCAAGGTCTTACTACTCTTCATGACATATGTACTCTAATTTAAACGAAACAAATTTGATTTTACTAAGCACAAATACAAATATTCCATATTATTTGATCTAAATTCTACTATTTTCTAAACTATTTTAAAAAAATATTTTTTTAGTCTAAAATAAATTATTTTAGACTAAGGAAGAAATTATTCAATTTTTTTCTCAAGATTCTTGTTTAAAATTTGGAAAAAAAAAAAAAAGAAAGAAAAAAAAAGCACTATTTTTTAGAAGGAACTTTGTAATTTTTACTTTAAGACTAGCAGGCTTTGCCCGCTTTGCTGGTCCCTATATTTAAATGGATTTTCAAAAAGGTTGTTTTATTATTATTATTATTATTATTATTTTATAAATATTAATATTAATAACAATGTAATAAAATAACTTTGTTTCGAGCAATTATATATGATTTTGTACTTTAGGGTTCCTCTAACCTATTTCGCTACCCTTGGTTATATGTTTTCACCCAAAATATATAACCAACCAGCCAAACAAACCCAGTTTGTTCTGCTTCAGGCATTGGGCGCTGCCATAGGCGGACATTTTTTTGCAGTACGCAGTGCAAGTAGTTTAGCAGTAAGTAGTTATCAAGTACTTTAAGTATATAGCTTTTACTTAAACTAACTGGAATAATTTATTTAAAATGGTGGATTCTTAATACTTGTGTTATGTTCATATTTTACTACCTTTGGTGTCTTTCTATGTTCAGCGTTTCATGAGGATATAGTTGGACATATATGGGTGATTCCGAGGTCATGGGAAAATTTTTTGGAGGAGAGGTAGAGAACATCACAAGGATTCATTGTATAGGAACCCATGGGAGCAAACGTCATTTTAATTCTGTAAGAACTGAATGTTTTGTGCTACTGCATAGCCTCCTAAACTAGATGCTTTCCGCGTGGCTCGGAAACTTGGCAACAGTTCAAACGGTAGACAGCGCCACCAGGTACAGATTGCGCGACTTAAAATTTTTTAAAAGTTGGATTTGATATATATAAAAGGCGAATAGAATCGAAAAAACGTTGATTATATATATTATATAATCACTTCTTAAAATTATTAGAGCAGTTGAGTAAAAAAAGTCGCGCAATCTGTACCAGGTGGCGCTGTCTTCCGCTTGAACTGTTGCCAAGTTTCCGAGCCACGCGGAAGGCATCTAGTTTAGGAGGCTATGACTGCTGTGTACTACTAACTCAGCCTACTATGTAATATTTAAAATCTTGCATGCTTCCTTATATCACAAAATCTTACACAATGTTCGTTTTATTGCAATCACTGCGATAAAATATATCGATAAAAACGCAATTTATTTATGTATGTAAACATTACCCTGTAAAAACACTTAAAAAAAAAAAAAATGTAACATTCAAGAGCCACGCCCATATCCACGCAAAATCATCCGGTTCTTAAAGGGTTAAAATGACGTTTGCACCCATGGGTTCACAATTCTGAATCCTTGTGATGTTCTCTACCTCTCCTCCAAGTTTGTACCATGACCTCGGAATCACGCTGCCTAATTGGATTTCAATTGTGTTGTTACAGATTTCTAAATAATAGTTGTTTTTTGTTATGTTATTTAAATAGGTTCAGTTAGGTTATATATAGTTGTCAGCCGCTATTTAATCTGTGTTCACTGGTATACCAAAAACTAATTCTTGGTTGACTATTTTTAATCTTCTGGAATATTCTGTTAATACATTTTAAGTTTCGTCAGGACCTGTTATTTATTCACGGGCAATACATGGACCCCGAATTCGTAAGAGTATGACGTTACTAATATTTGCTTTTAGGATATCCACTCGTGTTAGAAAGTAAAAAGTCTTATTGGGGCTTATCATGCCGGCCTTAAAACCTGCTTCTTTTTATCCGAAATGAGACTGTAGGACTGACATGCAGTACTTGTACAATTATTGTATTGATTCCCTAGGAATATATGTACATACTAATTCGATGTGCAATGTTGAATTTTGGGAACATATACAAGAGTTTAGCAGCAGTGTCTTCTCTTGGATTTTATTATACATTTTGTTGTCTTTCACAAGATTTTATTATTGATTGCTTGATATATATTTACAATTTTATATTTACACTACTAATACATCTACAAAAAATCACATTCTAATTCCAAGATGAAGCACTCTGATGATCATTTATAAGCACTGCAAAAAATACCCGTAGATTTTACTGGAAAATCCTATAAATTTCAACGGAAAAAAAATTAAAATCAAAAGTACAGATTAAAACCGTAAAATTGTATCACTGACATACATTTTACGGAGAAATCCTGTAATCAAATAGGTTTTCCGTTAAAAGTACAATTTTATCCCATATATATGACGGAAAAATAATGGCACCCCAGCTGCCAGATTTTCCCCGTACTTTTACAGGTTTATTTTTTGAAGTGAATAATGAATTTACTCTAAACGTTACTTACCTGCAGTCAATGGCTTCTGTTAACAGACATAGGCACGCTATGCAGCAGAACAGGAAGAGGCTCTGTTCACATCGCCGACTTGTTAACATGATGATGTGACGTAATTCAAACAGATGGATAACAAAAACCTGTTAAGCAGAAAAATTGAGACCTCAGTATTAGTAAGGAATCGTGTTATTTTTAAAAAGAAATGCAAGCATCTGTTTTATTCAATTACTTTTTTTAAATTTACCAGGAGCGGACCGCAGTACGTATACTTACCACCAGAATTATCAAATTTTAAATAGGGTAGGCGTAATAAGCTATTTTACTACGCTGTATAAATAGAAAAAAAAAATGTAGACGAAAGTGATGCATGGAAGCAGCAAGGAACGAAATTATTATTATTATTATTATTTTAATTTTAATTTATTCAAATCACACCAGTATTGCTAAAATATTCCCCTTCTTTTAATTTATCTTACCACTTGTTATTTCCTTCAATATTTTTGGCGCTCTTATCATTTTCTTTCACATGATTCTCATGTCTTCACTTATTTTTGTAATGGTTCTTTAAATGTTATATCAGAAATAAGAATTTAATTTAAATAATTCTAGATACTCGTATTGGTGGATTATATACACATATATTTCCTTCTATATAGATAAGAAATAATCTGGTGTGTCACTCACACGACTTTCTCTTACCCTGAAAATTAATACTATAAATTCAGATTGGAGATTAAGGGATAAGATAACGAGTACTGTTATGCAAACATATGTTGAAACAATTCAAATTAGGCTTCGGAGCAGCTTTATTTGACAAGTAAGTTTCACTCTACTGTACCTACATTTATATAGAATTCGAATCTATTATTAAATTCAAAAGTTCATTTAAAATAATTGAGACAACACTTTCACACGCAACATTCCTTGAAACTTATAAATCTTGATCAAACCTTCCTAGTAACAAACCCATTAACTTCAAAATACAATATTTGGATCGCCTGAAATTTTTTGTTTTTACATTGTTATTCTAACAAACACAGATAAAGATCAAACGTTAAAAACTTGACTTCGGTATTCAGGAAGCCTCAAAACGTCTAAATATACGAAAAATCAAGCAATGAATATTTAGCTTAAAAAAATTCATTATTTAGCATATGGCTATGAGGAATTATTTTCAATTCCTGAGAAGCTTTCCTGCACATGGTAAAATATTGCAGTAAAGCCCTTCCACTAACAATAAAAAAGAATGTTTTGGCTTAAATATTCGCAGTCCTGTATATTCTCTAAAGGTTATGTACACATCACGTGGAAGACATAAATATAATCCTATATTAATAACACACATCGAAACCTGAAATACACTTCCATCAATTTTTAAGTATTGTTGTACTATAGTCTAGTTCTTTTGTGTAGCCTTGTAAATGAACAGTGCATGATTTCTATACCATATTCTACACGAAACATGTTTTTATGCATATAAAAAATATATATTCGTTTCATTTGGTTTAGTTCAGTCTATAGATGTTAAACTCTACTTACCTGCAATTTTCCCCATACATGTAATGCATTTCAATTCTCTTGGGTGTCCCTGTACGCGAACCATTTTATTGATCTCAACAAAAAGTTTAGTGTAGCATTCCTATATCATACACATTTAGAATACCAAGTTTGGACTTTCTGCTATAATTTGTTTTTGAGATATGCTAATAACAGACAGACACACACACACTGACCAACCGCTAAAAACATGATTTTTGGATTCAGGAGACCTAAAAACGTGTAAATAAAACAAAAATTCAGTTTTGAAAATTTGACCCAAAAACAATACTTTCTCTATCTTATAGGTAAGAGAACTTAAAAAAGCATTAATTTCTTTAAAACTTACGATCCCAGGTTTTTCGTGTGTTTATACAGTTTGACATGCCCTAAATGTGATTCAATCATTTTCAAAAAATTGTGTGTTACTAACCTATACATGTGAGTTACCATAAATTTAAGGGTACTGTATCTCTCCATCCAATATACAGAATTCAAGATGACTTTATTACTTTCTCTTATCTATATATATGGTAGAGAAAGTATTGTTTTTGGGTCAAATTTCCGCAATTGAGTTCTGTTATATTTACACGTTTTGAGGTTCCCTGAATCCAAAAATCGTGTTTTTAGCGGTTGGTTTGTGTGTGTGTGTCTGTTATTAGCATATCTCCAGAACAAATAATAGCAGAAAGTCTAAACTTAGTAATTTAAATGTGTATCATATACGGATACTACAGTAAACTTTTCGTTGAGATGAAGCAATTGGTTCATGTACAGGGACATCCAAGAGAATTCAAATGCATTATGCCTATTTCCCATAGGCATAATGCATTTGAATTCTCTTGGATGTCCCTGTACATGAACCAATTGCTTCATCTCAACGAAAAGCTTACTGTAGTATCCGTATATGATACACATTTATACAGCTGCAAAACTGCTGGTGAATACAGTGCAACATCTACAGGCTAACTTAAACAAAACGGAAACAGCAAAATTTATTATATGCATAAAAGCATATTTTGTGTGGATTGTTGTATGGAAACCATTCATCATTCATTTACCCGAAGTATTTGGATATTGTGCGGCTCTCCTGGAAAATTGCTGGAATTGTAATTACTTTTGTGTTAGATGTTTTTCAAGTAAGACTAAATAAGTACATAATATTGTTTATAGCGCATATCGATTTTAGACAATATACAGGGCTACCCAAAATTAAGCTAAACGTTATTTTCTATTAAACTTAATTGATGGAAGTGTTTTGTTACATTTTATTAAGTCGACAAACACTTTTTAGGAAGCAACATTAATTTTTCATACGCATGCTGTAAACAAAGTATTTTTTTAATTTTAAAATTTAGTTTTTTGTATAAAATCACGTTTTGAGGTGCCCTGATGAAGAAAGTCCAATTTTCATCAGTCGGTCTGTATGTATATCTGTTATCAGCATAACTTAAAAACAAATAGCTGCAGGAAATTCAAATTTAGTATGTTGAAGTCCGTATTAGATGTCCACTTAAATTTGAAGGCAAATTAATAACAGCTTTGATTGCTATTATTATTTTTTTTAAAATTACCATGTACTATAATTGAACGGGGGTTGAGGAGGCGGAACCCCCCTCTCCCCCATACACACAGAATTACATGTCAAATAAGACTGTGCCTAAATCTATTTTAGATTATTTAAAAAATGCATTGAAATTTATTATCTTACGCTGTTATTCTTAAGACTTAATATTCAATTTATCTTTATAGTATTGAAATGGAGGGTAGGAGAAAGTCGTGAGAATGACACACCAGTTTATGTTTGTTCACACCTTTACTTAATTTGCAGGCTGAAAGCATTATGGGATATATCAGCAACAGGTGGTGCTGCAATTCTGCAATTTCTCCAGTTGCGTAAAAAGATACAACTCATATTCTGTAGTGTATAAGTTCATCAAACTTAATGTGTAAGATATCCATGATAAAAGACTAAATTCAATCAATTTGGATGGGTATCGACCGACAGGTGACGCTGCTAGGTAAAAATTTAATCCCTTTTTGAGGATGGTAACATCTCAATTTGTATGATATAGAAATGCTGCAAACTTGGTATGTGAGATAGATATAAAAAATAGTGTTGATTTGAATGTATACCATACGACAGGTGAAAATACCGTTATTCACTTTCTGGGATTTTACAGTTGGCTATATCTGAGCCTCTATTCATTAAAATTGTCCAAAACTGCAATTGTACTCTTTCATTGTGAGAAATTATGTTGACTAAAAGTTTGTGTTTGTTAGCCGAAGGTGGCGCAGTTTTGTAGAATGATATAGAAGAAAGTTTTGTGATGACCACAACGTACTAATATAGATTTTTAGTGTTCTAGAGTTTTAAGTCATATATGACTAAGATAAAAATGTTATTTTTGGTAATTTACTGTATTTTAATATCGAGAGCTATATGCTAATGAATATTATTTATATAGTTAATATAGCACTTTCGAATATTTTATACCATTAGTTTTCATGCCATCTCAATATAAGAATAATTGCCTGTATTCAATCACAAACTATAATCGGAGAGGGACTCCATTATTCTTTTTCGTTAGCGTTCATAATTCTTCCACTTCTGTGAGTGACAGGATAAGTTTTGGCTCATAATGGACGCGTAATTAGTCTTTCGCAGGCCAATCAAAATTCGATCCATCATACCTATTCCGTTAAGAATACTTTTACTGTACAATGGAGCCATTTAGACTTATACTTTTTTGCTAAAGACTTCTCTTTTGTACGATTAGTTTTGAACTGCGTTTGAGAAAAAATATTATATACCAAAGACTATTGCAATTTTCCGCCATATTTCTAACTAAGTATAATATAATGATTAGTAAAGAAAAAGTAGGTCAGTAAAAAAAAAAAATAATAATAATAATATTCAGAAATCAGTAAATAGAAAAATAATATCGGTAAAGGAAAGTTATATGGCTTTTTTTTAAATCGATTTAAATCATGACGCTTTTGTATAAAATGAAAGAGCGAAAAAAAAAAAAAAAAAAAAAAAAAAACTGGGATATTTAGCTGAAAAATGGTTGGTGTTTCTATAAAGAATTTTTTATTGGAAAATATCAATAAACAAATAAATTAATTTTTCATTTAGAAAATAATAATAATAAAATAAACAAATATGTTGTGGCCACCACAAGACTTTCTTCTATATTCTCCTATCCAAATTCACACTGTACAAATTAATTATTAAAATTATTATCTATCAAAATTATTTTTCAAGATGAATGTCAGAGGATTTTTATCACAGAGAAATATAACACTAAATGACCAAAGAAAATAAATTTTATAGAATTCAGAAAATGCCCCCAAATCTTCGTTCTCCTTCTTCTTCTTCTTTTTTCTTTCTTTCTTTCTTTCTTTTTTCTTTTTTCTTTTTTTTTTTTTTTTTTTTTTGTAAAGTAGAAAAAAAAAACGATAACTTTGTTTAAAATGATTTGAGATTTATGGTTTAACCATTCGTTTTAGAAGTTTTGGATGAGTTCATTTGAAAGATACCCATACTGAAAATCTACACTCTAGAGGTATGCGGTGTTCCTGCATGCACACAATTTTTTCCCCTTGTTTACTAGTACTATTATAAAAAATTTATATTAATTTGACAATAATCCGTTAGAAAATAACTCTTATTATGTGTATTTATACGAAATTTTGTTCTATACTGCCATGATAAAAATGCTGAAGAAATTGCTAACAGAGTCACCTGTTGAGCGATTGGTCCTAACATGTAATGAGTAACAGTTTAGTCAAGATCCAACTAAATACTATGTTTGGTTAAATTTCGTTTATTGGTTCATAAGATACAGCGTCCACAAAATTTATGGTACAAACACACACAGAGACAGACATTTTCTTAAAAAAAGCTCAAATCAGGACATCTGAAGACGGACAAATCCATCGAAAAGTGAAGTTCGTAATTTTTTACGAATTCAATATTTTCTTATTATATAAATAGAAGAAAGTAAAAAATAAATAAAATAACTATGCAAAACTTATGAAAGGAAATCTGCATAACAAAACATTAAATAATCCTAATGTATTCCAAATATCAAAGGAGTCAATGCAGTAGAATATCGAATAAAGTATTCACTGTAAAAAATTTTGTGTAATATTACACAAAAATATTGAGGTAGCTTATCATGTAGAGAAATATTACAAACATGAAGCGAAATGTTACCAACCATACCTGTGTAACCATACACTGAGAAAAAAAATATATACCGCCTTCCTCTAGAATGAATATGCGGCTATTTTTTAAATCCCTTAACTAGAAATAAAGATTTCCGAGCAATGCGCGTAAGGCACGCCAATAAACTGAATAGACGAAATTATCGAGGATTTCTAGTGTACACATTTCTAGATGGGGAAACAATATTCTGAATACTCTAAATATTCTGAATCCTTTGTACTGCGATACATTCTCGCTTGATTTTCTAGAATTTCGTAATAAACCAAGATTATAGTTCCTGAAACCCGCCACTTGTAGTCTCATTTATTTGCAGAGATTTTTAAATAACTTTGCCCTCGAGAATATAGGCAAACGCTCTAGAATTCTAGTAGTGGCTTCTAGAACACGCTTTCCAAGGGGACTAGAATTTATAAGGATAACATGGAACTATTTTTTCTAGAGCCACAACTTAGATCATAGATGTCAGTTGCAGAATTTTTTCTCAGCGTAGCATAACGTGTAAGGTCACATAGTTAGGTAACGTTTCTCTGTATATTTGTGGCCTCAGTATTGTTGTGTAATATAGCAAAAAAAAAAAAAAAAAAAAAACCTCTGCTTTTATCTATAAATCTTATTTAATCACAATGGTGCGAAAGAAGCGAAAAATGGACCACGTTAATATTATTAGGAATTTAAAATACAACTATAACAACTAAAGATTACATAATCAAAAATGCACACTATAACATAAAGAGAATGAAAGTAGGAAAATTCATGAAATAACTATGAAAAAATTCCCAAACAAGCCATAAATTTTTTAGGGGTACTTACGACTGTTATAGTGAAATAAAATAATAATATTGTTACTTTCTACTATATGTAATATAGAGAGAGTATTGGATTCGTGAAAATTTTCGACCTCCGTTTTTTGATGGATTTACACGTTTTGGGATGTCGTGAACACGAATTGATAGTTTTTAGAAAATGTCTATCCGTCTGTCTGTCTGTCTGTGTGTATCACGATTTTTGTGGACACTGTATCTCAAGAACCAATGAATAAAATTTAACGAAACATGGTATTTAGTTGATCCTTGACATAAACTGGTGCTGATTACATTTCGGGATCACTCGCTCAACAGGTAGCGCTGTGATCACATTTTTTTTTTAAATTTTTAACATGGCAGTATAGAACAAAATTTCGTATAAATGTACATAATGAGAGTTATTTTTAACTTGTGATTGTGAAATTAATATAAATTATTGATAATAGTAGTAGTTAACTAGGAAAAAATTCTGTGCATGTTGGGGCATCGCTTCCCCCCCTGGGGGGGAAGTACCCAACCGGGGGGGGGGGGGGGTAAATTTTCAAGATGGGTATCTTTCGAAAGGTCTCGTCAATACCTTTACAACGAATGGTTGAACTATAATTCTGCGGTAATTTAAAACAAAGTTATCTTTTTTTTAACATTTAACCAAAAAAAAAAAAAAAAAATCGTTTTTTTTTTTTTTTTTTTTTTTTTTAATAGTGTTACTGAGTGAATTTGTATAGGAAAATGTAGAAGAAAGTCTTGTGGTGGCCACAACATACTAATTTCTATTATGGCGAAGGCTTTTTGCAAAAAATCACTATCAATGCTCGACAATTTTATTAATGTAAACAAAAATGATGTATTCGATGATAAAGATGAATTAATAAACTGTGAAGTTTATATAAATTTAAAAATACAATACCAAGCACAATCATGTAATGCTTACAAGCAAAGACTAAAATGTATATTGACAGACGAGTTGAGTTGTACTACAAGATTACAATAGAAATACGGAACATAATTAATTTAATGAAAATAATGTTGAAGAAATTTAAAATTGAATACAAATTAATATAAATATAAATAATTTATGAAAAGCACAACAAATTAACGAATTTAAAAAAATCTTTAAATATTTAATCATTTAAAATGCTCAACAAGTCTAAACAAAAACTAGTAATATAAGACTATGTTATGTAATAAAATTAAACATAATTTATACGTCTCATTAATATATTAAAACCAATGTAACATTTAAAACGGGATAATGAATAGAAAAATTTTTAAAACTTTAAAAATACATTTTAATAAAAAACATTAAAACACACGACAGACGTTTCGGCTAGAACACTAGCCCTCCTCAGTGTCAAACATACAAGCACAACATTTACAAAAAAAATTCATAACACATCATAATAAGATTATATATTCAGGAGGAATAAATAGCTTTAGCCTCGTTCAAGGCAGAATGTTGCATTTTAGTAAAAGCGCCCTCTAGAAAAATACGGGATTTAAAGTTGTCATATTTCTGATTTTGACAACTTTAAAATTCTAGCCTCTAATGTAAATTTATATGATTCCCGTATTTTTCTAGAGGGCGCTTTTACTAAAATGCAACATTCTGCCTTGAACGAGGCTAAAGCTATTTATTCCTCCTGAATATATAATCTTATTATGATGTGTTATGAATTTTTTTGTAAATGTTGTGCTTGTATGTTTGACACTGAGGAGGGCTAGTGTTCTAGCCGGAACGTCTGTCGTGTATTTTAATGTTTTTAATTAAAATGTATTTTTAAAGTTTTAAAAATTTTTGTATTCATTATCTCATTTTAAATGTTACATTGTTTTTAATATGTTATGTAATTTAATTTACATGAAGAATTACTGCATAAAAGGTAATAAGGAATAAAAAATATTAAAAATTGTGCATTTAAATTTAACGATATGATAACATGAATCGATTGTTACAAATAATTCAAGCTATGAGACATTAATTTTAGTTGAATTTACTACACCTCTTTAATATTCACATTGACGTGTCGCTATCTCATGGGTACAAAAAAGAAAGTTAAAAACGTTATCAATAAACAAGTATTTTAAAACATATTTTTAATGATTGAAAGATATATTCTGTATTGTATAATGTTTATATAAATATTTAAACCAATTTTGAATTCCATAAATCAGAACAGAAAAGCATATTATCACCAATAAGTTATAATTTGTTATTTTAATTCATACTTGAATCCATCAAAATTCTTTAAATTTAAATTTTATTATATTTAATCAGAAACATAAATCAATTATTACACTCTTATTCTAGATTTATTAAGTCTTTATATTGATTATTATATCTATATATTAAAAAAATTACTGTGATTGGCGTGTATATATATATATACAATATATATTGTGCGTTCGCATGACTTCGCGAAGGGCAGTGTCCTTTTCGACGTGAGAGGTATTAATGTTTGACGAATACTCCAAAGTAGACATTTCAGTTGCTTAAAAATTTCTATCATCTTAACTAACTAAGTTATTAATTATGAACGTCGGTTTAACAAAGGTACTCTATTTGCCATTTACCAAAAATTTTCTCTTATGACGTTCGACATTTTCCAGAAGAAAATTAAATTGTGATCCATGGTGTAAAAAAAAAAAAAAAAAAGAGAGAGAGAGAGAGAGAAAGAAAAAGAAAAAGAAAGAAAAAAAAATAATAAAATGTCAATGTTGCATTAGTAACAAAGAAATTTTTCGTCCTAATTCAAACTCACTTATAAACGTTTTAATTTACCATTGATAATTTTTTAACATTACAAAATCAGACATTCCTATGATACATTTCATAATCCTAATTATAGCAAGGAAAAAAAAAATCATCATAGAAGACTCTTATGGAGAATTGAGTACATTTTATCCTTCGTCATTTTAAGAAGTAGGTAGGAAAGAACTCTAAATTGAAGCTGTAGGAGATTTTTCAAATTAAAATAATAATATTAATAATAAACTTTTATTTTTTCAGATATTTTTGAATGTTTAAAATTATTGCCAAGCTATACATTAGAAATATATGTAGACTATTATATACTGCACTAAATTAACTAAAAAAATCAATAATAAAAAGTATAGGCATCAGAAAAAATAGATTCTAGATTTTATTTATTTATTCATTTATTCATTTATTTTTACAAGCAATTGTACCAAGAATTTCATCGCGAAATAGTGACAAAAGTTAAAGTCCCCAAGGGGGGGGGGTCATATACTAAAGCTGTAACGCAAAATGGCCTAGATATAATGGAATTTTTTCCATTCTTAAAAAACAAAATTAATGTTTTTAAGCATAGTATTTCATTAAAAAATGTGATATTAAATATTATGCATTTAAATTTAACATTGAATATGGGATTCCTATAATTTTTTTTCTGCTTTTATCTTAGATATGCACAATTAATATTCCTATTCAGTGAAAGGCAAAGCAGCGAATAGGGCCCCCTAGTATTATACATAATTGTTTTGATTACTGAGTATTTCAAAAAGACAGATTTAATAGTTATTAATATATGAATATTACTAATACATTTTGTATTTAAAATTAAAAAGGTTTAAATTTAATTGAATATTACAGAACTTCTGCCTTTCTTTTTTAATTTTGTTAATTCTCTATTGTAAATAAATTAATATACTTATTATGCTTTACACTATAATTAATGTTAACAATACTACATCATTGAGTATAAAAGAATATATATATGTACAGTTCTCGCCGCTTATTAAAATCACATTTGTTTCGAGCGAAATTGATTTTATTAAGCGGCTGATTTTTTTATCCGTCGAACGTTCTTGCACTCAAGTAAAAAAAAAAAAAAAAAAAAAACTTTCCTGAATTTGGGATAAATTTTCAAAAGGTAACGAATAATGGTATTAGTAAACAATATTAATTAATTTTTGATAAATAAATAATTAATTGCTCCTTCGATATAATTAAACGCATTCCAAGTTCCTATGCGCTTTTCTTTGAGGAAAATCATCTTTACTTTACCAAAAGTTCACGTTGTTCTTACAAATTAAAAATATTTCCGTTTAAACCTCATGAATTAGAGTAATCTCAAAATAAGATCTAGAAATCACCTTTTAATAATTAGAAATTTAAAATATATGTATCATTTCAAATAAAATTTATAACTTGTTTTGAAAAAATCGTTTGAAATATTTGCGTTTTGAAAAAATCGTTCCTTGAAATTGTTACAGAGATAAGATATGGGGCGTGTTTAATTTGTAAATTTGCTGCAAGTATAAAAACTTCGGCAATGAGCGATAACGGAGAGTTTGTTGTGCTTTAATTTCTTTTTCTATTTAAAAATAAATAAATAAATAATACTGTACATAAATGATATTTTTGGCTGCTGAAGAGAAATTTTTGAGTTTATTCACCGGCGATGCTGATTTTATTAAGCAGCGGCTTCAAAAGTAGTTTGTATTGATTTGATTCCGGTCCTGGCAAATCGATCAGATTAAGCGACTGATTTTATTAACCAGTGAGTTTATTAAGCGGCGGTTACTGTATACATATATATATATTATAAGAACTGTAAAAAGATGCGAAATAAAGACAAAATTCAAACAAATAAAACAAAAATATCATAACAAATGAAGATTAATCCGAAGTAATTAAGAAAATAGGCAAATTATTTTGAAATACTTCGAACAGCAAATTATTTAAAATGAAAAAAAAAAAAAAAAGAAAGATAAAAAAAAAAAATTAATTAATAAACTCTGAAATGTTTCTGATAAAAACAATGGATTAAAAAAAAAAAAAAAATCAAAACTGTTTCTATTAACGGCCCTCTTCAATTACCGTCGCCGGAAGCCCGAGCCAATGTTATTCTATGGGGAAAATTTCTTTACAAATAACTTATTAACTAATACATATTTTCAACTCTGTTTTCACATTCAGAAAATTCCCAACTGTTAAATTCACAGCCCTTTTTTAAAAATGTATTTTTTTTACATTTAATATTTTATTTTGAAATTGCAAAATGAAAAAAATTCGCATATGGAAAATTTGTATTTTGAAGCTTCAAAATAAAATTGAAAAAAATTGAAAAAATAATTTTTTAAAAAAGGTCCGTCAATTTAACAGCTGGGAATTTTCAGAATGTGAAAACGGAATTTAAAAATATGTATTAGTTAATAAGTTATTTGTAAAGAAAAATTTCCCATAGAATAACATTAGCTTCGGCTTCCGGCGGCGGTGAGTGAAGAGGGCCCTTAATTTGTGCAATTTCTCAGCAAAACCAATAGTAAGAGCCAAACAAAAATAATTACCAATATAAGTAAAAGAATATAAAGAATGTAAGTAAAGAATTAGAAATATATACCAAGTATCCCATACCAATGTCCCAAGTGTCCCATTTTAAAAATTCATAAAAATTGAAGGAATTAGTAGAATTGAACGCGGTTTAAAAAAAAGTGATTCTCCTGATTATTATTATTATTATTATTATTATTTTATTTTATTTTATTTTTTTTTTTGTGATGAAAAAAATAATAGTTGAAATTTTTGTCGAGGATTTTATTACAATTATAAATATCTTTATATTTTATTTTTTATTTATTTATTTATTTATTTATTTATTTATTTTTTTGGAGGGATTTACATGCTCATGTGCACTTGTCAAGAAGCCACTACAATACTTACGTATAATATAAGTATTAATCTGTAATTTGTGTGTATATTTGATGCACCACAAAGATGTTAAAATCGTGCAATTTATAGAACTCTGATTTGCATATTTTTTGTTATGCATCCGTGCAACACCCTCTATCGACAAAAAAATTAACTAGTTTTTTGTTTACCAATAAATAAATAAATAAATAAAAATCCTTATACATGAGAATATTTTCTTTGCAAACCGCGTTCAGTTCTACTAATTCCTTGGAGTTTTGTGAATGTTTAAAATGTTTACATACTTATGGGACACCCAGTATTTAAAAAAAGATTAATTCCCGATGGAAAATATTTTATGTATATATGCAACCGCAAATTTTATGAATTCAAATATTGGCTGTATCAGATATATTTATTGTTCTAAATGACCACCGCATAAACCCTTAAATTTTCAGAACTGAGAATAAACAATAGATTTTTAAGTAAGATTAGAAATCAGAGAATCTGGTGTCTCAGATAAAGTGTGGATTAAGCTAAAAATAAATAGCCATTAGAGACTTCTTCTTCTTCTTTTTTGTTTCCTTTTCTTCTTTTTATTTCTTTCTCTAACTAGTACGTTGTGGCCACCACATGACTTTCTTCTATATTTTCCTATACAAATTCACTCAGTAAAAATAATTTATTAAAATTATTATTAAAAAAATTATCTTCCATGATAATGCAGACGATTTACATATTAGAGAAGTAGTATAACATTATATATCCAAAAAAGTCCATTTTTCTCTCAATATATATATATATATATTAAAAAAAAAAAAAAAAAAAAAAAAAAGATTTTTTTTTTTCGTTAAAAGTAAAACAAATCGATAACTTTCTTTTAAATTATTACAGATCAGTTCAACCATTCGTTTTAAGGGTACTGACGAGACTTTTCGAAAGATACCCATCTTGAAAATGCATGCCCCCAAATGCACAATTTTTTTTTTCCTAGATAACTACTACTGTTATCAATAATTCATATTAATTTCACAATCACACGTTAAAAATAACTCTCATCATGTACATTTATGCGAAATTTTGTCCTATACTGGGACGTTAAAAATTTTGAAAAAATGCGATTACAGCGCCACCTGTTGACAGAAAAACAAAGTCATAAGAGGAACTTTTTTCAAGGTGGCAAAAAAAGTACGTTTAAAACCCGACGATTTTAGTTAATAACTTCGTTAATTAAAATGATAGAAATTTATAAGCAGCTGAAATTCCTTTCTAGGAGTATTCCGCAAACATTGATATCTCTCATGACGCTGTGGACACTGCCTTCCGTGAGGAGATGCGGTCGCTGACAAAATAACTTGACGCCAGAAACAGTAACTTATTTTTTAATAAATAGCGATATCTCTCATACCAAGTTTTGTGCATTTATGTATCACAGAAGCTCAGATATATCCTTCTTGTAAAAGAAAATTATTGGAACATAGGTATGCCATCTGTCGTCAGAAATGATTCATAGTCGATTCAGCATAGTTTTACATAATATCAATGCCACATAACATGTTTTGTGCATTTACATATCACAGAAGCTTAGATATTGAGTTCCACAAACGAGATATAATCGCAGTAAAGCGCCGCCTTCTGTCTGCCGAAATGCACCCAAATTGGTTTAGTACATTTTTACATAATATTCACCTTATGCCAATTTTAGTGCATTTATACACTATAGAAGCTGAGATCTTCTTTCATATTTTTTTCGGGGAAAATCGCACCGTATCAGCGCCACCTTTTGGGCGATAGAGTTCAACAAGCCAACAGCTAATGAGCACCAATTTCGTTTATAGTCAAACCATCAAGTGGATCATAAACGATTCTTCTAGTGTTCTTAAGAATCAGCTTTCACAAAATTGTGCTGACACACACGCAAATACGCAGACGAACATTTTTCTAAAAATGGTCAAGTCGTGCGTACGACATCTAAAAAATGTGCATTCATCGAAAATTGAAAGACAGAAATTTTCGCGAATCCGGTACTTTCCTATTGTGTACACAGAAGAAAGTTAAAAAAGACATATATTTATAAAATAGAAAAAAGTTTAACTGCTTATAGACTTTTTATTCATTTGCTTTTTCTAAGAAAAGTAACTTATACGAACAAAAAATTTACTTAATCCGTAAAATAGTTTGTTGTTCAAAAACTAAGCATAATCCCAGAAAAATGACGGCTTGACGGGTAAGTAAAGAAGATTGCTGCATTAGTATCTTCATAACACTTTTACGACTTATTAATGTATAATAGAGAATAAATCCAGCATGAAAATATAGTAACCTGTGATAGATAACTTGTGATAAAAGTATTGTTATTAATGGCACTTTCTGTACTTTTAGCCTTATGGATGTCATGGAAGTAAAATTTAAGGTAATGATTTATTGTTTTCTAGAGTAAGAAAATCTTTAAAATTATTAACAACACTTTTAGACATAGTTAAAAAGTATAAAATGATTCATTGCATCTGTCTTTCCACCCGTTTATTTTCTGCGCTTCCCGTTTTATATAAATAAGCTTTTCGCCAACTGACAGCATAATAGTTAGCGGTTATCTTCAGCTTAATAGTTAACTTCAGTTATCAGGTGCCACGTTCGAATTCCGGCTATATATATTATTGATACTGACATTGATATGGATGTTTGTTTGTAGAGTTTTGGAACCCTCTTTAAGCTGTACATTCGGAAGCAAATTTATAGAAGCACACATCCACATTTCTCTTTTTTTCAAAGTTTGATTGCTAATTTTTATTATCTACTTAATTTTTATAAACAGCATAAAGAGTAAGGTCATGACTGGACAAATATTTACTTAACAAAACAGTATTAGGTGCACATCTTTTCAATAGAATTATTTACTAGCTCGTCAATAATTTTGCTGCCGACTGTATGCATATCTTTAATAAGCCTTAATATGGAAAAAAAAAAATGTCTGTAGAGCGACAGCCCAAACCCAAACCGTAAATAATTTTAACCTTGAAGTTAATACCTGATATTTTGGTTTATTATAGTCTGTTTCATATTAAAAATTTTATGAAAAACGTTATTGGTATTTTTTTTTTTTCAGGGTTTTAAAAATAATTCAGATACATAACGGTCTATGATAGATATTTTTTTTTTTTTTAACACACTGTAATACAGTACTGTGCACAAAATATACAGCACATGGAATTAGCATACATATTTCAAGTGCACAGAAAAAGGTTTCTTATATAATATTATATGATTAACATTTTTGGATTAATTTTCAGCAAAAATAATTGATATTCAATATGGGATCTAATTGGTTATTCCTTGAATTGAATTCTTCACACGATGAAAAAAAAATAATTATAAGATAAAAAGCTTTTTATATACCATGTTTTTAAATTTTCTGTTGAACCATAGCTATAGAAGTACATTAGCACTTTATCAATGTGTATAAAATTTTTTAAAGTGATAATGACATCAATTTTTGTGAGATGCATAATTTAACTTTTTGCAATTTTATTAACGCTCACCTTTAATTAAATGTATTTATTTTTATGTCGAAAGAAAATGAACTTGTAAATTTTTTTTGGCGACAATTAAATTATAGCTAATATTTTAATGGCTAATTTTAAAGCTATTAGGAGGATATTATTTTCATATTTTAATTAATTAAAAGAAAACTAATCAAAAATTCGAAAATCGGGTTTCGAAGTATTGCGTTGTCATTGGGTTCTGAGCTATTCTGAAAGTTTCAAATGTCTAGTTATTAGGTAAGTTAGTTAAAAATTGATTGTATGATTTGTACCGGTCTAACAAGAATAGAAGTTAATGAAAACATGGTAAAATAAATAAAATAAATAAAAAATAACGCTAGAATACATCATTATGCACGGGTATAAATATCGCCAATTCTTTGTGCTATAAATTTTGAGCGTGTTGTAAATGAACGCAGGACTGAATTTTTAAAAAGCACTGTGAGTAAAAATCATGAAATTTTACTGCATAAAGAGGACTGTAAATTTTCTTAAAAATCATACACATTAAATAAAATTATCACATTTAAACCAGAGCCGTAAAACATTACCAACAGATCACAGATCCACGGGTTACAGGTTTTCTTATAATAATTCAAATTATTCTTAAACAAGATTAATAATTTTGTCAACAGAATTACTATGTAACAGTGTAATAAATACAGAGTGTCCCATAAGTCTGTAGACATTTTAAAAATTCATAACTATTGAAGGAATAGGTAGATTTGAGCGCGGTTTGCAGGGAAATTATTCTCATTAAGAGGGGTTTTTTTTATACAGAAAAAATAATAATTAAGCTATTTGTCGATAGAGGGCGCTGTGCTTGACCCGATCACACATTTTTCATTATAAACTGTACTTATTCGCATGCAAATGTTTACAGGCATATAAATCCTATTCTATGTGTCCGTCGTCACCACAAATTACAGTTTGCAAATGAGTTATAACACTGCTAACTTTAGTCGGCGGTTCTTATCTGAAGAAAAACATCTTCACCAATAACGCTTGATCAATCAAGTCAGCCTCGCAATTAAAACTTCATGTACGCACAAGTAGGAGGCGAAATAACAAATAAACTGTTCTGATCGCAAAATTGTGTAATTTATAGGACTTTCATATGTATATTTTTCTTTCAGATTCGTGTGAAAAATTGAACTATTTGTCTAACTATTGTCGACAAAAACTTTAGCTATATTTTCTTTTTCACAAAAAAAAAAAAAAAACCCTTCACGAGAATTATTTTTTTTTCAAACCACGTTCAATACTATCAATTGATTTAAGAGTTATGAATTTTTAAAATGTCTACAAACTTATGGGACACCCTATGGGTACATAGAGCGATGGTCTATTGATAGCATTTTTGCCTCCTTCGACGATGTTCCTGGTGCGAGGGGTCGCGGTAGCCCCACTAAAACACTGAGCTCGTAATTGGAAGATTGCGGGTTCGATACTATAGTCGGCCAAAGACCGTCGTGTACACTAATTGTGGCTGGTCCACATAAAAATTGTCGTGGCCGCAATGTCCTCCATGTTCCCATCAAAATTATACCGCTGGGGGGTATCGAAACGGGGGGAGCCATCCCCACCGTGGAGGGTCAAAATTGTGATGGCTTGTCTCCGGACCCCATCTATGAGTGAGTCCCAGATAGTCGCCAATTGCGAATTGCACAGCACTGGTGCGACATAAAACCCAACCAATCCTCATGCGATTCCCGGTTAATCAAACTCTATTATTTTGTTTAATGAGTAAGTTTTTTCAAAGAATTTAAGAAAATTACACTGTAAAATTGCATGAGTTACAGTGTTTCCTAAAAGTTCAATCACATTTTTATTTAAAATGCACTTGAAATTTGATACACAAAGCATAAAGAATATAGGCGATTATTTCATTCACACTTTGTGGTGTATTCCATATACGTATAGTCGGTAACAAAAGTGTCCGAATACTAGCAAAAATTCCTATATAAAAAAAGTACACTTCATACGGTTTTGTTAAATAAATCCTTATCGAATCATGTTCTTATACTGACTAAGAACAGGATTCGACAAGGATTTATTTAATAGGAATTAAATAAATCATTTTTTACATAGGAATTTTTGCTAGTATTCGGACACTTTTGTTACCGACTGTATATATACAGTGTAAGTTTAACTAGGTAATAGTATAATTGATGTAACGCAAGAATTATCTTTCCTTTTACAATTTCATCATATCTGAAAATAGTATAAATAATTAAAACATACATAAAAATATTAAGAAGTGTAAATGTTTTATATAGTGCATTATACAATGTATTATACGGTGTTTTAATATAAATTTCAGAAATTTCACTGTGCCAAACATCAAAAATATTTTTTTCTGCTTCTTGAAGAGTTGTAGGCTGCAAATTTCGAATCCTCCCCCTCTCCTCCAGTATTTTTAACACGCTTTTATTAGCTTCACCTGTATGTATGTATGTTTGTACGTATGTATGTATGTATGTGTGTAACTGCTCTGGGAGCAAACAAAAAATTTATATTGTAAAAAAATACTTTCCCTACGTGAACGATGTGGCGTTGAGGTAAGGCGCCGCGCTACGTACCTAAAGGTCCAGCGTTCGATCCCAGTCAGGGGAGATTTTTTAAAAATGGTTTTTGTTTAATTCTAAGTTATTTTAATTAAAGATTTAAATGTATGTAAATATTATGGTGTGTCACTCATATGATTTTCTCTTACCCTGAATTTTAATACTAAGATAGATATTTTGTGCTTTTTAGTTCACATTTCTATAAAAGCGTGTTCTTTAATTTTTTAAAACTATAATATTATTATAGACTAAACATTTCCGAGCGGTTTGAGATTAGGACTATTTTCAGGTCTGCTAAAGAAGAAATACCATGATATTCTTTGTGGGATTTAACTCAAAGTGTAAAAAGATATGATTATACTTACAGAATTATAGGTGTTCATGGGAATGGACTGGAATGGAATTTTAATAATTTGAGTCAAATAATCGTACCACAGACGTCGTATAACAAGGTACATTGTCATCTTGAAATGCTGCTTGAAAGTTAGAAATACCTTCAAAATAGTCGGTCAGGCGGCACTTTTATAATGGCCTTGTTTTATTTTGAGTTAATTGATCCCTTGAGCATGAAAAATTGCCCGACTTCTTAAAAGTTATGCATCTCAGTACAATAATGTATGGAGAATGTGTCACTGTTCTAAAAGTGCAATTTTCATTTAGTCGGTCACATTTTGCCGTCCTACTAACTTTTTTTTAATCTGTTTGAAATAAATTAAACTTGACTGATCAGAGGAAGCCATTTCACCCCAATAATTAACTGATAATTTTTTATAATTTTTAGTCAACTGAAGTCTTATTTTTTAATTCTTTTCCTTAATAAAGGTTAGTTTTGCTGACCTTCTGGTTTTTAACCCGCTTTGTTTAATTGTTCCCGCACTGTTTTTGAAGAAAGTATTTTGCTATACACTTTTCTTTTAATCTTTTCTAAGTTCTGAACATGATACAAATCGATTATTTAAACATTTGTTCTTTAACTTTCGGTCATCTCGCTTGGATGAGCAACGTGGCCACCTAAAATCAATTTCCATTTAAAACAGCCAGCTAAAAACTATCTCATCAATATTTCGTTAAAATTTATTTATTTTGCCATCTCACTTATTCAAATGTTTTTTGATTTTCATTATAAAATTAATACGTTTTCTGGCGTTGCTAATTTTCTTATCCTTGCCATTTTTGAAATACTTTCTGAAACTTCAATTTTTCTGACAATTGCATTTTGTTTTTAACACTGATCTGAATCCTAAAGTGAACGTGGAGATCGAAGTAATAAAATCTGTTCGGAAATTTGCTTTTTAAACGATAAAATTGGCGGTTGTATAAAGAGAAAAGGACTCCAACTTTTTTTTTTTCTTATTTTTTATTTTATTTTATTTATTTTATTTTTTTTTTTTGTCCTTAGTGTACTTATTAATTCTATACACACCAATTTCTAGAAAGACTATGCTTTTAAGCATATAACTGCATGATTATTCAATTTATTTGAGTGCGTAATGATCTTAAAATGCTTTTGAATGAAATACCGTTCTTAACCTTTAACGTTCACTACTTAATTTATTTTAAAAATTACAAAACTAATTTTAAAAATGGCTTTTAGACACATAGCTGATCATAAATATTTAAAAAGTAAAAAAAATGCATTGTTCCTTTTCGAGAAATTTTTGGTTTGAAATATCTATAAGTTAACCTTATTAAATTCAAATAATATTTAATTTAATAAATAAAACACTTTGTAAGTAAACATTAACGACTGCAAAAACTCGTAAAAGTTGTTTCAGGTAAAAATAATAGTCCGGATCTTCATTAAATGAAAAAAACTAGACATTAGTGCATCATCAAACCAGGACCATTCGCACTCGCCCGCATACTAAGAAACTTCAAGTGACTTATGCATTTAGCTTCCTTTGAAGCATTATTTGTTAAATTTTGGAATAGTGCTGCTATCTGCCGACAGAAAAGAAACAAAAGTTTAAAACCTGATTAAAACAAGGGGGGGGATGTTAAAAAAAACTGCTGCATACAAATTCTTAAAGTATGTCAAGTGTTTGGTTTCGCTGCGAAACTAATGATCATTAAAGGGTTAAGCAATAATAATACGAAGCACATCGTCTATATATAGTAAAATATATTGCAAAAACTTTGCAAACTCTCATTGTGTTAACGCACCTCAGTAATACTTTTTGCAAACGTTCACTGTTTTGTTTTTCTATCTGTTATGTGTTAATGAATCTTTTCTGTTAAGTTTCTGTCTTTTTGTTACGATTATATGAACATTTCTACATTTTTTAAACTAATCTGAAAGCAACTAATCGTTTCTTCAACAGTAACAATGTTTTGGCGTTATTCAACTGTTCCTTTTCTGAAATATTTTGTGAAATTATAGCTCTGTGCGAGTCACAAACAATATATACACGAAACATTATACAGCTCTTTTACCACTATGCGAAATATAGCTGTGGCTTTACTGTTTCTTTACTGAATAGATATACTGTAAATTACATAGGCCTGCGAAATTGAAGTTTTTGAAAAATACAAGAGAAGTTTTCGCTGAATTTTATGTTATTTGGTGCACTGGTTTCGAAAATGACCTCCATTTTTTTTCCATCACGTCAAGATTTTTTGTAAAATCTATATCGATAATTTTACTCTCCAACAATTTTGCATGTACTATCTGGCAACAGCGGTTTTTATCCATTTAAATCTATGTAAAATGGTCGATTCTTGGTGAAGCAAATTGATTTTTCACCAATCGATTTATTTTTTATAGGTTTAAATGAGTGAAAATCACTGTTACTAGATCATTTGTACTGTAAAAAATAATTGATTTTATAGCAGAATGTGCTGGCAATATGGTTGCCAGCACATTCTGCTGTTAAAAAGAAGTAATTTTCAGCAGAAACAACGTTAAAAGAGTCTCTCTTTACAGATATTTCCGATGTAAATTTCCTTATTTAACAGCAGAATGTGCTAGCAATAAGGGTCCCAGCACATTCTGCTGTAAAAACTAACGTTATTTTTTTACAGTGTTAGCCGCCTCTGGTCGAATGAAAATCAAAATTCCCTGGAGTTTAAACTTTTTGCATCAAATTATGGTGTAGTTGCTAAAAGAAAATCACCAAAATGCTATTTTATTTGTTTTTATTAAAATAACTTACTTAAAACAGACGACTGACCAATATGAAAAAATATTATGCATGTGTTAAAAATCGAAGTAAAATTGATTTTTTCAAGAAAACGTTGAAGTGATAGAAATATTTCGTTATAGTTTTTGAAATTAGCATAAAAAAATACAGGAAGTTTAGCTATCAATTCGCTTGTATTTTTTTTTTTTTTTTTTTTTTTTTTTTTTTACCACAGGCTTGTGTTATTTTATTGTTATAAATATTGCGCTTTCCTGCTAATTATCAGTCATCGACGATAGTAAACGGTTATATTGATCGTAACTGACCTTTTTCTTTCTTTCTTTTCTTTTTTTTTTCGTATTATCTTCATTTTAATGGTCATACATGGTCAAAGAGAAAACCAAACGCTGGTTTTACGGTCTTTAATAGCAAATAAAGACTATTTTTTATAAATTACTTGTTGTTTGCGTCAACAAACTGTGGTAGAACAGGGGATCACTACCTCGATTATTGGCACACTGTAAAAAAAAATTCTGTAAAGTTACGGAAATGTATATCCAGGGGTCTCTATAAATTTATAATAATTCTTAGTTACAAGTAAATAATGGTGCTTCTCAATCTTTATTCCGTATTTATATTTATTTTGATTATTTAATTTATCAATAAATATTAAAAATGTCTCTTTCTACTTTAGAAAAAGCATTCGAAATCTCAAATATATTCTTGCCAATAATTAATAGGGTTTTGAAAATTTAAGCAAACATTTTTGAAAAACGTTTGAGACAAAATAACCACGTTTAATCTTAGACTGTTCAAGCAATGAACATGCACATTTAATTGGGCACTCAACTACCGATGTTGTAGAACTACCTGGAGTTTCAGAGTGGCCATTGTAACTAGAGGTGAGTTCGGGCTCTATTTTGGCAAGCCCAGCCCGCCCGGGCCCGAAATATTTTTGAACTGAGCTCGGAAGCCCGAAAAATTTTGTGTGATCAGAGCCCGAGCCCGATATTGAAAGTGGTACGCTGTGCAATGCATACACAATAGTAAAATTAAATACCGTTTTCATTTTCTAATTAATTTTCTTATTATCAATCCTCAATTTAAATAACTATAAACGTTATTATAACAATTTAGAATGTCTGTGTCTCTGTATACATGTATATATTTATAGTGTAGCCCATTGTTTATAACGCGCCTATCGGGGGACAAAAAATTTATCCGAGTGAGTGATATAATGAGGCCCAATATAACGAAGGAGGAAGAATTACTGTGCAACACTATGACATAATATGCATCACGTTGAAAAAAATGTTCTATATAGAAAAAGGAATGTCAAAGCTACTAAGGTTTGCAAGATTATTTTGTGATTTATAACCTATCATGACTATTATAGCATTACTAAAGGTGCTCTCAAAATGAATATATATATATATATATATATATTACTTTTTCCAGTTAGTGAAAAATAAAATAAACGGAATTTTAGCTTGAATCTGGGCCCGCCCGGAGCCCGAAGACTTGCGTAAGATTTGAGCCCGATCGGGCTCGGGCTCGGGCTGAGCCCGTCTCATCTCTAATTGTAACCCTTCCTGCCGATTCCCTATATGCGCAATCTCTCCTAGCTTTACCTTGCATAAACTAAATTCTTTAACATCTCCGTTTATTTTTCTCTGTAATTTTACAGAAGACATTAGATAAATGATTAACAGTAGTTTTCTGTTGAAATTTTTAATAGCATAGTTCTAATATAAGAAAATCAGACAATAAGATGAATAAATATTCCATCACAATGCACAGGGAAAAAATTCGGTAACTCACATCTAGAATCTAAATTGTGTCTCTTTTAAAAATAGTTCCATGTCATCCTTATAAATTCTAGTTTCCTTTGTTAGAGAGTTCTAGAAACCAGTATTAGAATTCTACAGCGTTTGCCTATATTATCGAGATCAAATTTATTTAAAAATGTTTGCAAATAAATGCGAATACAAGAGGCAAGTTTTAGCATCTATAATCTAGGTTTATTCTAGAAAATTAAGCGAGAATTTCTCTGAATTCAAAGGATTCATAATATTCATAATATTTAGAATATTATTTCACCACCTTGAAATATATAGAGCAGAAATTCTTGATCATTTCATCTATTCAGCATATTGGAGTACCTTATACGCATAGCTCGGAAATCTGTATTTTTAGTTTAAGGATTTAAAAAATGACCATTTATTCGTTCTAGATAAAAGCGGTATATATATACATTTTTTTTCCTTTTTTTTTCAGTGGGCACTGTTTCTAGTATGTCGTATTAAAGTAACCCAAAAAGCCATTAATGAGGCACGTCTGGTATATATATATATACTAGCAGACCCGGCCACGCGTTGCTGTGACTAAGTTATACGTTGACTAAATTATACGGCTGTAAACTATTTAGTACAGTCAAATTATTATTTACGAACAAAGACGAAAACGTTGTAGCCGATGTAAAAACCTACAGGGTTGAGATTTGAAACTTAGGTCAAAATTTGGAAGAGATTGATAAAAATTTTCGTAGTGTTGATATTAAGCACAATTTAATTTTATTGTAGAGTCTTATAAATTTTAATGGAGAAGTGATATATATTATTTCTAATGCTACTTTGGATAAAATTGCTAAAATGACTAATATATAAATTAAATTCTATTAAAATTCTATTAAAATAAAAGTATAAAAGAAACAGACGATTTTAAAATCAATTTTTATGGAGGAGTGAAATATAATATATGCTATAATGGATAATTTTACTATAAAATGACCTCATCATTTTAAATATTTTAAAGAGGGCAACAGCTGTAGTTCTAAAAAGGAAAACAATAAGGCTAAACCAGAAAAATAAGTAAATTTGATAAATATTTTAAAACTTTAAAATTGGAAATCTTATGAAATATTGGACATTTAAAGTAAATACATGTATCATTTTAAATAGAAAAAGATTTTGACAAAGTTTAGTGTATTTTAACGAAGTGATGAGAAGTTTTTGAGTATGTTAAAATTTTAATAGTAAATTCAAGTTAATAAAGATGGGAAACATTGAGGATTAAGATAAGAATAATTATAAGATTAAAAAAAAAAAGAAAAAAAAACTTTTTATATACCATGCTTTTAAATTTAATATACTAATAATATACTAATTAAAAGGAAAATATTCTATCATAGTTTGAAGTCAAATTTGTTTTGAAATGTCTAAATAAAATATCTGATGTAAGATACTAATATTTTGCAGCGGAATAGATTTCATTTCTGTCATCCTTGGCGAAAAAAAAAGAATATCGCCAAATTATCTGGCGAAAATATTTAATTCCTTTCAAAAATCATGGTTATTTTAACAACTTATATTAAAAGAGTAATGAATAATATGAAACAATATTTCGTAGAATACATATTATATGTCATACATACGTACAATGAATAATACATATTACATTTCGTACAAAGCATACATCTGGCATGTATATTTTCGTGTTACGCTTTTGATCGCCAAATAATAATAATAATAATAACAATAAAAGCCAAGGGCGACAGAGTTTTGAAATTTAAAATTAAAATTTTGTCAATTTGACAGCAAAATAATTCAATCTAACACCCGCGATAACTAATACATATCTATACCCAAATATAAGGATTAAAATCGGGAAATAAATTTCCTCGATTTTTAATAATTTCTTACAAAAAATCCAGTGGGCAATTAACATAGGAAATCTTTTTCTTGGCTGCACAGACGGTCAGTGAGTCACACTGCGCTTGCGTATAGAACTCATAGATATAGTATAGCATATATAGAATAGAGTGATCATTGGGGAGAAAAAAGTTATTCCTTTTCATTTGGGAAAAGACGACGTTTTTACCAAAATATGGCCGTCTTTCCCCGAGTGAATACACACGGGAATACATACTAATATTTTAGCAAATAAAATTTATTAATAATTTATTTGCTAAAGGGGAATGGAAGACTCTAGATACAGTTTCAAATTCATATTTCTTTCTTTCTTTCTTTTTTTTTTTTTTTTTCAATACCACTTAATGGCTGTTTCCAAAGCTTTTATTTATTTATTTATTTTTTTTTTTTTCGGCATCAAAAATCTTTGTACGATAACATGGGGATGAGAGATCTATATATATTACTATATCTATGATAGAACTACATTAGCACTTTATCAATGTGTATAAAATCTTTAAATTGATTATGACGTCAATTTTCGTGAGATGCATAATTTAACTTTTTATAATTTTTTAACGTTCACGTTTGATTAAATGTATGTATTTTTATGTCGAAATAAAATGAACTCGTATTTATTTTTTTTTTTTTTTCTTTTTGGCAACAATTAAATTAATGGAACTCACAGATATTTCGGAGCAACTTTAATAAAGGTCTATAATTAACAAATAATTGCAATAAAACAATATTGTGAAAATAAATTGAGATAAAAACTATCCTATCTCTCAAGTTGGACCAAACTGCACACAGTGTGCAAAATTTCATTAAAATCGGTTCCTTAGTTTAGGAGTTTGCCCCGGACAAACATCGTGACACGTAATTTATATATATATACAGATATGCAGCAATTATTATTATTAGTAGTAGTAGTAGTAAAAATAGTAATATATAAAAGCACTAGTAAAAGAAAGAATATTGGTTTTTGAATTGGGTTGTATTTATGCTTAAACCATCCTGTGTAGAATAACGTTTTCATTTTCATTATCGGACTACAGTAGGTAATGGAAATGTTACATCCATTCGGACAAAAATTTTGATTTCGAGTTTTTATCTAATTTACAAATTTTAAGACCTTATGAGTCCAAAAAATGAATTTTGGTCAGCTTATATACATGTATATGCCTGTGGGAAATCTTCTGATTACCATATTTCCCAAACGAATAAAAATAAAACAACGAAACTTCAGAATAAAGATAAATCCGGTGTACAGATGAATTTTCCAATTTTTGGTGAAAATAAGAAGACCAGAAGTGGGACCGGAAGTCCGTATCTCAGAAACGGATCTAATGATTTTTTTTTTTCAATGTTAGTATTTAAATTCCCTTTTACATGTTTTTTAGTATGTATTTGTTGGCTAGTTCAAGGAAATTGATAAGTGTTCTGTATAAACAAGTCAATTTCAGGTCTCGCAAGAGCATTTATTAAAAAATAGCTCTATGGAATTTCTTTAAACTCTCTATATATTAACTGATTAACTCCCTTCTACATGTCCTTTTGTATATAATTGTTGGTTTCAATTGAACAAATGATTTTAATATGATATCACTGTAAATAAATAACGAATCTTTTCGTAACTTTTTCTACAGGAAATATGCATTTATGTATATTACAAAATATTTTACGTTCATTATGTTTAGTACAATCAACAACGGTTAAAAAGTATCAAACAAAAACTCTACCTATAGACCTGATAGTACTTTGATTTGTATGCATGCCTCTGTATAACAATTATTCGTCCGATCCTAGTAAATCACTTCAATTAATATTGCCATATGTCGTAAATTTTCGCATTAAGACTTCCTGATACTAAATGTTTTTGAGTTATAAGATACCTTTACAAACACAGGCACACAAACGCACAAACATAGCAACCGCTAAGAACCTGATTTTTAGATTTGGGTGACCTTAAAATGTAAATCTACAACAAGCTCTTAGTTTCGAAAATTTGATCCCAAAATAATTCTTTCTTTACTGTACGGCGCAGTAAAAAATGATTTGGCTTAAATAAATGGTGAAAAGAAAATATTTATTTTTACATTCCCTTGTGGATGAGAGAGAAAATAAAAAAAGAGTTTTAGATATACTTGGATTAACTAAATCCGTAAAATATTTTGTTTCTCCTGAACAAGGCATAATCCCTGAAACACGATGTCTTAATACTGAAGAAAAGAAGTGTTTATAAAATTTCCTAGAAACATTTTTGGAGTCTATTAAAGGATAATAGAAAATAAAACAAGTAAAAACTGGAAATATCTTGTGAGACTTGTTGTACCTAAAAATTTAACCACGCACAAATAGACGTGTTTAAATGAAAGATTTTTAAAAAAGTAACTCGTGCTAATTAGTTTTTAATTTTTTTAAAAGATTTTTTTTTTTTTTGTGTGTGTGTGCCTTTATTTATTTTTTTCGATGCGTATTTTTACTTTCTTCTATACCAATAGAATAAAGTATTAGGTTCGTAAAAATTTCATCCTCCGCTTTTTATTGATTTACACGCTTTGAGATACCTTGAACTAGAAAATGACCGTTTGTCTGTCTGTCTCTTTGTGAGATCAAATTTTGTGTAAGCTCTAAATCAGGAACTTATGTCCAGAACACCATAAAAATACATTTAATTTCCCATTGACATAAATTGGTGTTTATTCACTCTTAATCGTCTGACAAATAGCCTTTCTATGCTGCAATTTTTATGGGAAGGTTATATTTTGGCAATCATTTTTTTTTTTTCTTTTTTGGTTTTTCTTTCTGTGTATTTCCACTAAACTTGATATGTGAACGGACCATTTTTAGAAACTATGCTGATTTAAACTGTAAGTATATCAGTCTAAGGTGGTGTTGCTATTCTAGAATTTTCCCCGTATTCGGAAAGTTTATATCTCAGCTTCTATATACTGAGAAAAAAAAAATATACCACTTTCATCTAGAACGAATAGGTCGTCCTTTTCTAAATCCCTAAACTAGAAATATAGATTTCCGAGCTATGAGTATAAGGTACGCCAATACACTGAGAAAACATTTTATAACAGATATCTAGAATCTAAATCGTGGCTCTAGAAAAAATAGTTCCATGTCATCATTATAAATTTCTTATAAAAATTTTTCTAGTCCCCTTCGAAAGCGAATTCTAGAGACCTCTATTAGAATTCTTGAGCGTTTGCCTGTACTATCGAGGACACACCTATTTGAAAATATTTCCAAATAAATGTGAATACAAAAGGCGAGTTTCAGCAGCTATAATCTTGGTTTATGACCCAATTCTAGAAAATCAAGCGAGAATTTCTCGTAATACAAAAAATTCAGAATATTCAGAATATTGTTTCACCATCTAGAAATGTGTAGATTAGAAATTCTCGACCATTTCGTCTATTCAGTTTATTGGCGTGCCTTATGCTCATAATCCGGAAATCTATATTTCTAGTTTAAGGATTTAGAAAATGACCATTTATTCATTCTAGATGAAGGCGGTATATTTCTTTTTCTCAGTGTAGTGAATAAATGCACCAAAATTGATATATATGACACAGCCATTATAAAAAAGACTTTTGACTTAATATGGGTGTAATGCGATCGAGAGGAGGTACTACTAGTTCTCATCTTCTGCGATTTTCCATATAGCTACATCCCAGCATTTGTTGGGTAAAGTTGCACAAAACTGCTTATGTAAGATCTTTATTGTCAAAAGCTAGTATTAAATATTTATTCATCTTAACAGGTAGTTGACTCTAATGAAAAGAATGATATGCGTGTTGAAGAGAGTTTTTTTGGTGTCACTAACGTATTATTTAGGGCTGAAATACTATTGTTGAAGAGAGTTCATTTGGTGTCTCTAATGTATTATTTAGGTCTGAAATACTATTTATATCGGCATCATACTGAAAGTGAATTTCTCGTTATTTTTTGCTGGGCAGTGCTATTAGTTGATACATGTATTAATAAAAATTTCCGCACATAAATTTAACTATACATTAGTGTGCAACTTGAATGGGGGAATTTCTTTTTCTTTTTCTTCTTCTTCTTTTTTTTTTTTTTTTTTTTTTAAATCTGATACGCATACGCTCTCATTTTTTTTCTATTTGACCCTAAACACTTTTTAGTAAAATAGCAGCTCTCTGGGATAATGCTAACACGTGCCGAATCGACAGAAAAATCCTAATATAGGGTAAGTGCACCAGTGATTGACACCTTTAGAGCAATCTCTGACGTTTTTAATGTTCTAGTCATCAAAAAATATTTTTAAAAATCTTAAGTTAGTACATATGGTGTGAAAGACATTCAGAACCACATATATGTTAAAATATGTACATTTGATAACAATTTTTTTTTATGAATTTCATTTGACCCAGTAACTGACACTGCCATTTTTTCATTTTACTAGTTATTAGCACCCTACGCTCCAGTGTTGACATAAAATGTTGAAATTCTTATATGTAAAATATAGGATTTTATTATTTTTCTTATTTATTATTTCGGGATAGATGTCAATTACTGGAGAATGCCAATCACTGCAGGACCTACGCTAGATATTAGGATTCTCCTGCCACTTCGGCACGTGTTAACATTATCACAGAGAACTAATATTTCGCTAAAAGTATTTGAGGTAAAAAAAAAAAAATAGAGGGTATGCGTATTGGATTTAAAAAAAAAAAAGAAAAGAAAAGAAAAGAAAAAGAAAAGAAAAGAAAAAGAAAAGTGAAAGAAAAAAAATCCCCTATTTAAGGGAGACCCTAATATACTTATATTTTTGTGTATAATACTTACATATTACACTATCATGCATATAATACACACAATTTTTAATACATACGCATGTTTAAATATTTTTAAACACTCATATTTTAACCCTATTAGTACCCTTAGATACATCACACATTACCTTTCCTTAAATAACTGGAAACGTTTGATTTTAGACGATTTGTCGAATATCTCAAGTACTTGATGAATTACAAAAACTTGAAAGTACTTGATGAAAACTTTGAGTACTTGATGAATTACTTAAAACTTGAAATTTCAAGTCTTGCACGCAAAGCTGGTAGACGTGAGGTGCCATGTTCGACCCCGAGTCGCGCTGGTCGGCCTAACCGTTTGGAGTTTTCCGCGATTTTCTCCGAAACTTGCGTAAATATGGGCTGGAACCCCTTAGAAAAACTCCCACGGAGGGCACTTCTCCTCAGACCTAGGACCCTAGTTCAGTCAATAGGTCTTAATTTCCACAACCCAATCCAATCCTTGAAATTTCAGAAGTGTAAAGAATACGTTACACCTCACATGTTCCATTGAAAGTTTTGCCCCAATTTTGAAAAGTAAGACCGATAAAAATTAAAGAAAAAATGTAACTATCTTTTATCACCCTGTAAAAAATAATGCTTGAAATACATTCTGGCTGTAAAATGGAATTATGAGGCTTGTTCTATTTACCTCTTTGAAATTTTATGTGGTTTCCAGATATATTTATAGAGATATAACGGTTTCTTCAAAAAACTTAAAAAAAAAAAAAGAAATAGAAAATAAGAAAAAAAAAAAAGAAAGAAAGAAAAAGAAAATGCCATTTTTTAATTATAAAACGCAAGGTATTTTATTAAGCATAGTGCAAAACAATTTTTAGAAAATCTGAACTTACTTTATTAGACACTGCGTAATTTAAACAGAGTGCAAATATATTAAATATCGAATGAAATATGAGCAGTTTTACTAAATAAATTTTACCTGGACAAGTTTAGAAAAAAAAATTCACCTGTATAATTTATTAACGAAATGCACTGAGCTACTTATATGAAAACCCCAAACAAATATCATGTAAATTTAAAATGTCGTCGGCAATAGAATTTATCATTTATTATTAATTTATTTATTTTGCAAAAAATACACACTTTATTCTTTTTTTTTTTTTTTTTTTCAATTTTGTAAAAGTATTAAAATAATTCTTTGTAATGTGTTTTTTATTTTATTTTTTTCCCCCTTTGTTTTTTCCCCTATGCTTTGAAACGGTCTTTTATTATTATTTTTTCTTTAAGTAGTTTCTTTGATTCTAAGTTTTTTCTTAAATTATTTCTTTGTAAATTTGTTTAAAATATTAAATTTTTACTATCACTAATGCAGATTTTTAATATCCAAACATGCAGATTTTTCGACTAAATCTAGATATTTTTGAATAATTCGATTTAAATGTTTAATAAGCTCGAAAATTATCTTCTGCATAATTAAAAAATTCTGTTCTCATTTTGTATTGTTACTGGGCTAAGTTATACAAATTTTCACGAAATTTCCCCCCATATTCATCTTTTAACCCTCTAGTGTTCACTACATATTTATCTTTTAAAATTTCTAACTAACTGCAAAAATAGATATCAGACAGATATAGATCATATCAGATAGATATAGATCATAAATATACATAGATATATATATCAATATAGATATATATATCTATGATATATATATATATATCTATAGATATATATATATATATATATCTATAGATATAGATATATATATATCTATAGATATATATCTATATATCTATAGATATATATCTATAGATATATATATATCTATATATATATATATCTATAGATATATATATCAATCATAGATATATACAGTTGGTAACAAAAGTGTCCGAACACTAGCAAAAATTCCTATGTAAAAAAAGTACACTTCATACGGGTTTGTTAAATAAATCCTTGCCGAATCCTGTTCTTAGTCAGTGTAAGAACATGATTCGATAAGGATTTATTTAACAAAACCGTATGAAGTGTACTTTTTTTACGTAGGAATTTTTGCTAGTGTTCGGACACTTTTGTTACCGACTGTATATCAATAGATATCAGATAGATATAGATCATAAATATACATAAATAGTAGGAAAAAAAAAAAAGCCCTATTTTAAAGAAATTTTTGGTTTGTAATATCTATATATATTAACCTGATTAATTTATTGATAACACACATACATCCATAGATATAGTAATATATATAGATCTATCATCCCCATGTTATCGAGCAAATAATTTTGATGCCGAAGGAAAGTTCTAAAATCGGCCATTAGAGAGTATTAAAAAAAGAATAAAAAGAAAAATGAATTTGAAACTGTCTGGAGTTAAAGGCTTATGAAGAAATTGTACAGACTACAACTTCTGTGGTTTGGGATTGGGTGGACATGGAAGATCATCAGCAGCACCTCAGACAACCACGGAGAAAGATAACATCGTTAATTTTTTTTTTTTTTTTTTTTTTTTTAAGGTTTAATAATTTGGATAAGAACGTTAATAATATATTTTCATATTAATCAGTTAAATTAGTGAGGTTCATAAGGTATGAGTAGATATTATTAAGTTTTTTAATTAACGGTTTTCTAGTTACTATTTCATTTAGCCAGTTAGGGGGTCGCGGGGTTGGATTTCGTAGATGGTCTGATTCAGTTAGTGGGCAGTAAAAATAGTAATGCAGTGGAGTACCCTCCTCTCCACAGGGACACAGGGATGATCGTCGGCAGTGAAATCTGTACAGATAGGAGGGGAAGGGCCCATGGCCGGTAAGAAAAGCAGTGATAGGGGGAGATAGGGACCAGAAGTTTGCACTGGCCTGTGGAATCAGGGAGAAGGTGTGTCTCCCCTTCTCGGAGCTGTTCCACAGGTCTTGCCATTTAAGCTTTATGATTTTGTGAATTTTACTTTTTACATAAGAAGGGGGTTCAGGAATTGATGAGCATTTTGTGAGGAAATTAGAAGCCTGTTTTGCTAATGTATCTGCAAGCTCATTGCCAACAACACCCCTGTGGGCAGAAACGTGTACCAGGGAGCAAATTAGTTCGGAATTTAATAAAAGTTTTTTAATGTGTTGAATCTGTGGGTGTCTGCTCCTATGCCGAGCTATGGCCTGAAGGCCCGAGAGACTATCGCTAAAGATGTTAACTTGCTGATTTTTGTATGAAGTGCTGGCCCATTCTATGGCCTCAGCGATAGCGTGGATCTCGGCTTGAAAAACCGTGTTAAAGTCTTCGAGCCTGCATGCCCACTGATGGCCCGCGACACCATGTTCTAGCACGCAGAAAGCGGCTGCCACCCCGGTGCCCGTCTTGGAACCATCAGTGTAGATGGCAACCGGAGCAGAGGGAAGGAAGCTATTTTTGTTACAATTGGTTATACTTGGAGCAACAGCCTTGCCTGGGTGAATATCCCAACTGCAGGTCAAGGATTGAATGGGGGTTTGCGGGAAAATAATATTTGTGAGTTCGGGGTCTTTTAATTGTAGAATTTGAGTTTTGATGAACGTTTGAGAGACCTGCAGGTGGGCATGGGGAATCCCAGTAATCACAGTGAGGGCATCAGTGGAGATAGTTTTGTATCCTCTTGCAATTTGCAAGAGGAAAGGTCTTTGTGCCGAGTTTAGACCTGTTATGGCGTCGGATCGCAGGTGTCCACCCCAGATGGCAGCTCCATATGTTAAAATCTTTTCAACAATGGTCCTATACCATGTCTTTAGGATGGAGGTGGAGATACCCCACCTTCTTCCCACCATTCTTGTTGAGCTATGGTAGATACTCTGTGTTTTGAGTTTGAGTTCTTTAACGTGAGCCAGCCAGTTGAGGTGGCGATCAAATGTTATGCCAAGAAGTCTCATTTGATCGACATGGTTGACACTGATGCCGTCAATGCGCATCTTGGGATTCCGATTACGTTTGAGGGCTTTAGGAAATGCTAAGGTTAAGGCTTTAGTTTTGGAGGGGGAAAGTTTAAGGTCAAATTCCTTTAAAAGTTTACTTAGAAGGGACAAAGCCTCCTGGGCCTGGTCCTCCAGGTTTTTTCTGACACGACCCGAGAGAATCAGGGAGAAATCATCCGCATAGGCAAATGTGTTGAAGCCCGCAGAGTTCATGCGCTTGAGGATGCCGTCAGCAATTAAATTCCAAAGAATCGGGCCAAGCATGAGCCCTGAGGGCAACCTTTTGTTTGAGGGTGTGCTGTGGAGCCCTCACCCCAGTTCACAAGGATTTTTCGTTGAGAAAGATACGAGCGGATGACTCCTGCCAGATTAGCCGGGCAGTTAAGATCATGTAAGGCACGAAGGATATGTGGCCACTCCACGTTGTCGAATGCTCCTTTAATGTCTAGCGAGACGATAGTGGTGTAGTTTGATGCTTTGCAGCTTACGGCGCAGGAACTTTTAATTGCTTGCAAGGCTTGGTCACATGATCTGCCCTCTCTGAACCCAAATTGGTTTGGATGTAGCAGATTATTTGATTCAAGAAAGAAGTTAAGTCTCGTTACTATGAGTTTTTCTATTAATTTGCCTAAAGTGGGGAGGAAGCAGATCGGTCTATAGGAAGAGGGTTCAGAGGGTAATTTCCCTTGCTTCAAGAAATACACCACTTCGCCTCTTCTTAGTGTTTTTGGTAAGTGCTGATGTTTGAGACATAGGTTGGCCCATTGCAGGAGTAAATGGGGTAATGTTTTGTGCACGTTGCGTAGAATTTTGAAATCTATGTTATCAGGGCCAGGAGCCTTGTTGATGTTGAAGCTGTAAAGAGTGGCTTTAACCTCAGACTCCGTGAAGGGAACATCCGAGGGAGCCGAGAACGAAGGTGCTTCGTGGTGTGGATAAGCTGTTTGTGGGAAAAGGGTTTTGGTTAGAAATTCTAGATTTTGTTTTTTAGAGGATTGTCCTTGAGGACGTTCGAGTTTCAGTTCTGTGGGAGTGAAGAATTTATTGCTGTAGAATTTTTGGGCAGTGCCAAAGATTTGTGTCTGCGAGTTACAAAATTTTATCCATGCGGCGTGTTTGGCTTCATTTACGCGTTTTTTAAATATAGCTGAGTGAAATTTAATTTTCTGTTTATGTTGTTGGATTTGTGAGGGTTCGATGTATTTTAACTGTTTTCTCAGAGCAGTCAGATGATTCCGCATGGATCGTAATTGGGGTGACCAGAAGGAGTTGGCATACCGACGTCCCGATTTCTTTAGTCTGAAAGCCGAGGTGGCAGCTTCTTGAATGGTGGCTATGAGATTGTTTGTGAATGTTTCAAGTTCTGTGATATTGTTAATTAGTTTGATTTCGTCTATTAAAGGTTTGGAATATTGTAGTAGAAGATTATTAAATATTTTAAAATTGCCACGCTTTGTAGCAAAGCGTCGAGAGCAAGTTATAGAGGGTTTAGTGTTTATGGCATAGGTAATGTAATTATGATCGGAATTATTGAAAATGTCCAGGACTGACCAGTCAAAAATTCTCCCCAGATGGCGCTGAGATCGAATTTTTAGCTCAAATCGAAGAGCTAATTGGCTTTTCCTAGTTTCGTCTGCTCAGTCACGTGATCTAAGCATGTAATTAACCAATATTGTGTCTCGGTTTTGATGTGGCGACAATAGCTTCGATTACAATGACATCTCGTGAGAGGCTTAATTTTTTTTATATAATTTTATTTACCGCTTTCCACAATTTTCTAGACGGTGTAGCCACAGTAATCTCCGTGTTCCCATTCAAATTACACCGTTGGGAGGTCACCGAGAGCGGGGCAGCCATCCTCTCCATGGAAGATCAAAATTGTGATGGCGTGTCTCCGGCCCACCCTTAGAGGTGAGTCACAAACCGTTATCCATCGCCCATGTGTAACACTAGGGCGATGTAAAACCCCTTCAGCTTCAACTTCAATCTACAGTTTAAAAGCAGTTTAAAAGCGCTGGATCAAAACAAGTATAACAATTAGCATTTACCTCTATAAAACATTGCAAAAAATAGTCTTTGCAAGTTACCGAACGTTAAGGGAAAGCATTACTAATTGTTGCGGCCGCTCGCAGCCTAAACGACTCCACAACTCCAGTATAAAATTCGTTTTCGAATATTAATATCTTGTCGTTCGTCTGAGCCTTCCATTCAGCAACAAAATTATTGATGCACACATTCACACTTTTCATATATACATATATTTCCAGTTTGATCGCTAATTTTTAACATCAACTTACTTTTTTACTTTTTCTTACCCATAGGGTCAAGAAAGTATTGTTTTAGGGCCAAATTTTCGAACGTGAGTTTTTGTTATATTTACATGATCTGAGGTCCCCTGAATACGAAAATCATGTTTTTAGCGAATGGTCTGTGTGTCTGTCTGTGTATCTGTTATCAGCATATCTCAAGAACAAATAGTAGCAGAAATTTCAAACTCGGTATTCTAAATGTGTATCATATAGGGATGCTACAGTAAGCTTTTCGTTGAGATGAAGCAAATGGTTCGTGTACAGGAACACTCAAAAGTATTCAAATACATTACGTCTAATGGGGAAAGTGCTGATAAGTAGAGTTTAACATCTATAGACTACACTAAACCAAATGAAACGAATATATATTTTTTGTAATAGAGATAGACAATTGGGAAAAAAGTTTTGTGTATGTAGGAGCCTCGATTCGTCCCCTGGGGGGAAGTCCCCCCTCGAGCGGAGTAAATTTTTATGATGGGGATCTTTCAAAAGAGCTCACCAATACCTTTTGAAACGAATGGTTGAGCCATCGGTCTGCGATAATTTAAAATAAAGTTATCGATTTTTTTTTTTTTTTCATTTTTAACCAATTTTTTTTTTCTTTTTTTTTTTTTTTTTTTTTTTTTATGTAATATTGAGAATATAAATTCAATTTTTTTTTTTTTTTTTTTATATTTAGTGTTATACTACTTCTCTAATAAGGAAATCGTTTGCCTTATCATAAAAGATAATTTTTTAAAATAATAATTTAAATAAATTATTTTTTAAAAACAGATTTATTTTTTAATAACCGAAATAAAATCTATATAAATGTAGGTGCATTAATGAAACGGAGGTGTTGAGGGGGGCGGTAGCGCCCCTCACACAGAACTAATTGTCATATAAAACTCTTCCGAAGCCTAATTTGAATTGTTTAACACAGGTTTACATAACAGTATTCGTTATGTTAGCTCTTAATTTCCAACCTGTATTTATAATAGTAAATATCAGGGTGAGAGAAAGTCGTGGGAGTGACACACAGTATAAGACTAAGATCATGATGCGACAAATATTTTCCTAACAAAACAGTATTAGGTGACCATCTTTTAAGTAGGAATTATTGCTAGTGCTTCAATAATTTTGCTGCCGACTCTGTATTATCCACGTCTGTTGAACTAGTGCTAGTAGTACATTTTGAAATAAAACTTTTATTGTTATTATTATTATTATTATTATTATTATTATTATTATTTATTTATTTATTTATTTATTTATTTATTTATTGATATTCGAAATTTGTTTTGCAACTCCCATTTATTTTTTATTAGAATTAAAAATAAAAATTAAATGAAATTGTAATTTGATTTTATCGTAAACATGATCTTAATAAGTTCGTTAAGAAACAAAATATATTATTAATTTTATTTATTCTTTTTTAATACGAAAGGAGATAAAATTGAAAATATCGAATTGTTACAAAATTTGAATACTAATATGCAGAAAATAATAATAATAAAGCTACGAGAGTAATGTAAACATATTTATTGATTTTTCACAGATAAAAATATTTTGTTTAAAGAAATTTGTTTTTCTTTTTCCAATTTTAACAACGTAATATTATAATGATACAAATTCAACAAATAAAATGAAAGTTTGGATTAAATTAAAGACAAAAATATATGAATGTCACTTTCAAGTGGCTTTTGAAGCAGTTACATTTTGTGATCAATTTTTAAGAAAATTTCTATAACGTCTTCGAGTGGTAGATGTTTGTTGAAAATTTTGCCTTATAAGCCTGCAAAGGATCCCAAAATACCTTACGAATTCTCTTACTATGATAGAGTTATTTTTTTTTTTTTTCTTATTTATTTATTTATTGAAATGATCATTAATTCTAAAACATTTGCTTAGATAAAAATTTCTGTTTTTTTTTTTTTTTTTTTTTTTAATGCATGGTATCTAATATTATTTGAAAAAAATGCTACATTCATTTCTTAATAAGTAAATATAGATATGATAAGGCTAACAACTTTACAGAGTTTCTTTTATTTATTTATTTATTTTTTACTCATTTATCTTTTCTGCAACATACTTTCATCATTTTTATTATAAACGAGATTCAATTTTTTATTTTATCTGATAAGGGTAGAGCCCCTTAAATAAAATATATAGCCCGGCGCATCGTCACCTTTTTGTTGCCTCGGATGAGGGCGGCATTCCCACTTGGCGTCCTTATCGCTTAGCTAGCGATTTTAAGAAATCTTGATCTGAAGCTACAATCGGTCAAGAGCAATAAGCAACAAGTATTATCCCTAACAAGACATTTATATATAGTACATTCTTGGTATGTTTTTCATCTTCAGGATATTGTGTGGATGTACTGGGGATAAGATATGCTGTTAGGAGTATTTCTGCCTGTTTCATATACAAATCATAACTTTTTGAAAAAAAAAAATAATTATAAGTTTACTGTTTAAAAGTGGAAAATCTTTAATTATTTACTTATTTTTTCTGCTATTTCTAGTATATACTATTCATTTAAAACCACGAACCTTAAAAAAAAAATGTAATTACGAGACGGAAACGAAACAACTTTGGCGACCCCAGAAAATGTCGCCAAAACTCAAACGCACAGTAATAAAAGGTCTTCGTTAATTAATTTACGGTTTATAAATATTATGATTAAAATAGCACATTCTTTGTATTTTTACATTTGAACATGGGAAAAACACAGAGAAAAATATAAGTAAATAAAAGTTACATTATTTTATTCTTCTTAAATTATCTTAAGGAAATCTGAACATTTTATGTTCTTTTCTTGAGTGGTTATAGCAATTTATCACTAAACAATCTCCCATATGATAATTTACCGAGCAAAAATTATGAAAAGGATTAAAAAAGTAACTCCAAAGTAATACAAGACGATAGAAATAATAGCTGCTGTTTGTTGGTCTACGGAAAACGCTGGGTACATGTGGTAACCCTAAGGCAACAAAATGCCTGATGCACCAGCTCGTACATATAGGAGCCTTAGATAAGGGAACTCGAGAACAGTGACACAGCGATCGTAATCAAACTTTACAGTAGGGTAGTTAATGGCTATGAACATGTAGTTAATGGGTACGAAGATATACACTCCTACCAATTTATATCGGCAAACATTACTTCAGAATAGACGTGCTGGTGTTCGAAGTTGGAAGTATTTTTTTGCAATATTGGTACGCCATTCAATTTATACATTTAACTTTTCTATTTCCACCCCACACACATCAAACACGTGCTGATTTATTTATTTAAACTGTATTTCAGATTGCTTGCAAGAAAGAATGTACACGTACAGTCGGTAACAAAAGTCGCCGAACACTAGCAAAAATTCCTATGTAAAAAGAGTACACTTAATACAGTTTTGTTAAGTAAATCCTTGTCAAATCCTGATTTTAGACTCACTATGAACAGGATTCGACAAGGATTTATTTAACAAAACTGTATTAAGTGTACTTTTTTACATAGGAATTTTTGCTAGTGTTCGGAGACTTTTGTTACCGACTGTATATGTTTGTTAAATTCTACTGAAATAGACCTGAAAAAATTTAATGGCCATGCATTATTAACTGCTTGATATGCTCCATGTTATATAATAAAATAGGAATTAAATAAACTATTAAAAATTCTAATTGAAATCTCTCTTGTACAAAAACACAATGCTATTTTTCAGAAAAAAAAAAAAGTATTCTACAGCAAGAAAAATATGTAAGTGCAGACGATTAAAAAATACAATTTAAATAAATAAATTAATAAATCAACAGCGCGTGTTTGAAGCATAGATAAGCATAGTAATAAGACATAGATTGATCAGCGAGAGGGAAAAAGTGATTTCTTTTTACTCGGGAAAAGTCACTCTAATGGCTCTCTTTCCCCGAGTAAATTACACGTAGGAATACACACGAATAATTTAGTAAATAAAAATTATGAATAATTTAGTTACTAAAGGTGAATGAAAAATTCCAGATACAGTTTCAAATTCAGTTTTTTATTTTTTTTTTCTCAATACCTTCCAATGGCTGATTCAAAAACTTTTTTTCGGCATCAAAAATTTTTGCTTGATAACATGGGGATGATAGATGTGTATTAGAGGTGAGTTCGGGCTCTATTTTGGCGATCCGAGCCCGCCCGGGCCCGAAACATTTTTTAACTGAGCTCGCCCGAGCCCGAAAAATTTTGTGTGATCAGAGCCCGAGCCCGCCCGAGCCCGATATTGAAAGTGGTACGCTATGCAACGTATACACAATAGTAAAAAATACCGTTTTCATTTTCAAATTAATTTTCTTATTATCAATCCTCAACTTAAATAACTATAAATGTTATTATAACAATTTATAATGTCTGTGTCTCTGTATACATGTATATATTTATGTAATATATATTTATAGTGCAGCCCATTGTTTATAACGCGCCTATCGGGGGACAAAAAATTTATCCGAATGAGTGATATAATGAGGCCCAATATGACGAAGGAGGAAGGATTACTGTATAACACTATGACATATTAATATGCATCCCGTTGAAAAAAAAGTTCTATTTAGAAAAAGGAAAGTCACAGCTACTAAGGTTTGCAAGATTATTTTGTGATTTATAACCAATCATGACTATTAGGGCATTACTAAAGGTGCTCTCAAAATGAATAATTTTTTTTTTCCTTTTTTTACATTTTCCAGTTAGTGAAGAATAAAATAAACGGAACTTTTAGCTTGAATCCGAGCCCGCCCGGAGCCCGAAGACTTGCGTAAGATTTGAGCCCGATCGGGCTCGGGCTTACGGGCTCGGACTGAGCCCGTCTCATCTCTAATGTGTATACACTACTATACAGTGCAACCACATGTCCTAAAACTAGCAGTGAGAATGCGTCCAAAATGTTGAAGGGATACCAGCTTGACCGACACTTTGAAATTTGGAAAACATCCAGTAATTCCGCGCTCTGTTATTGCTCATTTTCTCTGAGTCAGATGACTGTCACCCCTATTTTAGCATTGGACTCGTTGAGTTAGCGCTTGCGCAGACGCTTCCATGGTTTCATGAAATGTAATTAGAGAATATCTATGGTTTGAAGGGAAAAAATAGAAAAGTCAAATAGTTAAATTGAATTACGTCACAATATTGAAAAAAAAAAAAAATGTTCCTCCTTCGAACACCAATACCTCTTTTCCAAAGTAATGTTTGCCGATATCAATTGGTAGGAGCGTATATCTTTATACCCTTTAACTATTTGTGAAGTTTGATTACAATCGGTGTGTCACAGTTCGTGAGTGTTCCTAATGAGTAATTTATTTCTTTTTCTTATTAAACAATGTTAATTTAAACTTATAGTCTGTAACAAAAGTGTCCGAACACTAGCGAAAATTCCTATGTAAAAAAAGCACACTTCATACTGTTTTGTTAAATAAATCCTTGTCGGATCCTGTTCTTAGCCAGTCTAAGAACATGATTCGATAAGGATTTATTTAACAAAACCGTATGAAGTGTACTTTTTATACATGGGAATTTTTGCTTGTGTTCGGACACTTTTGTTACCGACTGTACATATAAAAATCTTCTTTTATATTTATACAATATTTTAAGAAAGACGAGCTAATTAAACTGTCTGTTAAGACTCAACTTTTTAACGTTTCCTACATATTTTCTTTTGAAACTTTTGCTAATCTAATTTCAAAAATGGTTATTAGACGCATAGATGATCATAAACATGCAAAAAGAAAAGGAAAAAAAAACTGATTTTCGAAAATTTTTTGACTTGAAACATTTACCTGGAAAATTAACATTATTAAAATTAAATGATTTATTTAACAAATAAACAATTTTTTGAGTAAGCATTGTCAGTTTCAAAATATCACAACAGTTGTTTCAGGTCAAAATAATAGCCAAACCCTTCATCAGGTAAAAAAAAAAAAAAAAAAGAACTAGACCCAAGTGCATCTTCAAAGCAGCAATGTGCACTCACGTCTACTAAGAAATTTTAAATGATTTTTGCATTTGGCTTCCTCTGGAACACCATTTGTTAAATTTCGGAGTAGTGCTGCTATCTACCGAAGAGAGAAGTAACAAAAGTTTAAAAATCAATTAAAACAAGGAAGAAATATCAAACATTTTTTGCAGAAAAACGGTGTTAAATTATGCTAAATATTTAACTTCAGTTCGAAACTGACGAACGTTAAAGGGTTAAGCATTAATGGTCTCTGAGTGTATGTATATGCCACTCCATATATCCCACGAAATTCGTCACAAAAACTCATCTAATTAACATAAAATAATACACGAATTTATGATCTTACATAAAATTAAGTCCAAAGATTAGTTACTAAGAGTTACACCCAGCTATAAAAAAAAAAAAATAAAATCTGCAGAAAAATCTGAAGATAATCTGAAAGTGTTTGGAACAAAAATCATAAAATCTACAGAATAACTGCAGTTTAAAAGTAAAAAATTTGCAGTTTTAAAGCAAGTAATTTTTCCACCTTAAATTTTTTATTGTTCCAAATACTTTCAAATTATCTGCAGTTTTGTGCTTTTTTTTTTTTTTTTTTTTTTTTTTCTTTTTAAAAGTTTTACTGAAGAACTTATTTTTAGCTGGGCAGTATTTCAACATGTCTAAAATACTTTCAAGAACGATGGAAAATTGCCATTGGAAGGCCATTTTTTCCGTATATGATTGTGAGGAGGAGACTATCGTCCACCTCTCAATCGCCACTTCTTTTGATTATCATAGATATATTCATAAGATTTTAAGTTGACTTTAAATTAAAAATTAAATATATATTTCGAAATATTCAGAAAATTCTCACCGACAACCGACACTACTCGTTGAATCGCATTCTTATAATTTTGGGTAGCGCTGTATGTTGTCTATAAGTTGCTTACGCAACATATAGTGTGCTTAAATTTGGTTCAGCAAAAAAAGCTTAAATTGTGACTATAGACTGCGTATCATATACTACAACTATATCTACTTTTCCTTGAATGACCGGACATTTTCGATTTTAGATGTCTTTGTCAAAAATCCAAATAAATTCTTAACAAATTATTGTAAAGTATTAGGCGCGTAAAGATTATGTTATATTTCAGTAGTAGTTTTATTCCGACATGGCTGCCTGCGATGTAATAGATCGCAGGGAGATTGAATCGCAGGGAGTCATGGTTCCGAAAAAAGGATCAGATAACAAATTACAGAAAAAACTAGAATATTTGAGATGACGCTGTAAAATGAAATGCTTAAAATGCATTCTGGCTCTGGTATGTGATTATCAGGCTTTTTCAGATTATCTGTGTTTATTTGCATGAAACAAGCATAGAGATAGAAAAGATTTTTTTCTTAATTAAAAAGAAATCCTCTTTTTTTATCATGACATCCAGGGGACTGTACCCAATGCAAAGCCCTTGTTAGGAAACTTGACATACTGATACTACGTGTTAAAAACAACATATAGCTTTCAAAATATAAAAAAAAAAACCCTTTTCGTCAAGCTTAAAGGCAAAGGTAGATTCCTCTACGTTAATGTTACAAAAGTAAAGAAGTAACATATGCATAGAAGTAATATATTACGTATGCATTAACACATATTTAATCAATGGCTCTGCTTCTATACATTGCTTATTCACGTCGCTATTCTGTTTTCGGGAAATTTAATTTTCAAGTACAAAAGGGTTTTATTCATTCTACTTAAAATTTTAGGCTAGATTTATTGATCAGTAAATGTTTCAATTTTAAAATCCAAGCTCATAATCATTCAACAAATAGAAACCATAAAGATATACAATCCCAGCTATGGTGAATCCGGGAGGGGGCTATTGGGCTACAGCCCCTCCCCACCGAAAAGGAATCAAAATTATAAATTTTATTTAAAAAAAATTATGATTGTATGATTTTATAAAAATTTATTATAATAAATTGTATAATTTGGCGGCAAAATTTGATAGTTGACGACGAAATTTTTGACTTGGCGATATATTATGGAAGCTTTGGCGTCATTATATTTTCTTCCTGAGCGAAAACCTCATATCTCTTCAAAAACCAATATCTTTCAGGAAAATAAAAAGTGAAAGGAAGCTGTATTGTATTATTCTCAATTTCAATCGTAAATTTTAAATTCTTGTCTTAACCGACGTTCTAAACTATTCTCCACAAATGATATTTTTAAGACAAACGTATTATTTAAATTTTATATTTTTAAATGATTAATTAAAGCGGTTACCATGGTTTTTATATTTTCAGTGATCTTATTTATTGTCGTCTGCACGTGAAGTAGGCATCAGATTATAAATTTAAGCAATTAAAGCTATAGAATAAGCTATTTAAAAAAAAACTTTTAAATCCGAAATTCTTAATGTATCTTATCACGTAAACCTTTTCGAAGTTATGATTTTGCAAATTTTATTACATTAAGTTTAAAGTATTAATGTATTAATGTATTAAAGTTTAAGGTATCAAGATGAATTGCATGCTTTTCTTTTCTTTTTAGTGCTAGAGGCCTATTTCAGTCGGTACAGTTGTCGAATTTTTATACGTCACTCTTAATTAGTGCTAGAGGCCTATTTCAGTCGGTTTATTGAATGGGGATTTATTGAATGAAGTCCCCCCCAAGGCACAACTTTGACATGAGTCCCCCCCAGGCCCAACTTTGACATGAGTCCCCCCCCCCCCAAGGTACCCCTATTTCAGTCGGTAGAGCGTTGTCGAATTTTTATAATACACTCTTAATAGTGTTAAGGGCCTATTTCAGTCGGTTTATTGAATGGGGATTTATTGAATGAAGTCCCCCCAAGGCACAACTTTGACATGAGTCCCCCCCACAGGCCCAACTTTGACATGAGTCCCCCCCAGGCCCAACTTTGACATGAGTCCCCCCCAGGTACCCCTATTTCAGTCGGTACAGCGTTGTCGAATTTTTATAATACACTCTTAATAGTGCTAAGGGCCTATTTCAGTCGGTTTATTGAATGGGGATTTATTGAATGAAGTCCCACCAAGGCACAACTTTGACATGAGTCCCCCCCCCAGGCCCAACTTTGACATGAGTCCCCCCCAAGGTACAACTTTCACATGAGTCCCCCCAAGGCCCAACTTTGACATGAGTCCCCCCCCCAGGTACCCCTATTTCACTCGGTACAGCGTTGTCGAATTTTTATAATACATTTTTAATAGTGCTAAGGGCCTATTTCAGTCGGTTTATTGAATGGGGATTTATTGAATGAAGTCCCCCCAAGGCACAACTTTGACATGAGTCCCCCCCAGGCACAACTTTGACATGAGTCCCCCCCAAGGTACAACTTTGACATGAGTCCCCCCAAGGCCCAACTTTGACATGAGTCCCCCCCCAGGTACCCCTATTTCAGTCGGTACAGCGTTGTCGAATTTTTATAATACACTCTTAATAGTGCTAAGGGCCTATTTCAGTCGGTTTATTGAATGGGGATTTATTGAATGAAATCCCCCCAAGGCACAACTTTGACATGAGTCCCCCCCCAGGCACAACTTTGACATGAGTCCCCCCCAGGTACCCCTATTTCCGTCGGTACAGCGTTTTCGAATTTTTATAATACACTCTTAATAGTGCTAAGGGCCTATTTCAGTCGGTTTATTGAATGGGGATTTATTGAATGAAGTCCCCCCAAGGCACAACTTTGACATGAGTCCCCCCCCGGCCCAACTTTGACATGAGTCCCCCCCAAGGCCCAACTTTGACATGAGTCCCCCCCCAGGCCTAACTTTGATATGAGTCCCCCCCAAGGTACAACTTTGACATGAGTCCCCCCCCAAGGTACAACTTTGACATGAGTCCCCCCAAGGCCCAACTTTGACATGAGTACCCCCCCAGGCCCAACTTTGACATGAGTCCCCCCAAGGCCCAACTTTGACATGAGTCCCCCCCAAGGTACAACTTTGACATGAGTCCCCCCCAAGGCACAACTTTGACATGAGTCCCCCCCAGGCACAACTTTGACATGAGTCCCCCCCAAGATACAACTTTGACATGAGTCCCCCCAAGGCCCAACTTTGACATGAGTCCCCCCCCAGGCCCAACTTTGACATGAGTCCCTCCAAGGCCCAACTTTGAAATGAGTCCCCCCCCAAGGCACAACTTTGACATGAGTCCTCCCCCAGGCCCAACTTTGACATGAGTCCCCCCCAAGGTACAACTTTGACATGAGTCCCCCCAAGGCCCAACTTTGACATGAGTCCCCCCCAAGGTACAACTTTGACATGAGTCCCCCCCAAGGCACAACTTTGACATGAGTCCCCCCCAGGCACAACTTTGACATGAGTCCCCCCCAAGATACAACTTTGACATGAGTCCCCCCAAGGCCCAACTTTGACATGAGTCCCCCCCCAGGCCCAACTTTGACATGAGTCCCTCCAAGGCCCAACTTTGAAATGAGTCCCCCCCCAAGGCACAACTTTGACATGAGTCCTCCCCCAGGCCCAACTTTGACATGAGTCCCCCCCAAGGTACAACTTTGACATGAGTCCCCCCAGGGCCCAACTTTGACATGAGTCCCCCCCCCAGGCCCAACTTTACATGAGTCCCCCCAAGGCCCAACTTTGACATGAGTCCCCCCAAGGTACAACTTTGACATGAGTCCCCCCCCAAGGCACACCTTTGACATGAGTCGCCCCAAGGCACACCTCCCCCTCATTGGGAAAAAGAGAAAAAACGTTGTTTTGCGGCTATAAGACAGTTTGGACTTCCAACGTTATTTGTTACAATATCTGAAGCTGAAACACATTGGTTTGATTTAATGAAAACTTTATCATGGAATTTAGATTGTCACGAATTAGCTAAAGAAGAATTTGTCGATAATCACAAGTTTAGCAGTAGGCCTCTGGCACTAAATTTAAATCTGTCAATGTCAGATTTTCATGTTTTAAATAATGAAATAATGTCGTGTCTGTATAATTTTTATTTATTTTATTTTTTTATTTTTTTTTATTTTTTTTTTTATATTTTAAAATACTTCGAATATATTTTGGCATAAAAAAAAAATAGTGTCAAATTTAAACTCATTTATAAATGATACATATAACTCATTATAACTCGCATACAAATTCATCTTCTAATTTCACATTAATAGGTTTTAAACATTACAAAATCTTGCCAAGCAAACTTTGTTGGCGACAACAATAGATTAATGGATTAAAAGTTAATTTGTAACTTAGATTTATTTATTTACGTCACGTGAAAGTTTTATCACCAAAGGATTTTGTACAATTTATTTTCCTAGACATTTGTCAAGGATGATACATTGAGAGATATATTGTTGCCATTAGAAATATTAGTTTAGTTAGTTAAAAAATACTAATTACCACATCGATTAGCGAATTGTATTCCTGGATTCAGTAAAATTGCCTCTATCTAATGGTACCGATTCTGAAAAAATCGGACAGCTACTTCTATTTTATTTGGTTCTTTTAAGGGGTTACATCCAGTTGTAATTTTCAAAAAATCGATTTTTTTTTTTTTTTACATATTTTGAATGTACATATATTTGATAATATTGTCTGAAAATTTCATATCGATCCGGCAATTAGTTTCGGAGAAATTTGCATATTTGTAAAGACGTCTCCGAGCGTTTTAAAGTAGGCGGAGCGTAAACCAGAGTAGCAGCTGTTTTTAATTATCCCTATGCCCTTGTCCATGCTTTTCATAATGTTTTGCTTCTTAGAATAAGAATATAAAAGGTTTATCTTATATCTGAGAGCTATATTTAGAAATTTTATGTATACAGTAAGTAATAATCAGCTGATATGGAAAATAACTCCAAAAATAATCCCATGTGGCTCTAAGATCGTTGAAATTGCTGCTTATCTTGCTGCCGGCATGTTCAATGAAGGAAAAACATCTCTTCTATACTTCATGAACGCAATGGGACTATCGCTTGGGCCTAATGCCCATGCCTATGTTGAAAAAGAGGACGCAGAGCGCATCTTGATCTCTGACGCACGAGCGCAAGGGAGCACGTGCGAGGGGAGAATGTCACGTAGACAACAACAGTTGGCTGTACTAGAAGCAAATGATGAAGCAGAGGGTTCCTCTTATGGTCCTGGAATAGATGACTCGATGTAAGTAGGAAAAAATTTTTTTAACTCAGTTTAAATGGTTCCCAAAACTTTAAACGCGTTTATCTCGAAACGGTGTTTTCAAAGTCGGTGAGCAAAATTTCTCCGAAACGGCTGGACCGATTGACTTGAAATTTTGACACGATTTTCTTAGATATTTTTGTCAGGTAATGATCGTAGGAATAAGGTTTCTGATAATAATTTCGATTTTTTCAGCCACTTTCAAGTGTAAATTTTCATGAAAAAAACGATTTATTTTTAGGGAAGCCGCCATTTTGTCAAAAATCAAAATTTTGACTATTCCTACGATCATTACCTGTATTCATCTATCCTAAAAATAAATCTTTTGGTTTTTTTTCATTTCAGATAATTTGGATCAGAGATATCTTGCTCACCGCCAGACACCTTTTTGTGGAAGTCCTCTAGGAGATCTACTACAGGAACAGCGGAACCCAATATTTTTGTAAACTCATCACGGATTCTTAACATACATTAAATTTGCTATATGTATATGTATTGTATATATTTCTTTAATAAAAGGCCTCTTCACAAAAAATTCACAAAAAAACACGTTTTTTCGTGCATACAAATGGATGTAACCCCTTAACGGTTTTGCGGCTGCTATCGCTTTTAAACGAAATTTCAAAAGATGAAATTCGCAAACTTACCGTTCCAGGTGAGAGCAAGTATATAAAAATTTGGTGAAAAATCGGCTTCATCACAACTGACGTAAAATCCCTTTTTAAATTGTAACTTTTAAGCAATTGAGCTATCGAACAAGTTTAAATACAAAAATTGTTCTTAAGGGTAAGACAGTAATTCACCTGATTTGAAGTTTTTTCCTAATTTCAATATTAAAGAAATCATGGGCAAATGAAAATTTCAGCCTCTTTGAGCTGGATACCCCATCTACGATCTCGACCGAGATTTTTACTGTCCTGACAACATATCCCCAGCTGGTTAAATTTAAATAAAAATTACTCCAGCTATCGCGTTCACAACTTAACATGGGAAAAAGCGTTATACATATATATACAGTCGGTAACAAAAGTGTCCGAACACTAGCGAAAACTCCTATGTAAAAAAAGTACACTTCATACGGTTTTGTTAAATAAATCCTTGTCGAATCCTGCTCTTAGTCAGTGTAAAAACATGATTCGATAAGGATTTAATTAACAAAACCGTATGAAGTGTACTTTTTTTACATAGGAATTTTTTCTAGTGTTCGGACACTTTTGTTACCGACTGTATATATATATATATATATATAAACTTTTGAACGGAGGATGGTTTTGGTTTCTAGGGGTCATGATCGGTGAAGATACGAAGAAATTTTCCAGAAGTCGTGTCATGAGAACCATTGAAACAGGTAGATCTCCTATAAGGTATCTACCTAAAATATTAATTATATTATGACATGTGAGTATTTTCACTAAACAATTTTTCACTGCGCAGACACAAGAAGCGTTCATTTTCATAATTTATTAGCGAAATGTATTGGGAAACTTATGTGAAAGTTCCAAGAAAATATCGTGAAAATAAAAGAAACAATAGAATGAACTGATTTTGAGTTCATTTCAATAAAATGCAAAACTATAAAGGGTTTTACCAATATTTGTATTTTAATTTAGTTAACGGTAGTGTTCCTTTATTGCAAACTAGCAGGCTACGCCCACTTCGCTGGTCACTGTACTTAAATGAATTTTCAAAAGAATTGAATCCCCATTTATTTTTTATATCACACTAGCAGACCCGGCCACGCGTTGCTGTGACTAAGTTATACGTTGAATTATACGGCTGTAAACTATTTAGTACAGTCAAATTATTATTTACGAACAAAGACGAAAACGTTGTAGCCGATGTAAAAACCCACAGGGTTGAGATTTGAAACTTAGGTCAAAATTTGGAAGCGATTGATAAAAATTTTCGTAGTGTTGATATTAAGCACAAATTAATTTTATTGTAGGGTCCTATAAATTTTAATGGAGAAGTGATATATATTATTTCTAATGCTACTTTGGATAAAATTGCTAAAATGACTAATATATAAATTAAATTCTATTAAAATTCTATTAAAATAAAAGTATAAAAGAAACAGACGATTTTAAAATTAATTTTTGTGGAGGAGTGAAATATAATATATGCTATAATGGATAATTTTACTATAAAATGACCTCATCATTTTAAATATTTTAAAGAGGGCAACAGCTGTAGTTATAAAAAGGAAAACAATAAGGCTAAACCAGAAAAATAAGTAAATTTGATAAATATTTTAAAACTTTAAAATTGGAAATCTTATGAAATATTGGACATTTAAAGTAAATACATGTATCATTTTAATTAGAAAAAGATTTTGGAAAAGTTTAGTGTATTTTAACGAAGTGATGAGAAGTTTTTGAGCATGTTAAAATTTTAATAGTAAATTCAAGTTAATAAAGATGGGAAACATTGAGGATTAAGATCAAAATAATTATAAGATTTAAAAGAAAAAAAAAAAAAAAAAAAACTTTTTATATACCATGCTTTTAAATTTTAATATACTAATAATATACTAATTAAAAGAAAAATGATAAATATTCTATCATAGTTTGAAGTCAAATTTGTTTTCAAATGTCTAAATAAAATATCTGATGTGAGATACTAATATTTTGTAGCGGAATAGATTTCATTTCTGTCATCCTTGGCGAAAAAAAAGAATATCGCCAAATTATATGGCGAAAATATTTCATTCCTTTCAAAAATCATGGTTATTTTAACAACTTATATTAACAGAGTAATGAATAATATGAAACAATATTTCGTACAATACATATTACATGTCATACATACGTACAATGAATAATACATATTACATTTCGTACAATGCATACATCTGGCATGTATATTTTCGTGTTACGCTTTTGATCGCCAAATAATAATAAAAATAATAAAAAAAGCCAAGGGCGACAGAGTTTTGAAATTTAAAATTAAAATTTTGTCAATTTGACAGCAAAATAATTCAATCTAACACCCGCGATAACTAATACATATCTATACCCAAATATAAGGATTAAAATCGGGAAATAAATTTCCTCGATTTTTAATAATTTCTTACAAAAAATCCAGTGGGCAATTAACATAGGAAATCTTTTTCTTGGCTGCACAGACGGTCAGTGAGTCACACTTCGCTTGCGTATAGAACTCATAGATATAGTATAGCATATATAGAATAGAGTGATCATTGGGGAGAAAAAAGTTATTCCTTTTCATTTGGGAAAAGACGACGTTTTTACCAAAATACGGCCGTCTTTCCCCGAGTGAATACACACGGGAATACATACTAATATTTTAGCAAATAAAATTTATGAATAATTTATTTGCTGAAGGGGAATGGAAGACTCCAGATACAGTTTCAAATTCATATTTCTTTCTTTCTTTTCTTTTTCAATACCACTTAATGGCTGTTTCCAAAGCTTTTATTTATTTATTTATTTTTTTTTTCGGCATCAAAAATCTTTGTACGATAACATGGGGATGAGAGATCTATATATATTACTATATCTATGATAGAACTACATTAGCACTTTATCAATGTGTATAAAATCTTTAAATTGATTATGACGTCAATTTTCGTGAGATGCATAATTTAACTTTTTATAATTTTTTAACGTTCACGTTTGATTAAATGTATTTATTTTTATGTCGAAAGAAAATGAACTCGTATTTTTTTTTTTTTTTTGGCAACAATTAAATTAATGGAACTCACAGATATTTTGGAGCAACTTTAATAAAGGTCTATAATTAACAAATAATTGCAATAAAACAATATTGTGACAATAAATTGAGATAAAAACTATCCTATCTCTCAAGTTGGACCAAACTGCGCACAGTGTGCAAAATTTCATTAAAATCGGTTCCTTAGTTTAGGAGTTTACCCTGGACAAACATCGTGACACGTAATTTATATATATATACAGATTATAAATAAAAACTTTAAAAAAAAAAAAAAAAAAAAAACTACATTGAAATCGCTCTAAACCTCACTATGAGTACCCGTTGCCTATGTCCCTTGCTCGCTCTTTATATGTACTATATTAAGTAAAATATTTCTTCCATTTTGCACTCATTTTGCTGCCGCAGATGATCAAAATTGTGATGACATGTCTCTGGACGACCTCTAGGGGTGAATCTCAGACCGTTGCCAATTGCACTGGTGCGACGTAAGACATAACCAGCCAACCATACACTCGTTTCACAAAAAATGCTCTATGGTCTTACGTGAATGATTCTCAAGAATGAATCAACAATTGTTTACAAATTTAATAGATTATGTATGGGATATAAGTACGCTTTAATCTAAAAATTGCAGCTCTTAGAACTTCAAAACTGATAATTTTTTAAAAATTATTCATTATTCATTAATTTTAGACTGTTTTTTGTTTAATATTTAGACTCTTATTTTAAGATAAAAGCAATCGAATGATATCGCGTTGTGAAACTTTGCAACGTAACATCTTTAAATCTAATAACTTGATGTACAGTCAGTAACAAAAGTGTCCGAACACTAGCAAAAATTCCTATGTAAAAAAAGTACATTTCATACGGTTTTGTTAAATAAATCCTTGTCGAATCCAGTTCTTAGTCAGTCTAAGAACATGATTCGATAAGGATTTATTTAACAAAACCGTATGAAGTGTACTTTTTTTACATAGGAATTTTTGCTAGTGTTCGGACACTTTTGTTACCGACTGGAGTTAAATCTAGATCAATCAAAAATAGGAGTGGTCTACCCGGATGTGTTCCGTCGACAAACTCTTTGCTTTATTTATATACATAAATACTGATAAAACTTCTGTTATTTCCCCGTTTTTTTTTAAGAGGAACTGGAATTCAGTTCATTCTGTCGCTTTTGGGACAAAACTTTCTACGAAATATGCGAGGTATAAACATGTTTACTACACTCTTTTTGAGAAATTTGACAAACGTTTTAAAGGGACTTGGCAGCTTGGCACCTTTGAATTGGCGCCAGTGAAGTGTTCATATAACATAAGCTTATTTTTACTTTCTTCTATATGTAATATAGAGAAAGTATTGGATTCGCGAAAATTTTCGACCTCCGTTTTTTGACGGATCTACACGTTTTGGGATGTCCTGAACACGAATTGATAGTTTTTAGAAAATGTCTGTCTGTCTGTCTGTCTGTCTGTCTGTGTGTGTGTCTGTCTGTATCATTTTTTTGTGGACGCTGTATCTCACGAGCATATGAATGAAATTTAACCAAACTTGGTATTTAGTTGCACCCTGACATGAACTGGTGCCCATTAGATTTGGGGATCAATAGCTCAACAGGTGGCGCTGTAATCGCATTTTATGCAAATTTTTAACATGGCAGCATAGGACAAAATTCCGTATAAATGGGCATAATGAGAGTTATTTTAAACTTGTGATTGTAAAATTAATTTGAATTATTGATGATAGTAGTAGTTAACTAGGAAAAAAATTTGTGCATGGGGGGGCATCGGTTCCCCCCCTGGGGGGGAAGTACCCCCCGGGGGGGTTAAATTTTGAAGATGGGTATCATTCGAAAGATCTCGTCAATACCTTTAAAACGAATGGTTGAACCATAAATCTGTGATAATTTAAAACAAAGTTATCGATTTTTTTTACTTTTAACAAAAAAAAAAAAAAAAAAATATTCGATTTTTTTTTTTTTTTTTTTTTTTTTTTTTTTTTTAATTATTGTTAGTGATTGAATATGTATTAATTTTCACAAAAAAAAAAAAAAAAGGAAAAAAAAAATCTTTTTTTTTTATTTTATTTTATTTTATTTTTTTTTTTATATTGTTACTGATTGAATATGTATAGGAAAATATAGAAGAAAGTCTTGTGGTGGCCACAACATACTAGTTTCATTTAATATTTATAAATTCAACTATGTTAGATTTGTTCAATAAAATATATTTTCAGGCAACAATTCTTATGTTTTTTCATACATTTTGTACATGTTTGAAACCCTTAAATAAAATTTCTCAGTTTTATTACTTCCTTCTATATGTAACATGGAGAAGGTATTGGATTCGTGAAAATTTTCGACCTCCGGTTTTAGATGGATTTACACGTTTTGGGATGTCCTAAACACGAATTGATAGTTTTTAGAAAATGTCTGTTTGTGTGTCTGTCTGTGTGCCTGTGTGTATCACGACTTTTGTGGACCCTGTATCTCACGAACCAATGAATGAAATTTAACCAAACTTGGTATTTAGTTGCATCCTGACATAAACTGGCGCTGATTAGATTTGGGGATCAATCGCTCAACAGGTGGCACTGTGATCGCATTTTTTTTAAATTTTTAACATGGCAGTAATGTACATAATGAGAGTTGTTTTTAATTTGTGATTGTAAAATTAATATGAATTAATGATAATAGTAGTAGTTAACTAAGAAAAAAATTCTGTGCATGTGGGGGCATCGCATCCTACCTGGGGGGGAAGTATCCCCCAGGGGGGGTGGGCAAACTTTCAAGATGGGTATCTTTCGAAAGGTCTCGTCAATTCCTTTAAAACGACCAGGTGAACTATAAATCTTTGATAAACTAAAACAAAGTTATCAATTTTTTTTACTTTTAACGAAAAAAAATTGAAAAAAAATCTTTTTTTTTTTTTTTTTTTTTTTTAATTTTGTTACTGAGTGAATTTGTATAGGAAAATATAGAAGAAAGTCTTGTGATGGCCACAACATGCTAGTTTTTTCATGAATTCCTGATCTTCAATATTTTAAAATTTCTACAGATATACAAGAAAAGATTTAATGTTTTTATTTATTTATTTATTTATTTATTCATCATCATCATTATTATTATTATTGATGTTTAATTGAACCTGCTTGAAAGAATTAAGGATAGATTTTGAAATTTATTAATTAGATTTTGAAAAAAAAAAAAAAATTAAAAAGTGCATACGTATGTAAAATTTTCAAAAAAGCGCTTTGCAAAACCCACCCCTTTATTCTTTTAAGTATTGATTCTTTTGAGGAGATCCACTGTCACATAATTTTGAATTACTTTAAATGTCTCTGTATAATAAGCATTTTTTTATTCTGATATCAATAAAAACTTTCAACTAATATCCTTATATGATGCAGATTTAGAATACTGAATTTAGAATTTCTGCTGTTTTTAAGCTATATTGAAAAGGAACAGACACACATACACATACAGGAAGAGACTCATAAACACCATAGACCAAAGGATAAAATCTTGATTTACGTATTCACAGGTTCTCAAAATACGTAATTACAGCAAGAACTTGATCAAAAATTGGGTGGCTAAAATTGGAACTTGCTTAAAGGATTTAAATTTACTTAAAGGATTATAGGGGTTTCGAAGGCTAAAAAAAGTATCTCCCCATCTCTTCCTGTATCTCTCCCCCCCCCCTCTCTCTCTCTTATATATATATTCATGGTTTCATTGTTCTTAATCTACTATGGGGTTTTGCTTTTTCTTTTTTTTTTTTTTTTTTCATCCATGTGTCTCCTAATTTGGTCTTGGCAGGCTGGGGGAGTGTTGCCGGCGTAAAACTAGTTCAACCCCACAGGCAAGTCACAAGTCTTGCCACTTGAATCCTTCCTTCCTTTCTTGTTTTTTTTTTTTTTTTTTTTCATGGATTTCGTTTTAGCTTGAGTTTTTCTGTTGGGATTTGGTTGAGTTGGTTTGTAGTATCGTTTGTTTTGCGGGCTGTTAAAAATTAAATTTGATTTCTTTAAATATGCGTATTTCATCCCCTGGTGATTTTTTTTTCACCTTTCTGAGCTTCTCCTACATAGAGAAATTGTTCATTCTCATTGGTCTTTGTGGTTATGGTGATCTTGTGTCTGTTGCTTGGCTTCTACGGCGCTTAATGGGTCATTATTGTTCATTACGGGGTTCTCTTTTTTCACCTTGAAATATTGTCCTAGAGTCAACCTTCTTCTCATCAGAGTCTAATTACACGGTCCTATTTCAATTTTCAACAGGTATTGTTGTACAGTGGATTGGAGTCAGTGCTATTGTTGAACTTGATAATTGAATCAAATTGTTAAATCTTGTTGCTTTGTTTGGCGTGTGTATGTCTCTTTGGTGAATTGTTTGACTAACTATTCATCGTTCTCATTCTTTGCTTCTACTATCAAAAGGATTATATAATATATATAATATAATAAATATAATTAATAAAAAAATCTATTCAAAATTTTTACTATAAATTGAGCGAACATTTAAATAATATTTTAAAAATTTTTCACTAAAAATTTTGGAAATTTCAGACGGTGAGATCTGGTTTTCGGAGACCCTTCAGAAAAGCTGCGGACAAGATTTCTCAGAAAACTAATGCAGCAATATTATTGAAAATTTGTACACTCCTTCAAAGTAGAATAGAGTAGCGCTTGAACGAAAGATTCCTCCCCTCTCCCCTCTTCTTCTTCTTTTTTTTTTTTTTTTTTTTTTTTTTATTACAACCAATTTTACATAGTTATACGAGTGGTAAAATGTACGAAAAATTGCACTGTTTTTGCATAAAACTCTACCAAAATTCAAAGTTCTTTTATTTACTTTTTTTAGTCCTTTACTGATGTGCTAGTCAATTCTATTTTAAAGATTATGTTAAACAAAAAAAAAAAAGAGAGAGAGAGAGAGAGAGAGAGAGGGGGGGGGGAGAAAGACAAAAAGAAAGAACTTTTTTTTTTTTTTTTTTTTTTTTTTTAAAGCATTCAGAGCCCATGTAACCCCTTCAAAGGTTAAATCTTGTTTCCAAAATTCGATCTAAAAACTATACATTCTTTATCATAGATGTGTAAGTGAAAAAAATAAATGCAATGTAAAAATAAAGTTTTATACGAATGAATATATAGGAATATTTGGAAACTTAAATTCAAATATTACATTCACTTTGAATTTCAATTTTTTGAATTCGATTGCTTAAACATCGAAATAAAATCTGATATTTTCGAAACTTCCAAAAGTCAGAAATAAGAAAACAAGTCTGTTTTTTTTTTTTTTTTTTTTTTTTTTCCACGTAAGAAATATATGTACTTTCAAAATCGTTTTCTATCAAAATCAATCAAGATATTCAATATATATCTATGCTAATATTATAAATGCAAAAGTTTGGATGGATGTATGGATGTTTGCTACTCAATTACGACACAACGGTTAAACGGATCTGGATGAAATTTGGTACAGAGATAGAGAATAGTCTAGAATAGGACATAGGCTACTATTTATACCGGAAATTTGATTAGATTTTCTCAAATTAATTAAAATATGAAAATAATAAACTGGTAATCGCCTTAATTTAAGCCATTTAAAGTTTTAGTTGTTGCCAAAAAAAGTTTACGAAGTATTTATTTATTTATTTATTTATTATTTATTTATTTATTTATTTATTTTTTCAACATAAAACGAAATATGCTTTCACGCAAAAAATAAAAAAAAAATACTAAATGTTAAATTGGTGAAGGAGAAAATAACGTCTTTATAACTTTAAAATAAAATAGTAATAATACGCAAGCGAAGTGATGACGTCACTGGCCGTCCGTGGATGTAAGAAAAACTATTTGGCATAGGTGGACTCTGCTCAGTTCCCCATCATATTTATGTTCTCATAAATTTCTAGTGCGAGACATATTATAATCATGTTAAAAGAAATGAATTTGACCAAACGCTTGACACAGTGACAGGACGAAATCCTCGCCTAATAGACTACCCACCATTCAGTTCGATATATTTATCTTATTCTAATCTATTAATTCATTTTATTGGGATCAATTTCGTAGTTTATTTTCATGCTACTATTTCCAATGCAACTTTCCCCAAAATACATATTTATATGAAATATCGCCCCATTTTGCTATGTTGATAAAATCTTAAATTTCGAATAACTTACGAAATTTTCCTATTTCATACAAGTATCATAAATGTTATTTTGAAATTGTCTGATATATTTATGATACTCAAAATGGACGTTAATACTCGATTTTTCCTTATTCTGCCACTTTAAGTAAATCGTAAACACCAAATAACTTATGAATTTTTTAAATAGGAAAATTCATACTCTATGGTATTCATGTCAGTATCCAAAATATTATTTCAAAAGTGGTCTGACATCTTTATGATGAAAATATCCCTCAAGATTGATGTTTGTGTAAAATTTTGCCCTATTCTGTTATGATAAGAAATTCGTAAATATCCAATAACCTGAGATATTTTTAAAGTAGCATGTTTATAGTAACTGATGTTCATTCTGGCATCAAAACTGATATTTTAAAACTGGTCTGACATTTTTACAGCAAAAATTTTTTATTAAATGCAAGTTTAAGTGAAAATTTTCCCTATTCTCCCATCGTAAGAAAATCGGAAATTTCAAATAACTTACGAAGTCTTTAATTCGAATGTTGCAAATAAATAGGGTTCTTGCCGGTGTCGAAAGTAATATTTTAAAACTGGTCTCACGTCTCTGCGGTCATTTGTTCGTGAGATATCGCGAAAACAGACTAACAAACTAATGGACTAACACACTAACGGATTAACACACTGCCAGTCACCCTACAGACAGACACCATACTAATTTTGTCATTTTCTGTTTTCTCACACCTGAAAACTTGTAAAAAAAGTCAAAAAACCGAGGTCGAAAATTTTCACGATTACCTAAGTTCCCCATACATATAGTATGATGGGGAACTAATTTATCCTATGTTAATCGCCCATTGGATTTTTTGTAAAAATTTATTAAAAATCGAGGAAACATATTTCCCGATTTTAATCCCCATATTTGGGTATAGTTATCGTGTTCATGCGTTAGATTAAGTTGTTTTTGGTGTACAATTGATAAAATTTAATTTTAATTTTAAATTTCAAAACTCTAGAACAAAAAAATGGCAAATTTCCATATTCGATTAAAAACATAAACATTTCATTTCAAAGGATGATATTTACACAATAAATATCCAATATCTGTCATTCTTGGCAGAAAAAAGAAAAAACAATATCGCCAAATTATCTGGCGAACATATCTAATTCCTTTCAAAAATTTTGGTTATTTTAACAACTTATATTGAGAGAGTAATGAATAATATGAAACAATATTTCGTACAATACATATTACGAAAATATACATCTGACATGTATATTTTCGTATAACGTTTTTGATCGCGAAATACAAAAAACGCCAAGGATGACAGAGTTTTGATATTTAAAATTAAAATTTTGTCAATTTGACAGCAAAATAACTCAATCTAATATATGCATACGATAACTAATACATATCTATACTCAAATACGGGGATTAAAATCGGGAAATAATTTTCCTGGATTTTTAATAATTTTTTTACAAAAAATCCAATGGGTGATTAACATAGGAAGTCTTTTTCTTGCATCTACGGACGCTCAGTGACGTCACACTTCGTTTGCGTATACAAATTTAGCAAGTTTCTTCTGAATTTTATTTCATTTCATAGCATTTTTCAAAGATATACCTCAACTTTAGAATTTTTTTTAGCACGGATGAATAACGCTTGGCATAAAAGCTAATTTAGCATTATATTAAAGGTATTTACTTATTAATAATTCTGGACAAATTTTTAAATTTTGATGCTGAAGTATATCGGAAATTTTTCGCCAAGCACTGCCACTTAAAGCTAAGTAGCGCATCAAAAACATAACTAAATTATAAAATATTGAAAAAAAGAAAGAGATAGAAAGAAATAAGAACAATAATCACATAAAATATTTTTTGGTCTTAAACGGCGACAAACATTCAAAATTCGCCAAGGGGAGCTATATTAAGGTTGTACCATGATAAGGTTTACATATTAATTAATTAATTTATTTTTCTATATACCAACTAAAACTAACCAAGCATGAAGCATATATAACCACAAATAATAATAATAATAATAATAATAATTGTGTCATGTGAAAGACGAAGCCGATCATAGCATGTTGTAATATCATATTTGGCTTGAAATTGCTGTCATTTTATGGTTGATCCATTAAATCAAATAAATATAGGAAATAACTTGAAAGCAAATATTATGTACATCACGTATAATGTTGTTCTTATGTAATTGGAATTCAAATATAAAAGGGCTACTTCAATTGTTTTGATACTGTCCGCATCGGAACTATCACATATGTATAATAAGCACCCAAAAGGAAGCCCACGAGTAAGCCATTGTCGCAGGGCAATAGGGACAGGCACCGGAGATTGCGAGGACGAACAAATCGTTGCCGCAGACAGCGGGAATCCAAAGCGAGCTTTTGAGCGATTTCAGTATTTTTTTCTGTTTTTCATAAAGCTATATAGAAAAGAGTTTCCTTTGAACATAGGGACCAGCATAGCGGGCAAAGCTTGCTAGTATATATATATATATATATATATATATATATATATTAATTTAGTTATGTTACTTTTATGAAGCACTTATTTTGTTATATCTAATTTTACATGAAGATTGTTTTATATAATTTGCCAGCAATTTATTCTTGATTTTGTTGGGAGTATGCTAGTTTCGCCATGTTTCCGAAACCTGTTAGGCCTCTTTTAATTTAATTTATTGTCTGTTCTGCTGCTCCCACCCACTGAAGAGGAAGCGGAAGGGTGTTTTTCGCATGTAGTGTTGTTTTTTGCAATTGTTCATCGTTACTATAATTCGTTATTTTTTTTTTTAACGTTTTTTCTTGTTATACACGCCCACTTGTCTTCAAGTTTCACCATATTTTCTAAAATTATATATATATATATATATATTATTACGAATTTGTAAATAATTGTAATTATTTTTGTATAAATTTTTCAAAGAGGCTTAGTCAGGTATTAAAATGTTAATTTTCTGCATTTCTAATTTTTTTTACTTTCTCTTACCCATAAGGTAGAGAAAGTATTGCTTTAGGCTCAAATTTTCGAACGCGAGATTTTGTTATATTTACACGTTTTGAAGTCCCCTGAATACGAAAATCATGTTTTTAGCAAATGGTCTGTGTGTCTGTGTGTCTGTGTGTGTTCCTGTGTGTCTGTGTGTGTGTCTGTGTGTCTGTGTGTGTGTGTGTCTGTGTGTGTGTGTGTCTGTGTGTCTGTCTGTTATCAGCATATCTCAAAAACAAATTATGGCAGAAAGTTCAAACTTGGTATTCTAAATGTGTATCATATAGGGATGCTACAGTAAGCTTTTCGTTAAGATCAAGCAAATGGTTCGTGTACAGGGACAATCAAGAGAATTCTAATACATTACGTCTATGGGGGAAATTGCAGGAAAATAGAGTTTAACGTCTATAGACTGAACTAAACCAAATGAAACAAATATATATTTTTTGTAATAGAGACAGTTAACTGGGAAAATTTTTTTGTGTATGTAGGACCCTCGCCTCCCCCCCTGGGGGGGAAGTTCCCCTTAGAGGGGAGTAAATTTTCATGATGGGTATCTTTCAAAAGAGCTCGAAAATACCTTTAAAACGAATGGTTGAACCATCGATCTGCGATAATTTAAAATAAAGTTATCGATTTTTTTTACTTTTAACGAAAGAAAAAAAATCGTACTTTTTTTTTTTTTTTTTTTTTATTGAGAATAAAATGGACTTTTTTTGGATATTTGGTGTTAAACTACTTCTCTAATATGGAAATCGTCTGCCTTATCATAAAAGATAATTTTTTTAAATAATAATTTTAATAAATTATTTTTTAAAAAGAGAAATATTTTTTAATAACCGAATTAAATTCTATATAAATGTTGGTACATTAATGAAACGAGGGGTTGAGGGGGGCGGTAGCCCCCCTCACACAGAACTAATTATCATATAAAACTCTTCAGAAGCCTAATATGAATTGTTTAACATAGGTTTACATAACAGTACTCGTTATCTTACCTCTTAATCTCCAACCTGTATTTATAGTATTAAATTTCAGGGTAAGAGAAAGTCGTGTGAGTGACACACCAGATTATTTCGTGTTAAAATAGCTTAAAAACAAGTTTAAAAAGCTTAAATCTTCATTACGGTAGACAATGGATTTGGCGCCAATTTTGCTGACTTTTCACTCCTTGGTGATTTATTTTGGCGACCTTGGCGAGAAAATCCTTATTATAGATATACCAAATATGGAAGCTGTAACGTTTTTGATTGCCAAGGTACTGGAAATTTCCAGATTTTTCTACGCAGGTATTTAAAGAGATGCGCCAAGTAAGTCAATCCCAGTTCAGTTTCGCCAATGCTTTCAATGCTATTGAAATAGCTCTAAGTGAGCTTCTTTGATACACCTTTGCTGTGTATTAATACTCTGATACATCTTGTACTGTGAGACTGCTGTTCTCAACTGTTATTTGTGCCGTATTTATTGATGAAACTGAAGTTGATACCTGTTTTATAGACCTGTAAGCATCTGGAATTTTCTGTGAATAAACTTCTGAACTTATGCTAGTTTCGCCTTTTATTGTCGGACAGCATACGAACCCCCACGTACGCAACAATATATATATTAAATAAATTGATGTTTATATGTATATATATAATATATATATATAAAGACGTAAAGGAATACGAATCACTGAAGACACTAAAAGTTGGAAAATAATTCATAAATATCTGATCTTCAGCGTAATTTAAGAAAACATTGCACGTCTTTCTCGCTAATATTGATACAGTGCATCCGAAAAACTTTGGCTTTAATTCTTTAAAGACCAATCTTTAATATCCAGGGCGAATCTAAACCTAATGAAGTGCGGGCGGAAAAGGTGCTGTCGTAGGCAGCGGGTACCCGAAGTGATATTTTAAGCGATTCCAATGTTTTTTTTTTTTAGTTTTAGTTTTTATTTATAATGTGATATAAAAAATAAATAGTGATTTAATTCATTTGAAACTTTATTTAAATATAGTGACCAGCGAAGCAGGCGTAGCCTGCCAGTGTATATAATTAAGGAGAAGTGTCTGTGTGTCTGTCTGCGCTCCGGTGCTCACACTACCGCTTGCACAGCTACAAAACTTTGCAGAGGGGTACCTGGAACCCAGCAGGTGTGCACCAGATCGAGATTTTTTCGAATTTGAATTTTATTATTATTATTATTATTACTATTATTATCGATTTTAAACATTAGCTTCTTTAATTATAATTATAAAAAAAAAAAAAAAAAAACTTTACATACTTGTTCTGTAGGACGCAACGCGTTTTCACTCGGGCACCCCAGCTTGTTCACCGGCACTTGCGGTGTCAGAAGTTCTGCACTTCTCGTTTCTTTTTACTGCTCTTTTAAGCATGCTTCGCCACTGGCCATCAAGCTCTGCCGCATCGTGGCCATTGCAAGAATTACTGAAGTTCATGATTTCGACAGTTCGCGGTATGCAGCATAATTATGGTTATGGTAATTCTCAATTTTTATAACGTTTTTGAAATGAATATTTATATTGTTTTCTTGGCTAGCTTTAGTTAGCGCGGCGGTAATTTTGCCTGCGGCTATGTCGTAGCTGTGTTCTTTGATCCTAGTTTTTACTTTAATTTATGATTTTCCGATATATTAAATGTTATATTAAATGTCATATTAAATGTTATTTATTTATTTTCCTAGTCATTAATCACTCTGGAAAATATCCCGCTCAGTATGAATAGTATTCGGAATAATTTCTAAACTTTCAATTTCTCTGAACTTCAAAACAATAAAAACATTTAAAAATTATTGTAGCGCAACATTGATTTCATTCAATATGCGTTCAAGCCTCTGTTACAATACAATTCATGAAATCAGTGATGCGCAATTTCAAAGTTAATAAAAAATATTTTTTTTGTTATTTCCTTTCTTTTATTATTACTATTATTATTATATATTTATAGAATTACAACACTTTAAATCACATAATTTTAATTCATGTACCATAGAGATTGTAAAAATTCAGAAAAATAAAAGTGAGCGTCTATTTCTTGAATCAAAATTTATGCAATATTATAATACAATTTATCCATATGGCCTAAATTCCGAATACTTTAGTAAAACTATTAAAGCATATTCTAACATCAACCCTCTACATGATTATTCGACTATTTATGCACAACTCAATCACAAAATTAACAATAAAACTTCTAGAACTAAACGAGGTAGTAAAAAAACAGATTTAATCTTTTCTAAAAGTGCCATTATTAAACTCATTTCAGATCTACAGACTAATTGCTTATCTAACTATAACTGGTTCATTATTCGAAAATTTATTTTTGCAATTAAAAAGAAATACTTAGTAAACTTTCTGAATGTCTTTCAAAGCCAATCCTATAATAAACATTTTTCAGACATTTTTTATGATATTATAATGTACAAAATCAAACAATTTAATTTAAAAATTAATAAAAAGCCCAACAAATTTAAAACAAATACTCAATTAATTGTGAATTTTACAAATCAAATATTGAACAGTATTAACATTACGTCTATCATTAATGACAAAGAATGTATGTTTCCGATTAAAGATTTAAATCTATCTCGTACCTTCAAATATCCTCTTCCTCTTGGAAGAAAGATATTCAATTATAATTCTGTATCTAAGTCTACCTCTTTTACTAACACTGTAACCTGTAAATGCAATGATCCTTCTTTCTCAAAATTTATTGACAAAGACCATGGACACATTATCACAGGTAATCTCAATATTATTGACAATTATCAATTAAAAAAATTCATGAAATTTGGCACCAAATTTAGACTTCCAGTTAAAACTAGCATTCCACAAATCTTACAACAGTTTTCTTATGACCTAGATTTATTTATTTATAAAATATCTATTACTCATAATAAACCTATTGCCTACTTCACTCAATGGAAAGTTTTAGTGTTACAAAAAATCAAAAATGCATTATTTATCAATTCTTCAAATCTGGTGTTATTTAAAAAATCTGTACTTCTTAACTCAATCAAATCACTACAGGATGACTTTGTGATCACTTATGTTGACAAATCACCTAATAATTATGCCATTATTTGTAAATCCTACTATCTCTCTATTTTAAACTCTTCAATCAATAATAGTAACATCTTCAGTTTAACAAATAATAACCTTATTATTAATAACCGAAAAATACATAATTACTATAAACTACTTCAACTTCCCTTCAATAACTTTAATTATCCTTATATAGTTCTCATCCCTAAGTTTCACAAATCTCCAATTAAATTTCGCACTGTCACTGTTGGGTGTAACACTTATAACAACAATGCTAATAAAGCTCTACTGGATATTCTAAAGCAAATTTACAAATGTACTTGCAAAGTTGATAATTTACACTGTCTTAAAAATAGCTTTCAATTAATTCAATACATCAAATCGCTCGATTCATTAGACAATATTATGACTTTTGACTTTCAAGATCTTTTCAATAATATTGAGTTATCAGATCTTAGTAATATCATTTACAGTCTTTTTCAAGAATATAAAGCTCAAATTAATCTTCCTTACAATTTTAAAGAAGAAAAATTTAAAACACTTCTTAACTTTGTTATCCATAATAATTATATCTTCCACAACAACGATATCTATTTGCAACAATTAGGCATTCCACAAGGAGGTTGTAGCTCCAGTATTTTGGCAGATCTCTATCTTTATTATTATGAAAAGCAAATTTGCAATGATGATGTTCGATTTTATCGTTACATCGATGATATTATTGTATTTTATCTCAACAAGAACTCACAAAATGGTTTTTCCTTCAATTATCCACCTAATTTAAAGCTAACTCAAAATACTCTGACTAATCAATCTATTAACTTTTTAGATCTCAAAATAATCATCGATGGTAATAAACTTTACACAGATATCTATGACAAACGGCAAGATTTTTGTTTTAATGTAAACTTATTTACACATTTTAATTCATGTCTGCATCTTTCGGTATTTAGAAACATCATCATTCACCATTTATTTTGAATTAATAATTTATGCTCTGCAAAGTTTAAAAACAAGAATATTAATAAACTGATCACAGCCACTGCTAAAATGGGTTTTCCTAAAAACTTTGTATTTTCTATTTTATATCCTTAACCATGTCTCTGTCAGTACAAAAAAAAAAAAAAAAAAAAAAAAAAAAAAAAAAAAGCTGTGTACACTCTTGTGTATATCAACAAAAAAATTATAAAATAATAAAAGACAATAAAAAAGGTGGCGGTTGGATGGGCAGATGTTTGATTACGGAGGTGGGGTGGTGTTGTAAGGCTGGATGGTTGGGTGGGTTTGTGAAATTAAATTTAAAAAAAAAAAAATGTAGAAGGCTTGTTGCATTTGCTTTGTATTACTATGCATACTTTCATTTTCCATTAAAATCTCAGTTTTTTCCTTTTTGAGTTGTCAACTATATTTAATGTTCTAATTATACTGTTTAACACAATGTGATCAATCGGTGAATTTCATTGTGGCTTCGTGGTTTCATTGTTGTTCATCTGCTTTGAAATTTGTAATTTTAAATCCATATGGTTCCTGTTCTGGTTGTGGCAGGCTGGGGGAGTGTTGCCGGCATAAAACTAGTGTAACCCCACAGGCAAGTCACAAGTCTTGCCGCCTGCCTCCTTCTTCCTATCTTGTGTTTCTTGGGTTGTTTTTTCATTAATTTTGATAAGTTTATGGTTTTAAGTTAAGATTTGTTGTTTTACTTTATTGATTCGTTTGTTTTGCAGGCTGTTAATTGGTGAATCTGGTTTCTTTGCATTGGTGTATTTCGTCCACTGGTGATTTTTTTTTTTTTTTTTTTTTTTTTTTGGTCATTGGTGTTTCAGTGATCTTGTATCTGTTGCTTGGCTTCTACTATGCTTAATAGATCATCTTTATTATATATATATATATATATATATTTGCTCCAAGTGTTGATAGATATTAAATGTTATACATTTTTATAAATAAATAAATAAAAATTATAAAAAAGGAAAAGAGAAAAATCATTCACGTAGATTACACTGCTCTGTATGGAAATTGCCCTCAACACCATTTTCGCAAATTCTTATGTAAAATGACCTCCTGAATCCGAATATGACACTCATTTTGCCCTATTACCCACCGTTTTTTAGGAACGGCCCCCTATTTTTATTAATTTTCGGTAATTTTATGCATATAAATTTGATCTTTATGGGGGAAAGGATTATTTTAACTGTTAAATATCTTCTGGGGATTTACAGAGTTAGAAAATTCTAAAACATGAACATTTGCGGCAAGGGGAAAAATTAGAGGGGGATTTGCCACTGAACTTACGCATTACTTTTCTTATATTTTTTAATCTATTGTTAATGTTATTCATTAAACATTTTATATACATATATATATAAGGTACTTGTACCCAATATGGACAGTGCTCTCAATATGGACACCCCTAATATCTTTAAAAATAACAAATTTGATCGAGAGATAGCGCTACATGTCCGTGAAGAAGAGCAGTTGAAAAGATAATTTAACCTGGAAAGTGTAAAAAAGCGTGCTGTTCGCCATTTTGAAGGAAACTTGTTTTTTCGTGGTGTGCTGATCGTAATTACAGGTAAGTTTAAATTCTTATTAGATATGGTAAAATTACTTTAAATATTGGAAAGTTGAGTGTTTTAGAAAGCTTATAAAACATATTTTCGATTGCTATTGCATATATTGTTTAAAAATGTTTTCTTTGTTTATTTATTACAAGATTTAGTAAAACTACGCCCGATTCCCAATATGGACACCTTACGTCTACATTGGAAGTACAGCAAGTGAATCTTCGGATTCACAAATTTGTAAAATATCTGTTTAATGTTATTTTATTTAGCTAATTCATAATAAATTAATGTTTATATATTTTTTTAATCTTAATTATAGTATCCGTACAAAAAATGATCAAATGAATTACATTACGAATTAAGAGTGGAAGTACAGATGTTGAAGCTCTTGTTAACAACATACCTTCTCCCGTTATTGACCCACCTTCATCACCTGCGAGATCATTTTCCATGGAAAATTCTTTCACCAGCGTGTTATCAGCTCCAACTGTTAGAAGGAAGAAGACACAAGGTCGCCAGGCGATAAACTCAAAAGGCATCAAAGGGTAAAATCCTTGTTCAACAAGATGCCATCTGAACAATCCTCCAAGAAACCTCCTCCAAGAAAAAAATCTTCCAGAAAGCCCTTGAAAAAAAAAATCAAAAGAAGCCTCCCCTCAGTACGGTATCTGTTGGCGAAATCGCAGGTACCACCGGTATCACTTCCTCAACAAAGAAGAGCTAGTACTGCTTCTCATGCAGTATTGCTGCTGTTTCAGACATGCGGCCATGCATCAAATGCGGCAGATATGTCCATGAGGACTGTGTGGGACTTAGCACCCATGATGAAGAAGTTCTTATTTGGACATCCTGTGAGGACTGAGTAATAACAGATGTAAATTCTGCAGACAGATGCAATAATGCTAAGCAAAATCAACTATATTATTTTATAATATTTTTTATAACTGAGGTGCTTTGCATGGATCTTCGAAGAGCCACAACCGAAAATGTAACCCCTCCCTTCTAAAGTGCATGTTCTGAAGATATATACTGCCCCCCCCTCCCCCGCAATACTTAAGATATTTTTTTTTATCCCCTCTCCTCTAAAATTCTTTGGAGGAGTGGCTCTTCCATACACCCTATGTTAATAAGGAGCCACCTGTCCCTAATATGGACATGCATGTCCATAATAGGGACAGGTGGTTCCTTATATGGACACTTATAAACATTTTTTGTTTTTATCATTTAAATTAAACCAGAATAATTACAAGGTCGCTAATTTAAATAATGATAGTCAATAGTGCAGGGATAGTGGTCATACATTTTTGGAGTCCTATGACGTGTACACGGGGGTGAAAAAAATACATTTTCCTTAGGGTGTCCATATTGGGTACAGGTACCTTATATTAAGTGTTAAATTAATTCTTTTTCATTCTGCAAATCAAATTCATGGCCATAAAATTATCAAACAGTGATAAAAATTGGGGAGGAGTTAGTGTCCCGAGAAAACGGTGAGTGACTGGGAAAATGGGAGTCATATTCGGATTCAGGAGGTCATAAGAATCAGCAAGAATGGTATCAGAGCTCGAATTTTGTTTTTTGCAGCGCAGCGTTATTAACATTTTCTAACTTTACGTACTCTTTGTCTTCAGTGTATGGGTGGACAAAATAATGGAGACATTTTCTTATTTTTACGTTTTGTCGAATATCTCGAAAAATGTTTAATGGGTTATTCTTGAACTTTGGGAATACAGAAACCATGTCTTCCCTCATTTTTTTCAGCAAAGATTTTGTCACGAACGCCTTTAGGGTTGAGCAACAAATTCAATAAAATAAAAAGTATTTGTGCTTACCCTGTATCTAGAGGTGTGTCCATTCATCTGCAAATATTAGATGTGGTTATAAATATTATGTTTCGTACGTAACTTTCAGAAAACATGACAACATATACCTAAATCATTATACTATAGATTAAAACAAATACACTTAATATTAAAAGAGGTATGGACAGTTGTAGTAAATAATTCATTATTACGCATGCGCGGACTGTAGAAAAAAAAAACTTTGATATAGTTTAATACTCAACAGAACAGAGTACCTTATAAAGAAATAATCTGGTGCGTCACTCACACGACCTTCTCTTACCCTGAAATTTAACACTATAAATACAAGTTGGAGATTAAGAGGTAAGATAACGAGTACTGTTATGTAAACCTATGTTAAACAATTCAAATAAGGCTTCGGAAGAGTTTTATATGATAATTAATTCTGTGTGAGGGGGGCGGAAGCCCTCCTCAACTCTCCGTTTCATTAATGCACCTACATTTACATAAAATTTAATTCGGTTATTAAAAAATAATTTATGAAAATTATTATTTAAACAAATTATCTTTTATGATAATGCCGACGATTTCCATATTAGAGAAGTAGTACAAACACTAAACATCCAAATAAAAGTTGAATTTATTCTCAATATTACATTAAAAAAAAATGTTAAAAATGAAAAAAATCGATAACTTTATTCTAAATTATCGCAGATCGATGGTTCGACCATTCATTTTAAAGGTATTGGCGAGCTCTTTTGAAAGATACCCATCATGAAAATTTACTCCCCTCGAGGGGGTGGGGGACTTTCCTCTCGGGGGGGGGGAGGCGAGTCTCCTACATACACATTTTTTTTTTCCCAGTTGACTATCTCTATTACAAAAAAATATATATTCGTTTCATTTGGTTTAGTGCAGTATACAGATGTTAAACTCTACTTTCCTGCAATTTCCCCCACAAACGTAACGTTTTTGAATACTTTTGATTGTCCCTGTACACGAATCATTTGCTTCATCTCAACGAAAAGCTAACTGTAGCATCCCTGTATGATACACATTTAGAATACCGAGAATGGAAGTTCTGTTTCCATTAATTCTTGAGATATGCTGATAAAAGACAGACATACAAACCATTCGCTAAAAACATGATTTTTGTATTCAGGGGACCTCAGAACATGTAAATATAACAAAAACTCACGTTCAAAAATTTGACCCTAAAACAATACTTTCTCGACCCTATGGATAAGAGAAAGTAAAAAATCCATTTGAAAATCAAAAAAATTCATAGAGATATCGGTGATAAATGAACTGTTTTTCAGCTGTTTTCTAAAAAGGTCTTTACGATAAGGGGTCATTCACAAATGAAAATTTGTATCATAAAAAAGTTTCATTTTTCTTTTCGAACAATTAATTTTTCTTTTTTTTATAGGTATGTAGTACATACCTATGAAAAAAATGAAAAATGAATCACAAATATTGTATTAAGTTTCATTGTGTAATATAGTTTTTTTCTGATACAAATTTTCATTTGTGAATGACCTCTTACCATAAAAACCTTTTTAGAATGCAGCTGAAAAACAGCTCATTTAATTACCGATATCTATATGAATTTCCATGATATTGATTAATGAATATATGAATTTCCATGATATTGGATTTTTTGTGGGCGATCCAGTTATAAATATTTTTAAATAAATTTCTTAGTTAACTAATGGCCTCAGATCCTTCTTATTATATGCATATTAAGTCTTCATATTAAATACGTGCTTATATTGTAATTTTGTTTCAATATACAGGGTGTTTATAAAGTCCTGGATCCATTTTGATGCTTAATAACTCATAAAATAATGAAGATATAAACAAACTTATGGCATTTATTGATGGAATAACTCATATATTTTCTTTTCAGGTTTGAATATCTTTACTTTTGTAAATATCGTTTGCGCGTGTGGTTAATTTCAGATAATTTCTTTTTTCAGTCTAAATATCTGTACTTTTCTAAATATCGTCTGCTTATTAATTGCATTTTTCTCTCTTTTGTTTTTGGCAACTATTGTAATGTTATGTTTACTTTTGATGTGTTTGTTCTATGTAGTACTTTTGTGTGTGATGTTTTATTCGAGCGGATATTAAGGAATAGCCTCTGTGGATGCCGACATGCTTGCCGCTACCTGGCGTAAAATTGACTATCGACTTGATATTTTCCGTGCGACGAAGGGGGCACACGTGGAAGTTCATTGACAAGTGTCATAAAACTTTTTGAGTCTATCTAACCATTTATGTTATTAATTTCAATCTATCTTTATTATTTTATGAGTTATTAAACATCAAAATGGGTCCGGGCCTTTATAAACACCCTGTATATATGAATAATAATAATAATACGTAATATACTAGCAGACCCGGCCACACGTTCCTGTGTCTAAGTTATACGTTGAATTATATTGTAGTAAACTATTCAATACAATCAAATTATTATTTACGAATAAAGACGAAAATGTTGTAGCCGATGTAAAAACCCTCGGGATTGAAATTTGAACCTTATTAGGTCAAAATTTGGAAGCGATTGATAAAAATTTTCGTAGAGGTGATATATTAAGCACAAATCAACATAAAAATTTGAATTTCATGTTTTATTCATCTCATATATTCAAGTATAGTTTGTAATAAAGTGTAATTTACGAAGTTCTTAGTTAATAACATATAACAATTAATTTTATAAATGAGGTAAGTAGCGTAGATTATTCATTATCTATACATATAAAAGAGTACTTCCACTCACTCAATCACTCACTCACTCATCAACGCACAGCAAAATCTACTGGAGCCACTGACTCAAAACTGGGTCAGATTATAAAACATATAGTGTAAGCACCCCTTAAGAAGCGATTTTGCGAAATTCTCCCCCCAAGGGGGAGTAGGGGGCAAAATGTGATTTCACAAAATCCTTCATATCTCAAAGAAAAAAACAGATATCCGTAAAATTTTTGCTTTAAAATATAGCTAACACAAATATCTAAAAATCAATTTCTGGAATTTTAGTAATTCGGTCCCCAAGGGGGGAATGGGGGCAAAACGTGATTTCACATGTGCAAAAAGTGGTTTCACATACTCCTATATATCTCAAACAAAAAAACAGATATTCGGGAAATTTTTGCTCTGATATATAGCTAATACAAATACCTAAAAACTAATTTCTGGAATTTTAAAAATTCAGCCCCCAAGAGGGGGGAGAGGGGGCAAAATGATTTGAAATAATCCTTTATATCGCAAACAGAAAAAAGATATATGTGAGATTTTGGCTCTAAAATATAGCTCCCACAAATACATAAAAACTATTTCTTTAATTTTAGAAATTCGTCCCAGGTGGGGTGGGAAAGGGGGGGGGGGCTAAGGGGCAAAAAAATAGAAATACAGTTACACCATTCAAAATTGGTACAGATAGGTTTTAGAGGCCTGCAAGTCGAATGAGGATATTTTCGATAGTGTAAAGTTATTAGGGGGGGGGCAGAAATGGGGGGCATAGGGGCAAAAAAATAATAATAGATTTATACAGTTCAAAATTGGTACATGGAGGTTTTCGATACCGACAAATCGATTGTGGATATTTTCGAATTTGTAAAGCTATTAAGAGGGATGGGAAGGGGGGGTCGGAGGGCCAAAAAAAATAATAATTGAGTTAAGTCACTCAAAATTGGTACATGGATGTTTTTGATACCTATACAAATCGATTGCGAATATTTTCGAATTTGTAAAGTTATTAGGATAGACTGGAAGGGGGCATAAAGGGGTAAAAATATATAAATAGGAGTTAGAGCACTGGAAATTACTGTTGTTACGTTTTGAGGCCCGATAAATCGGATATTTTCAAAAGTACAGAATTATTACGAGGGGCAGGAAGGGGGGAGGGCGCAGGGTTAAAAATAAAGAAATTCAGATCGAATGTTGGAAATTAGTATTATTAGGTTTAAAAGTCCGAGAGAACGATTGCGAGTACTTTTTAAAATTTAAAATAATTAGTAGGGGCGGGAACGGTAGGTGAAGGAACATGTGTGCCTGTATACTCTGTTTGCAGGCAGTGGGGGGCCCGGACCGATTATTCCCCCTATGAAAGATTTTTTTTTTTTTTTTTTTGTATTTTATATTTATGTTTTTTCCCTAAGATAATATAGTGATGCATTAAGAGTGTCGAACATAAATACGCACGCGCAGCGCCCAATGGTCTGCGCTGCCGAAGGCAGCGGGGACCCAGCGCGACATTTTTTCCAATGAGAATTCTCTCTCTCTCTCTCTCTCTCTCTCTCTCTCTTTTTTCGCATGATAAAAATTAATGTATTTTTGAGAATTTATTAACTATAGTGATTCATTTAAAAATAGTGACCAGCGAAGTGGGCGTAGCCTGCTAGTTTTTAATAATTATATTCATCAGTTTGAATAAACAATTTTTCAATTTTAATTTAATTCAGTGCTAATTGGTGCACAATATTCTTAGTTAACCTGTCTCTTGCTAACACAAATATAGATTCGATGGTTTTCCCACACGTGAGCATGCACGTATAATTCTGTACTGATAAGTATAAAGAATTTAAGTCCAAAAATGTCGATTTTGAGTTAAGTGCATAGTCAGACTCAGAGAAAAAATCTCTATCGATTGGTATGAAGGGTTTAAATCCATATCATTCAGTCTTTGAGAAAACCAGTAGGTAAAAAAAGATTCAAGTCAGAAATTTAGCATTAATCTTTGGTATAAAATATTTAATTCATTTTTTTCTCTTTGTTAAATGAAAATTGAAAACCACTGAATGCGTATAAAGCGTATAAATCAACATAAATCCCTTTTTCCTAATCGATTCTTCTGATTAGTTTTTAGTTAGTTTCATTTTATTTTTCGTCCACTGAAAAATCAAGAATATGGACTTAAATCATTTATGCTTATCAGTACAGAATTGTCCATGGGAAAAACTTGGATTTTCCAAGCCTAAGCCGCAAATGGACATCGTTGGGCCTTGAGACTTATTTATGGTCATAAGCTATTTTGGATTAAAATGCTAAAATGTCTAATATGTAATTTAATTTTAATTAAAATTCTATTAAAATAAAAGTGTAAAAGAAGCAGATGATTTTAAAATTAATTTTTATGTAGGAGTGAAATATAATGCTATTATGGATAATTTTATTATAAAATGATCTCATCATTTTAAATATTTTAAAGATGGCAACAGCTGTAGTTATAGAAAGGAAAAGAATATGGCTAAGCCAAATAATAATAATAATAACAATAATAATAATAATAATAATAATAAAATAAAATAATAAGTAAATTTGATAAATATTTTAAAACTTTAAAATGGGATATCTTATGAAATTGGGCATTTAAAGTATACAAAGGTATCATTTTAAATAGAAAAATATTTTGGAAAAGATTAATATACTATTTTAACGAAGTGATGAGAAGATTTTGAGCTTGTTAAAATTTTAATAGTGCAATCAAGTTAATCAAGATGGGGAAACATTGAGGATTAAGATAAGAAAATAGCAAGATTTTAAGATCATTTTATAGCAAGAAATGTGAGTCAAAATTTAAAGTTAAATACATCACAATTTTAATAAGGAACAGTAAATTGATAAGTTATTAAAGAATAGTAAAAGAAGATTAAGAGAAATAATTATTTAAAGTTTCGAACATCGATCATATAGATTAGCTTTACAAAATAAATAAATAGACTTAAAATCTTCCCATTTTAATTAAGTTTTAAAATATTGAAACGGTTACTTTTGTTTAGAAAAATATATTCATAGATTACAAACTTCTTAAAGAAAAAGAAAATAATGGAAAATATTATATAATATAAGAGAAAAGGTACAAAATAAATAAATAAAGTTTCGAACATCATTCATTTTAAAATAGTAGTTCAATGCTGATTAATGGACTGACATTAATTTTAATTTTAACTTTTAATTAATAAGAAACAATCTATCAAAAGGATAATTAATTTAAAATCTACTAACGATATAATATAGACAAAAATTGAAATTAAATTAAATAATTGTAGGATAAAAAGAACTTTTTATATACCATGTTTTAAAATTTTTTGTTGAATCATCTATGTTATTTTGTTATTATGTTATCAATGTGTGTAAAAATTTTAAAGTGATAATGACGTATATTTTTGTGAGATGCATAATTTAATTTTTTACACATTTTTGTTGTTCACGTTTAAGCCAATGTATTTATTTTCCCGTCGAAAAATTTTTTGGCAACAATTAAATTATAAATAAAATAAAAATGATATTTAAGCAATATTTAAGCACGCGGACTCAGTTCAGTGAACTAATAATAATGGGAAAAAAAAAAAAAAAAAAAACCTTTGGTTTTAAAAATAAAATATTAATCCTTTCAGAACAACATATATTAGCATCATGAACTACATTAGCTCTTTACCAATGTGTAGAAAATTTTTAAAGTTATAATGACGTCAATTTTTGTGAGATGCCTAATTTAACTTTCTATAATTTTTTAATGTTCACGTTTAATTAAATGCATTTATTTTTATGTCAAAAGAAAATGAACTCGAAAAAAAAATTTTTGGCAACAAGTAAATTATAGCTAATATTGAAATGGCCTTTTTAAAGCTATCTTTGTCATATAATAAATAAATAATTTACAATAAAAAAATATTATGATAATAAATTTAAATAAAAACTATCCTATCCCTCAAGTTGGACCAAACTGCACACAGTGTACAAAATTTCATTAAATGGATCCATTAGTTTAGGAGTTCATCACGGATAAACATCGTGACACGAAATTTTTATAAATAAAGATATCATTTTATACTGAAGCTGTTTCTTTTCTTTAACATGATTTTTCTAAATTTTATTTTGATTATCTTAAGAAAATGCTTGCGTGTTGAAATATAAAATCCAAGGTGGAATACTACAAACGGCGACTATACAAAATCCTAGTTGGAAAGAAATAGTACGATCTGTCATACTAAAAAGAAACCTTCCTTTTGCACGTTTCTATAGTTTCTACAACAATATAAAAATGATTATTAAAAAACAGAAAAAAAAAAATTAAAGCTATATTCAAAATCTGCATACAAAAATTAGTCTCCTCACTAAAACCTGTGGAATTTACTTCACAAATACAGCAAACTCTCTTTAAAAAATTCACTGAGTTAATTCATCATGACAACATGAAGTTATTTCTTTTAGTCTATTTGAGTTAACGATGCAATTTTTTGTGCTAATTAATAGCTTTTTATTTGAGCAAATTTGAGTTATCGATATTTATCGTGAGGGGGGGGGGGGAGCTGGAGTTATTTCTGTTCATTCAACCACTTCTAAGTGACAACAACATTGTCGCTGCAACACATTTCTTCAGCAAGACTCAAGTGCAACGATCAGCGCCATTGTAAAGTGATCTACTTTCTTAAAACCATTTGTATTAAAATCATTAGTAAAATAAATAAATTACTCAATTAAAAGTTTTAGTGCGTTGTGTTAACCCATTAAATTTCATGAAATTAACTCAAGAGGAGAGGGTGCATTTCTTCTGGGCAAATGAGTGAAAATTCACTCAAGTTGAATTAATTCCATTCTTTCATTTTAAGAGAGAAAGCAAAACTTAAAAAAATTGACATTGACATTTTGTCGGAAAGAGAAATGTACGAAATATTTCTAACTTCTATAATTATAGTTATTTCATGTTTTATTTGATTTTTCAGGCTACTTATAACTAAAAATAAAGAAAAGAGAAGAAAGAAAGAAAGAAAGAAAAACTTCAAGCAAACAAGTATGGTTAAGTATTAGGTCTAAATTCAGTTTATCAGTTGATTTATTGGCGAAGTTATGCTTACCTCTTTTTACCCTATGTAAAATTGAAAAACTGATTTTCCATAACAACATTTTATCCATGAAGTTTCCAAATTATTGCATAGATATAATATTGTTCATCATAAAATATAACTTTGAATTAATATATGGTCTATAGAAATATCTCTCACAGAACGTAATGCTTTGGAATAATTTCGGGTATTCCTGTGCACAAACCAGTGGTGGTATTTTTTCCATTTTCAACAGAAAATATTTTATAGGAACTTTAATAACATATTTCAATTTCATTAAGATTTGTGAAATGTAAAGGTATTAAAATATGGTTTATAGAAACACCTCTCATAGTAAGAAATGCTTTGAAATACTTTCGGGTATCCCTGTACACAAACAAGTAGTGGTATCTACTTCATTTTCAGTAGGGAACATTAGAGCTCCTCCAATACAGACTGGCTCATCAGGCATTTTGTTTCCCACTCAGCGATTGTTGCCCACGCGGTCCGAATTTCAAGTGTTATCAAATCACATAAAATGGAGGTTTTGCAGCCGAAAATTGCTCAAATCATACTAGAACTGCTTTTAGAACGTTTAGATTTCCAAGAGATGAAGAAAGGCGAAAGAAATGGTCTAGTAATTGTCCAAAAGAAAATTGTACGCTTAGCTTTCAACCACAAATATGAAGCGTGATTATGATATGTTTTCTTGCATTTTTTGTATCAATTATTTGTTTTTATTGCTGTTTGATTATCTAAATGTTGTATTTTACACCCTACACTGCTTTTCAACGTGTATAAATATTTAAAATTAACTAATTTAACAGAAACAGTGATGACTACTTTTTATAAAGGTTATAAGAAAATTTCGCCAAATATTACCGCCAAACTTGTCAAGTACAAACAATAATTCGCTCTTCTGTTTAGGCAAACTCGCCTTTTTAGGCGATAAAGACGCCGAGTAATACGTCTGCAACTAAACGTCGCCAAGCTATATTTCCGCTGGGCAACAATGATCAGCTGTGAGCCAGCTCGTATTATAGGAGTCTTAGGGAACATATGATGGTGAACTTGCATATATCAGCTTCAAGAAATTCCATGAATATTTATGGGAGTTAGGATGCGGACAGACAAACAAACTAAAGTCATTAGCCCTTTTCAACCTTATAGGAAATTATTAAAAAGTTTCAAATAAATATGGTTACTATTAGGTCTAAATTCAGTTTATCGATTGATTTATTAGCCGAGGTTGCATTTACCCCTTTTCAGCATTATGTAAAATTGATAAACACATTTTCCGTAGAAAATTTTATCTATAAAATTCCCAAGTTATATCATAAATATAATATTGTTCATCATAAAATATAACTCTAAAGTAATATCTTTAAAGTATCAAAAGATAATAAACTTTTATCTATTAACAATCCTTTTATCGGAAAAGCCGTTAAAAGCTTTTACCTGGAACAGCAAAATAGTGGATATAATAATTCAGAAAACCATTGCTTTTGCTACTTGACTCGTGCCATAAAGTAATTAGAAAAATAATTCATCATGTGAGAGAAAGCAACAGTTATCTTTTTTTAGTTGAAAACGGGATTTGATTTTAAGAGACTGTTGCGTTATTATTACTTTCCGAGCATTGATTCTCAGTGGGATGTACTGATTCTTCATGAATGTCTGCTTCACAAAAAAAAAGACACAGAATGCAGCATCATGCATTTTTTTCTGTCTTTTTTTCTTTTATATCTCATACAGAAATTGTATTCTTAATTCAGTTATGTATGTTCTACGAGATTGAATGCTGATATTTATTTTTTTATCTTTCGAAATAAACGTTATATAAATATGATAAGTAAAGGGCAAAATATAGTGTGTGATTAGGATATTTTTATATTACTATTCTTTCTTTAAGTATCCATGAATTTATTTTTGTGATACATGAATATGTATACGTAAGTGTACAGTGCGTATCGAAATGATAGGTCCACCCGCATTTTTCAGAATTTCAACTCTTAATTAAGAATAAGAATCACTTTTTTGGTAGAGATAATTAATCAGTAATTGTTATAATTATTTATGAAGAAATTTCTTAAAAATAAATAATTCCTTTTTATTTTATGCAAATTTTCATTTTCAGACCGTTTCGAAAAGATAGGTCCGCCTTCAGAAATTTTGCATCAATCACGTTTATTTCCAAACAATTTGCATAAATATCGTTGCTTAGTCTTACTGCGGGATTATGCTGGCTGCTGTGGAGGTATTTAAACAGATTTGAACATCACGTTGTAATCAAACGAAATGGGTCGTCGTTGCAGTCTTTCGCTGGTTGAGCAGGGGGAAATTGATGCATTTAAAACGTGTGGAAAATCGAATAGAGAAATAGGTAAACTATTTATGGAGATGCATATTTAATTTTGAAATGAATTCCGAGTAGTAAGGAATATTACAGCCGAAAAGAATGAAAATTACGCACAAAAATAAGAAACCGAAGAGAGATTTGGAAAAAAGGGGCCATCACAATTTAGATCCATCATGAAGGGATAGTTTCCTCACGTTAGTAGTCTAATGAACTACTAACTGCTAACGGGTGTATCGCGCACTTGGTGGGACAGAACTCAGAGCCGTTTAACGATTACCAGACACCGCCCCAGCCTTGGTTCCTTGAGGGATAAACATAAAATAAAACATGATAAAACCAAAAATAGAAATATTCATACATTAATGAAATAATTATTATATAACTTAAGGTTCATTTATAAGGATATTAAGAAAAATTCTTGTATGTTATTGTCTATTGGTACAAATTATTAAAGTGCGTTTTAGTACCATTAAATTATTTAAAACAGAATAAAACTAATATACGTTACTTTGCTTTGGTTGCTGATATATATTACTTCGCATTGTGGAAAATGGTGTGCTTAGTACTTACAGCTCTGTAATAAAGAAACATTAAATGACTTTCAGATATTATTATTAACGGCACTGCAAAAAATACCCGTAGATTTTACTGGAAATAATTCAAATTTCAACGGGAAAAGACTGTCAATCAAAAGTACAGTTTAAACCCGTAAAATTGTATAAGTGGCATATATTTTGCGAGAATATCCTGTAAACTAAACAGTATCATCCTGTAAATCAAAACTTGTAACAATTATGTCCTGTATATTTCACGGAGAAATAATGGCACTCCAATCGATAGTTCATTCACATACTTTTACGGGTTTATTTTTTTGCAATGGGTGATACTTCAGAAATTACATCAAACGGAGATTACTTTAGATTTTAGATGCAATTATCTGAAGTACATTAAATTAATTAAAAGAAATGAAACTAATGTATGTTTAAAAATTTTGCTATCGCATGAACATTACTAGAAATTGTCGTATCTGTACCATTTATAATTTATATTTTACAAGAATGCGTGAAAAGAAAAAGATAAAATTATATTTCAAAATTACAGGTCAAAATTACAGTTCAAATTACCGTTAAATTACAGTTCAATATATGAACATGGAGAGAAAAATTCACCTACTATAATATTCTGTTTTGTGTTTTACATATTTGTTGATTGGTTCAAACTCGTTTAAATGTTTCGTAACTGCTAAATATTTAAAAGCCAAGTGAAGTTAATCTACAAATATATATATATATATATATATAATAGAAGGGAGTAGAAGGCTGATTTTTTACCAATTTATTCTATGTGAAAAATAGAAAAAAATCAGCCTTCTACTCTATTGTAGTAAAAATGAATTTTCAAGGTTGTTAATAAATTTCTAAATTGAAATTTATATATATATATATATATATATATATATATTTCTTTTATTAAAAACTTTTATTTTATTTTATTTTATTTTATTTATTAGTGCTAGAGGCCTATTTCAGTCGGTACAGTTGTCGAATTTTTATAGGTCACTCTTAATTAGTGCTAGAGGCCTATTTCAGTCGGTTTATTGAATAGGGATTTATTGAATGAAGTCCCCCCAAGGCACAACTTTGACATGAGTCCCCCCCCTCAGGCCCAACTTTGACATGACCCCCCCCCCCCAAGGTACCCCTATTTCAGTCGGTACAGCGTTGTCGAATTTTTATAATACACTCTTAATAGTGCTAAGGGCCTATTTCAGTCGGTTTGTTGAATGGGGATTTATTGAATGAAGTCCCCCCAAGGCCCAACTTTGACATGAGTCCCCCCCAAGGTACCCCTATTTCAGTCGGTACAGCGTTGTCGAATTTTTATAATACACTCTTAATAGTGCTAAGGGCCAATTTCAGTCAGTTTATTGAATGGGAATTTATTGAATGAAGTCCCCCCAAGGCACAACTTTGACATGAGTCCACCCCCAGGCCCAACTTTGACATGAGTCCCCCCAAGGTACCCCTATTTCAGTCGGTACAGCGTTGTCGAATTTTTATAATACACTCTTAATAGTGCTAACGGCCTATTTCAGTCGGTTTATTGAATGGGGATTTATTGAATGAAGTCCCCCCAAGGCACAACTTTGACATGAGTCCCCCCCACGCACAACTTTGACATGAGTCCCCCCCCAAGGTACAACTTTGACATGAGTCCCCCCAAGGCCCAACTTTGACATGAGTCCCCCCCCAGGCCCAACTCTGGCATGAGTCCCCCCAAGGTACCACTTTGACATGAGTCCCCCCCCAAGGCACAACTTTGACATGAGTCCCCCCCAAGGCACACCTCCCCCTCATTGGGAAAAAGAGAAAAAACGTTGTTTTGCGGCTATAAGACAGTTTGGACTTCCAACTTTATTTTTTACAATATCTGCAGCTGAAACACATTGGTTTGATTTAATGAAAACTTTATCATGGAATTTAGATCGTCACGAATTAACTAAAGAAGAATTTGTCGATATTAACAAGTTTAGCAGTAGGCCTCTGGCACTAAATTAAAATCTGTCAATGTCAGATTTTCATGTTTTAAATAATGAAATAATGTCGTGTCTGTATAATTTTCTTTATTTATTTTTTATTTATTTATGTCAGAAGCATATGGAAGTGAAAAAATCTAAAAAGGCTGAATCGGATAAGGAGAATACCCAGATCCCTATAGGAAATAACTTGTAAAAGGATTTACGGCGCTTTGTGGGGGATAAAACTATATTTTGAACTAAATATATAAGCACTTCATTTGAGTTTGATAGGATAAAAAGAGCATGTGTAAAATTAAATTAAAAGTTCAATAAGAATACGATGAGTGTTAAAAAAGAAACCGATTTTTCACACTTTTATTACTTATTGTACAAAATTTTGAGAACCGTCCTTTTAAAGTATTTCCCTGTACTGACAACTTAAATACACTGTCACCATCGTTTCTTAAATTTTTTGTCACATTGTCCTAAATCTCATTTATGATTTGGAAACGACGCTCTTCCAATATAGTTGCAAGTTTTGGAAAACAAGAAAAAGTCTGCTAACGCGTTTGAAAGATGCTGTGCACAGGAAAAAGCATAAAACAGGCTGTGGACAAGAAAAACGCATGAATTGCGCATTTTAAGGATGCAACGTCCAAGTCTGGTTTAACCACAATTTCCTTACCCAGACAGCACATCACCTCCCCAGGATATCTTCAAGATGTCTTCTGGATGAAAAGACATCCCAGAAACATCCTTAAGATGTACTGTGGATAAGTTAAGCCTAACTGTGCTGTTAGGGTAACAGCCTACTTATCCACGGTTTATCTTCAGGATGTTTCTGGGATCGCTTTTCATCCTGAAGACATATTGAAGACATACTGGGAAGAAGATGTGCTGTTAGGATATCGACACCCACAGGACAACCTGTAACCATTAACGGGACCATTTCAGCTATTCAGAGGATGTGAGTTTATCCTGAATTTTACATCTTTTGAATGATTTGAGGATGCCATTGGGCGGCAAGGGGGAGGGAGGAACATCTTTTCACAGTGACAAAATTTCAAAATTACTCTAATACATTAATGCCAGAACTTATTATGCTAAATGTATTCGTGCAAATATCTCAAATATAAGTTAGCATGAACTAATCAGAGTCAAAATATGAAAATTAAAAAGTTTTGTGTTAAGTTTAAAGTCACTACTTGGTCTTCTTTTTGAGGATTTTCGGCATACTAGTAAAAAAACTATGAAATAACAGAAAAATTGCCTACTACATATGTTAACACAAACCTCTAAAGTAAAGTATAACAATATATATTATTATTTGCTTTCCCATTAATCAATGTGCCTATAAAAATATCTAAAATACTTAAATCATAAAATTATATTGAATTAAAATCCATAAAATTCGTAGGAATGTTTATAGTTTTTCCATTGACCGTCATTGAAAAGAAAAACTCTTTTCAAGAAACAATAAAAATTCTAAACGGTATTTCTAAACTGCCTTCAGATAAGGAAATGGGTATTAATAGACAAATAGTGTAATGTTAAAATTCAACTATGGTTACATTTTGAAGATGTTTAAAATCTGAGAAAACTAAAACTGTAGAACATTATAATTCTTCTCGTTTCGTAATTCTTTTTTTTTTTTTAATTCGAAGGCTTTATGAAGCTTAATTTGAAAAGAAAAATATACAGAACATTGTAACTGATAACATTTAACACATTTTCAATTCGTAATCTTCCGTTATTATGGTTACTTGACATTATAAATGGTTATTACATATTAAATGTGCTATGCAATCTCTGTCTTCTGCCCTTATAAATATTGTAACCCTTGCTGTTAATCTCCATGAAATGGCCGGTCATGTGTTGCTGTACTATGATGTATACTATTGATGTAATATGATTTCTTAAAAGTTATGCGCGTCTTTTGAGAGAAACCTCATATACATATGGATCTTATGATTAAAAATCAGACTTAATGAACTTTGTTTGAGAAGATATTTAGCTATCCGACTACAATAACAATATTATAACAATAGAATACTTCAGCTATGTAGCACAATTATTGTACCGTTTGGTAAAAAAAAAAAAAAAAAAAAAAAAAAGATAATATGTGGTAATATAGAAAGTTATAAAATAATTTCTCTATTTATTTATTTTTTCTTTTAAGCTTAGCTGTCACTATGCTTTTTTATTATAGCGTGTTTTTTTAGCTTTCAAGGTTTGTGCATTAAAAACTATATCACATAAAAATTTAAAATTTAGCAGTTTTGTGTGAAAATGTGCAAATAAAAAAAATAAATAAATAAATAAATAAATAAAGACTTTTCCTATTAACTTGATTCGCACTAAAAAATATGAAAAATTTAAAATGAAGTGTTTCCACCTAAATTTCATACTTATTTTAAAAAATCTAATTGTCGTATGGAAAAACTGCTTGCACCCCTGGATTAAGAAAAATCGCCACTTTCATTTGATATACCGAATTTGTAACGAGCCACGTACTTTTAAAACTGACTGAAAGGAATTAAAATAAAATGTTTCCACCTAAATTTCATAGATTAGCTCATTAAAAAAAAAAGTCTCGTCGAAAAACTGTTTGCACCCCTGGATTCAGAAAAATCGTCCCTTTCATTTGGTATCGAATTTGTAACGATAGGATTGATATTTCTAATTTATTTTCTCCTTTTTTCGTTTTTAACCCGGATTCAGCAGAAGGTTTATAACGGAGAATGTTAGGTTAAAAAAAGTCCTTAAAAATAGCCTAAAATAAATCATTTTCTTGTCACCAAATTATTTTATGAGGCATATTTGGGTACAAAATGGTAAGAACGAACACTACTCTTTTTGTTTAATACATATAGTACTTTCAATTCATAACTACACAAGGGTCGTGGTAGCCCAGTTGGTGGAGCACTGGCCTCGTAATTGGAAGATTGTGGGTTCGGTACTCGAGCAGGCCAAAGACCGCCGTGTACACTAATGGTGGCTGGTGCACGTAAAATCTGTCGTGGCCGCAAAGTCCTCCATGTTTCCTTAAAAAATTATTCCTCTGGGGGTCACCGAAGCGGGAGAGCCATCCCTTCCGTGAAGGATCAAAATTGTGATGGCATGTCTCCGGACCACCTCTAGGGGTGTGTCCCAGACCGTCGCCAATTGCCCAGCTGCGCAGCACTAGTGCGACGTAAAAAAAAAAAAATCCAACCAACCAACCATAATTACACAAAATAAAATTATTATTTGGTTTTAAAGAAGCAATATAAACATACAAAAAAGACTGTAAACCAATTTATATTGTTGCAATATATACATATTCATATTCAGAAGTTATGCTATGTATTTGGGAAAAATTCTGTTACTGACATCTAGATTCTAAATTGTGGCTCAAGTAAAAATAATTTCCATGTCATCCTCATAAATTCTAGTCCCCTTTGAAAGTGAGTTCTAGAAACTCTTATTAGAATTCTAGAGCGTTTGCCTATATTATCTCGCGGTCAAACTTATTTAAAAACCTCTGCAAATAAATGTGAAAACAAAAAGCGAATTTTAGCAACAATAATGTTGATTTCTGACACAATTTAAGAAAATCAAGAGAGAATTTCTCGCAATACAAAGGAGTCTGAATATTCAGAATACTGTTTCACCATCAAGAAATGTATAAACTAAAAATTCTCCATCATTTCGTCAATTCAGCTTATTGGGGTTGTAAAGGTAGACATCATTCTTTACTTCATAGTTTTTTCTAAAAATTTGGTAGATTTTTTAAATTGTTCGGCCTCCTTTCTGGTTAATAATTTAAATAGAGAGCTGTGGCGTAGAATGCAAAATGATTCGAACTTTTCGAGATGATAAAACACTATACACTACATGGATAACAAATTTCTATGTTATTTTAACATTTCGACCATTTTTGTCGACAAATATTGCTCTTTATGTTGCCTCAAACGTACTCCATCAAATTTAGGTCCAGAATATTAGCTGAAAAATCAAGTACGTAATTTTATTATTTCCAAACTACTTTTCTGTACCTTTTGCAGAGTTAATCGATACATTTTTTTCTCGAAAATTATAATTAACCCCTCCATTTTTTCATTCTTGTTTAGAAATTGCTTTCTAACAAATTAATATACGTATTAAATACAAAAAAACTATTTTATTTACGAGATAAACTTTAGTTAAAATACATTTAAAAACAATATATACATAATATTCATACTGCTTTCCGGCCGATTAAACAAGTAAAAAACTTAAAACCCGAATAAACTACTACGTCAGAAACGCAAAAGAAAAATATTGTAAATGCATACAGCTGTTTCGGTAGCCTATAGCCGAACCTATAGTTTCTTTATACTATAGTTCCTTTTTCGGTAGCCTATAGTTTCTTTTTGCACTGAAGACGGTACGCTATAGGCTACCGAAACAGCTGTATGCATTTACAATATTTTTCTTTGGCGTTTCTGACGTAGTAGTTTATTCGGGTTTTAATATTCCAACACCAAGTCTCCTGTTATTATAAGTAAAAATCTTTCTTTTTAACTTTAAACCTGTAACCCCTTCTTTGGATCTAACTGGCGTAATATATTTAATTCCTTGTAAAAATTATAAATATGTTTATAAAGGTGAAACTGGCCGTACGGCAAGAAATAGACTACAGGAGCACAGGCGGTCATATAAAATTTGCAACCAAAATTCTAAAATTGCAATCCATTCAATAGAAACCGATCATATTCCTGACTTCGATAATATACAAGTTCTAAATTCTGGCTATGATAATTATAAATCAGGTATTTTCTTTGAGAGTTGGCATACTGCCAAGCATGCGCACTGGCTCCTCAATATTCTATACTTCTATAAATTCCTTGTGTATTCATGTAATGCTTGCAAATTATGTTGTAGTGATACTGATGAGGAAACCCGGACGGGTTTCGAAGCGTCTAAATTTTAGATGTTTTTAAATGTATATATTGCTTTTAAATGTATTTTAACTAAAGTTTGTCTCGTAAATAAAATAGTTTTTGTTTTTAATATATATATATAATTGAGACGGTTTGATGTTTGTGTACGTTACTATACGTATGTCTAATTTATGGACCTTCTACAAAAGCAATATCCAATCTAACCACCGACGGCCTGATTAACGCACGGAACAACTGGGCCGTGTCTAAAGGTCCCTTGACTTGGGAGGCCTGAAATTCCGTTTAAATTACAAAAAGAAATTAATTAAAAATATACAAAAATGCTCCTGAAAATTATACTTCCAAAAAGAAAATGTAGATATTTACAACGATATAATATTTTACTGAAATATGCATTTTTGGGGAAAGATAGTGGCAAAATTAAAGGCTTTTTTTCCAATAGTAGTGAAAATTATGAAGAAAATAATAGGTAGGGGGCCCGAATGGACATTAGCCGTGGACCTAATTTTGGTTTGATCGGACTCTGTAAACGCCAGAAGAAAAAGTTTTCAAATCATAAGAAAGCCCCCTCATTACTGACGTTTGGAAAATGCGGCCTTTTCCTTTGAAAGCTCGTGTCAATATGAATGTCTATGTCGTCCAGACCATCTAAATTAAACTTCTTTTTATCTATGAAAATAATTTTATACCAATTTATTTCTTTGTACGGATATTTCTCAGCAAGGTGAACCTTTGACGTTGTTTTGTATACATCTAAGCATTTCTTAGCTTTTAATTGCTCTTCTTAGGGTTCACACTGATGCTGGCATCTTTATCTGGCTTCTAATTCATTATGGTGTTAGTATTTTATTTGCTACTGTGCGAAAAGGCAAATTTTCTGGATGTTTTCGAAAAATTTTCTACCTTTCTGCTGATTTTTTTGTATCTTATACAGTCGAAATTTGTAGGAAATTAAAAACGATAATCTCTAAAGTTTTATTTTATCAGCAATTTTTCAAAGGAAACATTCATTGTTATTATAAATTAAAAATTGACCTTTATTGATATCACAGAACATTTATGTTCTCCCCCTCATTCAAATGTTTTCTAAACTAAATGAATGCGATCACAAAATTTTTTAAATGCTTTGCTGAATTATATGCAAAGAAAAATCCACCAATCATGAGCTGTTATAATGAAATAACTGCAATAATTTAGTTCCTGTATAAATTGAACAAGATACACTTTTAATATATATTTTAAAATACCGGGTGTCCGATAAGTCTGTAGATATTTTAAAAATTCATAAAAATTGAAGGAATCTGTTGGATTGAAGGGATTTGCGGAAAAGTTATTCTCGTAAAGGGGGGGAGGATTTTTTTTTTTTTTTTTTTTTTTTTTTTTTTTTTGGTATAGAAAAAAATAGTAATTTTTTTCGTCGATAGAGGGCGCTTCACGGATGCATTACGAGAAATATGCGAATCACATTCCTAGAAATTGAGTTTTACGATTAGCACAGCTTATTTCTAATGTCTTCATGTACTGCGTATACATGAAGTTTTAATTGCGACACTGACTTTGTTGATAAAACATTATTGGTGTGAAGATATTTTTCTTCAGTTAAGAACCACCGACTGAAGTTACAGTTATGAGTGCTATAATTCGTTTTCAAACTGTAATTTGTAGTGATAGCGAACATATGGAATAAGATTTATATGCTATTTTCCCAAATTCTTATGTATTTACTGTCATTCACTACGGTATGTTTGTGAATCTCAACCAAATAAAAAATGCGCCTCTATTTTAAGGTAAATACAAGCTTTTCCATTTGTCTCCCCGTGGCTCAGGTGGTTAGAGCGCCATGTTAGTAATCCGGTGGTCCCGCGTTCGATACCCTAAAGGTTCGGAGTGTTAATTTTTGCAGACATTTAGTAGAAAAGATGTCAATTGATAAAAGAAAATTTATCAGTATCCTAAGAATTGTAAAGAGTTTTTTTAAGAAGCCTTTTCCTTACATCTCTTTTTAGAAGCAAAAAAGAGTTTTTTGTGAACTACTAGTGCCCTCTACTCGGTGGAATATTCACTAAAATGTCAATAAAACAATTAACAATACAAAATAAAAATGATTAGGAAAAACACATAAACATTAACCAAATCAGTAAAATGTTAAGTTATAATATAAAAAATAATAGTAAACTGAAATAATAATAAAAAGGTGCCTCACACGAACAATTAGCTTGCAGATATTGGCCCTTATTCAGAAAATGAAATCACAAAACTTACAGGCAATCGTGTGGTGCTGCCATCTGTTGTGAATTTTAAGAAATAATTTAACTATATTTTTAAACAAATGAACTTGTATAAAATACAAATCTAAAGTTCTTTCAAATTTCTGCTTCTCACTATTCATCATAATTTTAAAGTAATTGTAATAGATTTTAATAAGGTTCGTTGCACTTTTGTAACGTTGTTTTGTCAACAAAAAAAAAAAGTGAAAACTGGTGAATAATAAGATCAATCTCATTTCAAAATCATTAAAACCTCTAACAAGGGAAGTATGAATCAGAAAATTGCTATTGAAACCAAACCACGCTTAAATTAAAGAGCATGGTCGAAAACATTGGGTACCGTACAAATTTGCTGCAACAACTTCCATGGGGTTGAGATATGCCCTCTATTAGTTTTAGTTATTTCTATAAAAGCCAACAAAACACACAGCGTAGTGTGAATAGATGGTCCAGTGCTAACGTGCATGACTTCGGATACGTAGATAGTGGGGTCGAGTCCCCGCAAGGGCGTTTTGTATTACATTTTTTTTATTTCAACTGAAATATTTATTTTTGACATTTTTAATTAAATTAAATCATTATTGTATGAGAAAATACATTAATTATATTAAAACAAGTTTTTTTTTTTTTTTTTTTTCAGCGCGGACAATTTAATATATATATATATATATATATATATATATTACCAATTTATTTATTTATTTATTAAATTTAAAGAAATTAATGATTTAACGGGAAATGCTTTTATATTATATTTAGGTAAGATTTTGTTAATGATTACATTCAGATAAAATTTTGTTAATGATTGTTTTATATAAATTATTAATTACTATTTTTTAACGACGACATTAATAGCAAGAGTTAATCGCTTGCTCTCAATTGTATTATTTATTAATGCTATTTTTTACATGAAAAATCCTGAATGACGAACAGCTGTTGCTTAACTATTTTACGTCTCATTTAACTTTTATTTCAAATATTTCATTAAACAACTGTCAAATTTAGTGGTGTCGGAAGAACTGACAATAATATTGAAGACAACGACACATTTTTCTCAAAATGATTTTACTAATTTATAATTAATTTACATCTAAAAAAATTCAAAATCTGGGTAAATATGAATTTTACAAATCAAGTAATCTCGACGAAAAGCCAAATATTTGACAAAATGTTCGTGATGAACAATAATTGACGGTGAACAAAATTGAAATTCAAATAATTGTGATCAATCTTTTTATATTTCTTGTTCTAATTGTGAAAAATACTTATGGTTCCATGATTTTTCTACTTTTAATCATAAATGTTATAAGTTAGAAACTACATTTGTAACTTTAAACATGGTTTTCTTTTTTATAAATAAATAAAAAAAAAAAAATTGCATTTCTTAAATTCATTCTCAATTCTTTATTAATTGGAATACTCAAAAAAAAAAAAAAAAAAAAGTTTCTTAATGTAATAAATATTTTCTCTAAATTAATGATTTAATTTAATAAAAAACGTAAAGAAAAAAAAAATGAAAAAAATTAAAATACAAAACGCACTTGCGGGGACTCGATCCCACGACCTACGTAGCAGAGTCAAGCACGCTAGCACTGCACCATCTGCTCACACTGCGCTGCGAAGTTTGTTGGCTTTTATAGAAATAACTAAAACTAATAGAGAGCATATTTCACCCCCGTGGGAGTTGTTGCAGCAAATTTGTACGGTACCCAACGTTTTCGACTATGCTCTTTAATTTAAGCTTAGTTTGGTTTCAATAGCAATTTTACTGATTCATACTTCCCTTGTAGGTGTATCATTTTATTCTTATGTAACTGCAGTTTGAACATGAAATCGTGTCGAAACGAATTCAATATTTGTGAATTTAATCGCAGAAAAACAGTACTTTCGTTTTTTTTTTTTTTTTTTTTTTCTTCTTCTTCTATTACAGAACAAACAGCTCATAAAAGTGCTGTAAATTTCCAGGAATGTGTGTTGGCACCCAAATTGGTAGAGCATTATTCTGTAAAATTACATGAGGTTTTTAGCAGTGTACGGTGTTTAATAAAATTTTTATTTGACAAACTTCTGATTATAAAAATATGCGTAATTCATATAAAAAATTCTTTTGTTTTAAAATTCTCTAATTTCGAAAAATACCAGAAATAATATTGTAAAGAATTATAGAATATAGATAAACATATTCTTTTGTTGTTCTATTGTTAGTCATAATGCAACTCTGAAAACTCCAGGCCTAGTAGTAAAACTACATGAATTAAGATGGAAGGAGAGCGTGTTTAGTTTTAAAGAGCACCGCAAAGGTGGAAGCACGACTTCAATTCGACAAACTGGCGATAGATGGCAGCAGCAGCGAATAAAAGTTCATATTTTTGAACCAGATCATGGCTCAGTAATCTTGGTTTAGTACTCTGAGAGGAATACTTTTTAAGGGCGCTTGGAAGATTTTGAGACCACGACAGATTTAACGTGTACCCCAGTCGCCATTAGAGTAAACGACGTTTCGGGATTGGATATCGAATCCACAATCTTCCAAATACAAGCCCGATGTTTTTACGGACCAGCCTACTGCGGCTTAAACATGTTACACATTGTTTAAGACTCATTTTATCAAAATATATTAGTTTATTGTTTTCATTCTTATTTTATTCTTTCTTTCTTTTTTCTTTTTTTTTTTTTTTATGTTAATTTATGAAAATCTTTTCCTTTCTCCACCCACCATGAAAGAAAATTAATTTAAAATTTATTAATAAAGAAATGAAATTTCCTACAGTGTAATTAGTAAAAGATTTATGGATCTAAAACTTAGGATTACACCCACATGAATACAGAAAAGTTCGTTATATATAAATATTATTATATACATTTATAAATATATACTATATAAATAAATATTTATATATTAGGTGTACAAATAAGTTTTAGGACAGTTTTCAAAAAATTCAAGATTTATTAAAAAAGAAGTAAAACACAGTTATTCATCGAAGTAATCTCCATCGCACTGAATGACCTTCAGACATCTCTCAGGTAACTCGCGGATGCCTTTCGCAAAGAAACTTTCGACTTGCGAGGTGAGAAATTTAGCGATCCATTTTTCCACTTCTTCAAATGTTTTGAATCGCACGTCAGACAAATCGTTCTGCATTTTCCGGAATAAATGATAATCGGATGGGGCTAAGTCTGGTGAATACGCCGGGTGTGGTACAGCTTCCCATCCAAGCTCTAGTAACGTATCTTTGACCGGTTTACCCACATGAGGCCGCGCGTTGTCATGGAGCAGTTTTACTGGACGTTTTCCTTTACCAGAAAATGGACGTTTCTTCTCAATTTCTTGATTCACTTGCATCAATTGATGACAATAGCGATCGGCAGTAACTGTTTGACCAGGTTTGAGAAGTTCATAATACAGTACGCCTTTCATATCCCACCATATGCACAGCATGACTTTGTTACAATGAACATTGCGCTTTGGCGTGGATGTTGTCGGCTCGCCGGGGTCAACCCAATGATATTTGCGTTTCGGATTATCAAAATAAATCCACTTTTCATCGCCGGTCACAATTTTCCACAAGAAAGACTTTCTATGTTGCTTGTTGTAAAGACTCACACAAATGTTAAGACGGCTGTTTTTATTTTCTTGAGTCAGAAAGTGTGATACCCACTTTGTTCCTTTTCGAATCTTACCCATTGCTTTTAAACGATAAGAAACAGTTTGTTGAGTTACTCCAAGCTGTTCCGAAAGTTGTTTCTCTGTCTGACAAGAGTTTTCATCCAGCAACGCTTGCAGTTCCTGATCGTTCACCTTTACAGGAGGCCCGGTGCGTTCACGGTCACTAACGTCGAAATCACCTTCTTTGAATCGCTTATACCAATACTCACATGTACTTTTAGATACAATGTTGTCTCCAAGAACAGAACATATCGATTCACACGCTTTCCTAACACTTTTTCCTTGATGGAATTCATAGAGTGCAGTGTCTAATAAATAGCTTATCGGTCTGCATGTTTAATTTACAGAATTTATAGGTTATGTTTATGACTCCTTTACGTTTCGATACTACATATCAAGCGCCATCTATGATAAGTGAGCGGGACCTTTGAATTAATTTAGAATAGCTGTTATGATACAAAATCGAAGTGTCCTAAAACTTATTTGTACACCTAATAAAAACACATTTTTATCTGTTTTAGTTCATAAAGCAGTTATATTTACGCACACTTTTCTGTTTGCATACGCTCATACTTTTATTTACATACACGGTTACTTACGAACACGAACATATATACGTTTACTTAAAAACACACAGACATTTTCAGACCAAAGTATGTGCATGATTAAACGTTTCTACTTGCATTCGCAAAAATTTACCCCCCCCCCTCCCCCGTTTCTGACTTTACTTATTTTATTTTTATTTCTTCACTTTTCAGTGTTGTTCTACTTAACTACACTTTCTTGGTAATTATTTCGTTTTGAGAAAACTCAGCTTCTAAGCAATTTTCTCAATGCAAATGCTAGTTTTCGATTGCAAAACAAAATATCTCATTGACGTGTATCAAATATAAAATATACTCTTCTAAATCTGAATCACAGGAGAAAATATAAGAATATTCTATTTTCTAAACTATTCTGTTTCTTTCTTTCTTTTCTTTTTATTTTAAATCAAGTTTCCTGAAATATTATAATAGTAAGAAAAATGTGCGGAAACATTTCGACAAAGTCTAAAAAAATGGAGATGGGATCTACTGTATACATAAAAAAAAAAAAAAAAAAAAATCAAGTTATATGTTTTTCAAAAATATAGAGTTACTATACCTCAATGTTACAGATAAATACTATCACAGTATTTTTTTTTTAAATTGTGAGTTCTATTTTTTTTTTCTTTCATCGAAAAGAAAAAACACAATTTAAAAGAGCATATTTGGGATTACTTCCAGAGTTATTTTATTTATTTTCTTTTTTAAATATATTGTTTTACGTAACATGATTTGAGAAGCCTATTCCTAAAAAGGCATATTTAATCTCTTAAAAATGATAATACTGTTTTATTATATGAATTTAATTCAAAATTGTGTTTTAAACAGGAAAGAATTGTGATGTTAAAATCAAAATTTTAGCACAACTTAACCCATTAATACCGGTAAATTTTTTTCTTCTATAAATAAAAAAGGAACTTTTCTATTCGTGAAGATTTTCCAAATTTAGTTTTTGATGGATTCACACGTTTTAAGATTTCCTGAACACGATTTAAACGCTATTAGAAAACGGCTTTCTGATAAAGATTGTGTTTGTCTTAAAAATTTATGTAAGTTATACCTCAAGAAAAAATGCACAGAACTCCAAGAAGTTTTATAATTGGTTGAAGCTTGGCATAAATTGGTGCTGATTAGCCATTCGTCAAACGAACAAATTAAGGTATATAGTTCATGCACTTATACATTGCGGCCCGCCTGTGTAAAATAGATTTCCAGTGCGGCCTGTCAAGAATTTTGGGTTGGACAGGCCTACGTTAAAGTTCCATCGATAAATAAAAGCTTAAATGTTTTTTGAATTTACAAAATATTCATATGAAATATTTAAAAAAAATGTTTATTTGCGTTTTCTAGAAAGTAAAATAAGAAATAATAGACGGCAAATTTGTTTACGATGATGAATAACTTTAGTAAGCAAACACTTATAAAATATTTAGTTATTCTCATTCAACACCAGTAATCCTGTAATTCTTTCTTTCAAATATATTACTTTCTTTAATTATTTTCTTTTTAAGTTTCCAGCATTTTTTTATAATCTTTCTAATTATATTTTAAACTAATATTGTCACATTGTTTTTAGAAATACAGATTATACAAAACTTTTTAAACAAAATTATTGCCACTTCATAAATTAAAACTTAAAAAAAAAAAAAAAAAAAAAAAAAAAAAAAATATATTCTTAAAATTTTATTTATTTTAACTTCTAACCGCTTCAGCAAAATATATAAGCGTATAAGCATTAATCAAATTGTTTGTACACTAAGATAAATGAATCTTATTTTAATTAAACAACAGTGACTGATTTCCCTGAAGACTGATTTTTAAAATTGTTTCCTACTCTAACAAAAAGTTATAATTTTTTAAAACATATGAAAACTTGATTTTAAAATTTCTTTCTTAGAACACAAATGAAGAAAAACAATTAGTAAATAAACACGAAAAACAATTTATTTGTATTTCAGATGTGATCATGAAATTTTAAGCAAAATGCATTGCATTTTAAGTAAACTGAAAAGTAAGTGAAAAAATATTAGAAATGTTTAAAACTTGGGAAAAAAAAAATAAAAATAAATAACACTTGCAATAAGCCTGGAGTTACGTAAGTAGAGATAAACATCAGCTTAATATCACGTTATTTAAAAATCTTACTTATCCGCTAATTTTTTTAATTTTCATTATATGTGTTAATTTAAAAAAAATGATTACTGAAGAATGTTTTTCTAAATCTTTTCTTAACGCAATTACTGTTTTTTTTTTTTTTTTTTTTTTTTAACGTATTTTAAAAGTGTTTATACATTCGGCTCATATGTCTGTAAAACCTATCGTTTCAGTAAATATTTTTAGAATGCCTTGAAAATGAAATATATTATACAGGTTTTCTACACTGTAAAAAAAACTTCTGTAAATACAGTACACTTTTTATAAACAGTCTTTGTAAATTTAAAATAGTTTTCAGTTAAAAATAAACAAAGGATATTTTCAAATTTATTCTATATTGTTATTTATTTTTCCGAAAAAAAGTATTTTTGTTTTATAAGTAATAGATATAAAATTCATCACAAAAAAAAGAATTTAATTTAGTAGGACAGCAATTATTTAGTCCACTCTTTCATGTAAAGGCATATGATAACTTGGTTGCTTTCCTTAGACACGGTTACTATATTTATTTCTTAAAATCTCTTTGTTACAGTTCTATCCTTGGCAACGGTTAAAATTTTTTTGTCGATTTTGAGGTAAATAAAAATGGGTATCGCAAATGTGAATGTAAAGACCTTGGCGAGAAACATCCGAGACCGACTTGGCCAAATTTTAAATTTCGCCAAGGGAGTCCTGTTCTAAATCTGTTCTATTCCTTTAACAAGATTTTTCTCAATTTATTTTTAATATATGTATATATACATATTGTTTTTGTTTTGTTTTGTTTATTTGGTGCGAGACGGAAAAAAAAAAAAAAAAAAAAAAAAAAAAAAATTTCAATTGGCCTATATATATATCTATAAGCGTAATAAATAAAAAATAAAATAAGTGACTTTATATGAAGTTGCGGACCTCAGCAACGTGTATTATATATATATATATATATATATATATATATATATATATAATTATTATATTTTATTATATTTCATTTATTTATTTTTTACAGGTTTGATTTCAATTTTAATTTGAATTTTTTTTAACTTGTTGCCAAAAGGAAATACATCCTAGCATCATATTCAAGACGCTAAATGTGTGACTAAAAAACTAGACTTGTTGCGCAAATAAATATTTTTATTTCGGCAAAATTATTAGAGATAGTATAATTCTGCCAATAATTTTTTAAATAATATTTTCCTCTAAAATGTTCTATGTAACACACACACACACACACATATATATATATATATATATATATATATATTGAAATATATATATATATATATTGCAGCTACTTTAAATTTTCTCTATAATTTTACATATGGCTTAAACAAAACATTTTACGGTATTTTTGCTGCTGTACATTTTGACAGTGAACGGTATAATCCTTATTAAAAATAACACTAACAAATGTAAACAGCACTATTATTGTATTCAAGATTCACTATTATTGTATTACAGACAAATTGTATTCATAATCACTCTTAAACATTCTTGGAAAGTGTTAAAAATGCTTAATGTAAAAGAAAATGCAGCCCTGAGATTCTAATTGTAGCCCTTAATGTATCTGAATATTTTATCGTAGCCTTGTAAATCTGAATGTTAACCATATTATAGTATAAGTGCACCAGTGATTGACACTTTTAGAGCAATCTCTGATGTTTTTAATGTTCTAGTCATCAGAAAATATTTTTAGAAATCTTAAGTTAGTACATATGGCATGAAAGACATTCAGAACCACATATATGTTAAAATATATACATTTGATAACAATTATTTATTTTTATGAATATTTATTTGACACCTACTCAATGTTCCAGTAACTGACATTGCCAGTTTTTCATTTTATCCGTAATTGGCCCCCTATGTTCCAGTGTTTGACACTGCTAGTTATTCATTTTACCAGTTATTAGCACCTCATTTATGATACTAACACGAATGTTGTTGACTATTAACACTCTATCTTGAAAACTTGGTAAATTATAAGAAATTTAGGATTTTCTTAAAATTGGAGAATAGGATGAAATTTCCCATAAACGTGCATTATGAATATTACTGCTCTGAAAATTATATAGATTTGCATGACCGCTAAAATACAAAAGTGACCTTAATAAAAAATGATAGCGAATCAAAATGAGATACGTAAATGTATCAAGCAAGGAAGGTTAGTATAGAGTGTGGGGCATTTCCATCTGTGGCTGTGGCGAATGATCAGCTGATTTTATTGCTCTTAACACGGTACAGTATAACCTTACAGAAGAAATTTATGAAAAAAAATGAGTGAGGAGAATCGAGGCAAAATCTACCTATTCGATATAGATTTAATTTAAATTTATGAACTTATAAATAAAGCCATAATAAATTAAATAAACTAAATTAGTACTATTAAAAATATATCTTACTATAATTTATTATATGACAAATACATTATTATTATTGTTGTTAGAATTATGACAAATACATTATTATTATTATTGTTAGAATTAATTAATTTTAGATTCTTCAGAACTTTTTTCGCTATCATATAAATGAAAAAACACATTTTAAGAATAATAAATGCTAACAGTGGTAATATACTTTTTTTTAAATGTAGAACCTCATTAAATACGTATTATTTATTCAAAACTAATTTAATTAAATGTAATTAAATAAATTAATCCATTAAAGTAAATTACACTTTATCATAGTAAAAAAAAAAAAAAAAAAAAGAGAGATTTAATTCAATTAACTCCAGTGAGAAGAAATAAAAATCATAAACAATAAAACTTAATAAAAGAAATTTACTGCATAATTTAAAATATGCTTGCTACAAATTAGAATTGAAAACTCTAATTTTACATTGCATTTCCATCAATTGATTGTATCGTCAAATCGTCAATTATTCTATCGATAATACTTTTCTTTTCTTTTCTTTTTTTTTTATTTTTTCTTTAAAGATTATTTATTTATTTATTTATTTTAAGAATAAGTCTGCACATTTGGCAAACAAATTGTAAACAGTTGCAGTATAGACCGTTAAAGATTATTTAGTACAAAAAAAAAAAAAAAAAAAAATCACCAGATATTTTATATTTTTAAATTCTGATTGCACTACATTGTGTTTTATATAGTAGTCAAAGTTTTATGATATTGTAATATTTGAAAACCTTAGATGCTAATAACAAAAAACACACAAATTGTTTATAATATTAAAGAAATCTCCCTGAATGTACATGCTTATCTCATATAAATAAATATTTGATTAAAAAATATATATATTAAAACATTCTACAGTTACAACATATTTTAAGCACGATTTTTTATTATGTGATCTCAAATATTATATTATTGCTTACTAATCTTTTTTTTGTCTTTGGGACAAAACTTTTGCTGGGATATAGATATAATACATGTTCTTTCTATCCCTCGCTGTTAAAAATAGTAGTTCAACCTTTCACCAAAAGAATGGTGCTAAATAGGTATTTTTGCAGGATTTTAATTTTTACAATGTAGATAAAAGAAATATTATCATAACATGCTACAGTTACCACGCATTTCAAGCATAATTTTTTATATGTGATCTGAAATATTACATTATTGCTTAATTTGTAACTGATCTCCTTTTTTCTCCTTGGGACAAAACTTTTGCTGGGACATATATGTAACACATGTTCTTTCTATCCCTCACTGTAAAAAATGATAGTTCAACCTTTCACCAAAAGAATGGTGCTAAATAGGTATTTTCGTAGGATTTTAATTTTTACAATGTAGATAAAAGAAAAATTATCATAACATGCTACAGTTACCACGCATTTCAAGCACAATTTTTTACATGTGATTTCAAATACACTATCTACCAATAAGTATTTGGTCATTTTTGAATTTACACGTTTTGCCAAATATCTGGAAAAATTCTTTAGGAATTAGCTTGAAATTTTGAAAGTATAAAGAATATGTCACACATAATATATTTTAGAAAAAAATTTGCACCAAAGAGGCAAAGGGGACTTGTAAAAAAAAATAAACAAAAATCATACATTCCTCGAATGATATTTCTGATAATGAAAAGCGGAATTACATGAAATTTTCAACAGATGCACTGAAAGAGGTTATGATTAAAATGACAAACATTTATATATTTCCATACATAAACTAATTAATTATAATTAATTATGATAATAAAAAGTACAAAAATTTGTAATTTCCAAAATGCTTCGTCATATTAAACATTAGATAATTTTTTCAAAATAAAAAGTAATTATGCGTATAAACATATTTTTGAAGTAGTTATGCTGCGCGCAAGGTATGTCAAAAATTGTATGTCAAAAATACAATGCTCAGAAATTTCATTGTAAAAAATAATTAATAAAACTAATTATTTAAATTAAAACTAATATTAATATACTAATTATTTTTAAATGACAGTCAACAAATAAGATACAGTCGGTAACAAAAGTGTCCGAACACTAGCGAAAATTCCTATGTAAAAAAAGTATATTTAATACTGTTTTGTTAAATAAATCCTTATCGAATCATGTTCTTAGACTGACTAAGACAATGACTCGATAAGGATTTATTTAACGAAACCTTATGAAGTGTACTTTTTTTACATAGGAATTTTTGCTAGTGTTCGGACACTTTTGTTACCGACTGTACATTTATATAATATGCGAAAATATTATATTCATAAACAATTTATTTTCAGAGATTTAAAGTTTGAAAATAGAAATTTTTAATGTCTTTAAAGGTCCTGTACCCCCTTAACATGAATAAAATTAGTATGTTTTAAATACATAAAATTTTTGTTTACAAGATTAATCTTTAAAAAACGTAAGATTGTTTGTGATACAGACACAAAATTCCATCGAATCATTTAATGGCGCGGATAACTTTCAAGATATAACATGTGGAGGAAGACTTGAAAAGAGAACAATCACATATAAGGGGTTTTCTTAAGATGCATTTTTACTTTCTCTTACCCACAGGGTCGAGAAAGTATTGTTTTAGGGTCAAATTTTCGAACGTGAGTTTTTGTTATATTTACACGTTCTGAGGTCCACTGAATACGAAAATCATCTTTTTAGCAAATGGCTAGTGTGTCTGTCTGTCTGTGTGTGTGTGTTATCAGCATATCTCAAGAACAAATAGTAGCAGAAATTCTAAACTCGGTATGCTAAATGTGCATCATATAGGGATGCTACACCAAGCTTTTCGTTGAGATGAAGCAAATTGTTCATGTACAGGGACACTCAAAAGTATTCAAATACATTACGTCTATGCGGTAAATTGCAGGTAAGTAGAGTTTAGCATCTATAGACTGCACTAAACAAAATCAAACGAATATATATTTTTTTGCAATAGAGATAGTCAACTGGAAAAAAAATTTTGTGTATTTTTTGTGTAAATTTTCATGATGGGTACCTTTCAAAAGAGCTCGCCAATACCTTTAAAACGAATGGTTGAACCATCGATCTGCGATAATTTAAAATAAAGTTATCGATTTTTTTTTTTTTTTTTTTTTTTTTTTTTTTAATGTAATATTGAGAATAAATTCAACTTTTTTTGGATATTTGGTGTTATACTACTTCTCTAATATGGAAATCGCCTGCATTATCGTGGAAGATAATTTTTTTAAATATTAATTTTAATAAATTATTTTTACTGAGTGATTTCGTATAGGAAAATATAGAAAAAAGTCGCGTGGTGGCCACAGCACACTAGTTATTTGTTGTTAGTGGATGTGCTTTACTAATAATATTTTACCATTTCCAGGAAAGCTGTTCCGGAATTGAAATAAATTTCTGCTTGAAATATGTTAAATAATGTATGTTTTAAGCTCAATATTCATCGCTTGTTTTTTTTTTGTATATTTACACGTTTTGAGGCTTCCTGATTACGTTTGATCCTTGTCTGTGTCTCTTAGAGTAACTTAAAAACGAATAACTTTAAGAGATAGAAATGTTGTATTTTGAAGTTAATATAAGTTTTTTGCTGGAAAAGTTTGATCAAGATTGATAAGTTTCAATGAATGGTGCGTCTGAAAATTGTCGATATAATTTTATGTAAACTATTAATTTTAATAACAGAATTAAATTCTACAGAAATGTAGGTACATTAATGAAACGGGGGATTGAGCTCCCCCTCACACAGAACTAATTATCATATAAAACTCTTCTGAAGCCTAATTTGAATTGTTTAACATGATTTTACATAACAGTACTCGTTATCTTACCTTTTAATCTCCAACCTGTATTTACAGTATTAAATTTCAGGGTAAGAGAAAGTCGTGTGAGTGACACACCAGATTATTTATTTTCTGTGACATAACACAGAAATAAATTCAGTTTATTTTTTTTTCTTTATTAATTCCTGTCGTTTACTTTTCTCATATTAAAAAGAACTAATTACTCATGTAATTTTCAAGAAATGGGAGGCGTTATTTGATGCACTTGCCATCCGCATAGTTTTCTGAGTATTTCTAACGCTTTAGATTCTGAGTTACTGATTACATGAACTATGATTAGATGAACATGATTACATGAACAAAATTTTATTTCCTCTTGAGATTCCGATCAACGAGGTCCGAGAGTATTACTGATCAAATTATTTAAATAAATTTATTTTAGTAAACTAGTAACTAAAAGTTTTTGTGGGTTGTTATAGCAATTTAATCATCTAGTTTTACTTTTTATTTATTTTTTGTCATTATACTTCTCTTTGCTATTATTGTTATTATTATTGTTGTTATTATTATTATTATTATTATCTACATTCGTTATTTTTTCTGACGCAAGAGGAAATTATTTCCCAAAAGTAAATAAATAAAACGAAAATTCTTTACCTTAAGATATGAAGTTGTGTTCCTTAGAAACGGTTGCTATATTTATTTCTAAAACAACCTTTTGCACTTTTTTCTAAACTTATTTAAAAAAGAAAAAGGATTTTATTTGGTCTATTTGTCTGAGAAAATCAATAATCCTTTTGTACTAAAGAACTTAAACAAAACTGTACCTTTTTCAAGTCATTACCGAATTCCTAAATATCTTTCAGTTTTGTTAGAATGTTAGAATAGATCCATAATCTTCATATCATGACGAAATAAAGAAAAAAAGGCAAAAATTGTTAAGCATAATTGCTTATTATGACCGCATGTATGAATTTCATTATAATAAAGTTTACACCAAACAACATCTAAAAAAACTGTTCTCTATTAAATTGTTTTATTCCGTGACTTCCCCTCTTAATAAGAATAGTTTAAAAAGGCTAGAAACCTCAAAGTATGCTATGCATGCAATATTAATAGCAACATGTTTTTGCAATTATTCCTTTTGCAATTAATAAAAATGTGCTTGTAATATGAATTCAATAATAAATGAGTAAAATTGTATGTATTTTCATGTATTAAGAGATTACATGGGTTTACTAGGCTTAAAAAAAGTATATTTTCTCTCTCTCTTTCTATATATAAGGTAAACGCACCAGTAGTGGACCCTGTACCAGTAGTGGACACTTTTAATTTTAAACTCGGAAAATAAGCTACCTAAAAATTCTGAAGATTCGGGCAATGTTCAGGAAGGGAGTTATAGTCCTTTACTGTTAAACCCTTTAACAAAAAATAATTCCGGCCATTAGTCTTAAAATAATGTAAGTTTAACTAAACAAATTTGCACTTTTTGAGATTTTGCCGTTTTCTTCTTATCACTTTGAATAAGGAAATGAAATTTTATTTTCTCGCTCTCTGCTTATTTTTAAATGATTTCTTCTACCCTTTTCTTTCATAAAATTAAAATAAGTATGCAGAATTCATTTATTGTGCTATTTTTTAAATCTTGTGTTAACACATAGTATTTTTATGGGTGACCACTACTGGTGCAGAAAAATCTCATCATGACAAATAGTGGACAGCCCTTTCCACTACTGGCTCATGTGACTTTTAATGCCAGATCCAGTAGTGGACACAATTCTGTAATCTAGCAATTTTAGATTTGAATTTTAAAGCAAAAATTCAAAGTTGTCCACTACTGGGTTTTTAGTGTGCCCACTACTGGCTCATTTTAAGCTCTTCAGATTTTTGATTTTTTTCATATATAAATGCTACAATTAGCAATTTTCATAATACAGTCGTGTTGAGAAAGAGTTAATAAAGGTCTGAAATATTAATTATTTTTTGTAACTCTAAAATTTAGGAAATTACACAAAAAATAGCCGGAAAATGTCCTTAAAGTGTCCACTGCTGGTGCGTTTTTAACTTATATATATATTTAATGAAAAATAAATATATATATATTGAAATTTTTGCATATATAAAAGAGCAACATTTAAACATTTCAAAAATTTTCATTGAGAAGTTAAAAAAATTCAGCAAGTGCGACCTGATTTCCTGAGACACTTCAGAACAGTGTTGCCAGATTTTTCAACTTTTTTATTCAATATCCACCACTAAATTTTAAATGTAACGTTCACATCGAAGATTAATAGTCTATTATGTATATCAGATATCAGTTCTCAAAATTATGGGTGAATACCGAATAAAAAAGTAGCAAAATGTGGCAACACTGCTTCAGAAAAAAGGTAGACGGGGTAGCTTATGATAGCATTATCTGAAAATCAGGAAAATAAAAAACAAATTGTGTTAGTAGATAAGTATAGTTTGTGCTAAAACGAAGGGTTCTTTTTATTATTTTTATTATTAAAAGGCTATGCGCGGGTTGGTTGATTGGATTTTACGTCGCACTAGTGCTGTGCAACGGGCAATTGGCGACGGTCTGAGACTCACCCCTAGAGGTGGCCCGGAGACATGCCATCACAATTTTGATCCTACATGGAGGAGATGGCCTCCCGCTTCGGTAACCCCAAGAGATACAATTTTGATGGGAATATGAAGGACATTGCGGCCACGACAGATTTTACATGCACCAGCCACCATTAGTGTACACGTCTGTCTCTGGCCGGCTCGAGTACCGAAACCGGGCTATACGTGGGTAAAATGCAGCAAAAAGTCTACGATTTTTGCATATAGCTCTTCCAAAACTTCATTTTTTTTTTTTTTTTTTTTTAATATATATCTGTTTTGACAGGACCAATACTTTATCTACTAAGATTTTTTTTTTTTTTTTAATTCTTTTCAGACAAAGCTGTTATGTGTAATCATATCCATTGCTTTTCTCCGAAAACCAGATTTCACACGCTGAAATATCCAAATTTTTTAAGGAAAATTTTACAAATATTGTTTAAATATTGCTTTTTTTTTTGTATGCTCAAAATTTTGAATGAAATATTTATTTATTTTATTAAAAGACAGAGAAAATACGTTTTTTTTTACCGTTTAAAACCCATGTGATCCCTCAAAAAAAAAAAAAAAAAAAAATCTTGCATACACGTTTACATGCAAGAAGAAACTAAAATAAATAAATAAATAAAATTAAAATATAATCCCTAAGCCTATTTTTGTTTTTTAAGTAACAAATATAAAGTACTGTATAAAACAGAATTTAATTTAGTACGACAGGACTTAATTTAGTCTATTCTTCCGTATTAAAATTTCTTTAGTATAGCTTTAGGATAGGAACCTCTCGGCGACTTTTAAATTTTAGCTGTCACTTTGGCGATGAATTGCAATGGCTATCGTAATTGTGTAAGTAAAGAATGTGGAGAGAAAAGTTCGAAGTACTTCGGGGCCAAATTTCAAATTTCGCCAAGGAGTACATTGAAGCTATTCCGTTTCTTTAGCCCAATCTTCTTCAATTTTATTTTAATTATTTAAAAATATGTTTGCACATTCATTTATTTCGGCATAAAGATAAATACATTTATTTATTTATTTATTTAGGGGAGCGTGGGGCTAGTTGTCACAAGGGTAAGAAGTAACACGCAATTTACGAAATAGTTTGTAACATTTGTGATTAATTATTTTTATAAACATAATTCTTATGAAGCGTTTATACTGTAAGCACAATCAGTGCTCCACAAGAATGGTTGATGAGAGGTTTTGTACACGTGCTTCATTTTAGCTAGTTCGTGGGGGAAAAATATTTCGTTAATTTTGATTAAAGGTATGTTAATTTATACTTTAAAGAAATGTTTATAGCTATTTATTTAGTCTGTGTGTTGAGTTATAAAATGCATGTTTAATTTTTTGTATAAATCTTTATATATATTTTTTCTATAAATAAACAAAATGTCCAAAATCAAACGATGGGGCAAGTTGTAACATATTAGAGGAGTGGCTTGTGGAGATGCCTACAGCTAGAGGTCGAAGTCTCCGCCCCATTTCAGGAAACTTTCAGAAATGAAAAATTTTTGGCTTCTTTGTCTCTACTATATTTATACAGAAATATTCTTTGTGTTTTTATATCATAGTGCCGTGATTATTTAATCACAAATTCGAGAATATTGCATAAAAATACTGGTAGGAAAAAAAAAAAAAAAAAAAAAAAGCAGAAATTTCTCATCAATGAGAGTGTCCTGGAAAAAAGGACGGAGAATTCGAGGTCTGCTAAACCTTCTCTGTTGCAGAAGAATGGGTATAATGCTAAATATGCAAAATGGGAGCACACATTAAATGCATAAGAGGAACAAAATATCATTTGCTTGAATTAATTTCAACTCTGATTAAGTTTGGCTTCTATGTTGATTTTATCTTTAATTTTATCTTTATTTTACTATAATTCATTTGATATAAATCATTGTTACCAAGAAAGTTATAATTTTATATTACTTATTGATTTCCTTTTTTATTAAATTAATAAAGATTGATAACAAAAAACATTTTTAAATATTGCCGTTTTTATTGTTAAGATTCCCTTTGTATCTGTTACAATTATCCCCACGTGTGTTACAATTAGCCCCAAAGCAGCAAGTTGTAACAGGCAAATAATTTTTAAAAAATATTTTTTGTGCTAAAACTAGCAACATTAACGAAAGTTTTTATTTTTATGAATGTGCTAGACGATTACATACTTGCCAACATACTAATTAATATTCCGTAGTATTGTTAGCCCCGCCTTCTTTTTCACACCAGTGTCTTTTTAGAGTATTTTACATCTTATTTAATCGTAATTGCATTTGGAGAGTATTACTCTAAAAATTTATTGGTGTGAAAAAAAGGGCGGAACTGACAACACTACGGAATATTAATTAGGATGTTGGCAAGTATGCGATTCTGTATGCTATGGAAAACAGTAAATATAAACAGGAAAACGTAAATACATTTCCCAATATACTTAATTTTCTAAAAACTGTTACAACCCGCTCCTCGCTCCCCTATTTATTTATTTAGCATCAATTTGTTTTTCTTTTTAATAATTTTCAAGTCAAAAATAGGATTTTTATCTAATATCTTTTGAACCAATTATCCGATTGAGCTAAAAAATACGGCGTTAGCTATATTTTGTCCTCATTAATAAGTGTACTAATTTTAGATAAAATCTAATAAATTAGACTAAAATTCCGGAGATATACAATGGCAAACTTTCAGTTTTGTATATTTTAAATAAAAACAGAAATGTTTGCACGTTCACTCAAGGTGATTGATTAAAATTTGTTACGACGCTATCTGAAAGTATTAATACGATCTGTAGTACTAAAAAAAAAAAAAAAAAAAAAAAAAAAAGTTTAAATAAATAAGCAATTGTTATACACTCCAGCTCAAAAGTTCAGCAAAATCTATAAATGATTTATTTTTGTTCAATTTATAAATTATCCACTTATATTCTTTATATTCTTGCATTTTGGGGATGTAAAGAACAAGATCAATTTTATGCTTATCCATGAAGATTTCGTTAGCACAAAAATTAGAAGCCTGACAGCTGTTTGTATAACCATTACTACTAACTTCAATGATATAATACTAGACCTGCTAACTATGCTAGTTTATCCGTAACAGTATTAGGCCCCGCCTTTTTTTCACACCAGAATAGTTTAGAGTAATATTCAGCAATATATTCTCATGATTAAGTAAGAAGACTATTGCTCTACAACTATTCTGGTGGGAAAGAAAGGCGGGGCTTAATACCATTACGGATAAACTAGCATAGTTAGCAGGTCTATAATACAAGCACGCAGTGTGAAACTTCAGAACATAAATATTTGAAAATTTCAGGGCATTTAAAGGATAAAACTACAAGCCTATTGATGAAAACGAGACGACAATAATTTTCTGAATAGGGCAAAAAGATCTAGTTTATTCGAAGAAAAGAGATAAAAGTATGCAATTTTTGAATGTGTTTATTTCAGATAGATTCAGCTTTTTGATACTAACTTTCAAAATTTTATTTATGATTGAAATATGTAATAAAATAGCAGAACATAAAAGGAAATTTAGTTAGTATATTTTAATAAATACAGTACAATAAAATATAAATAAGACAGTATTTTAATAGAAAAAACTATGCATTATCCATGCAAACACTGAGAAAAAATTCTGTAACTGACATCTAGAATCTAAATTGTGGCTCTAGAAAAAATAGTTCTATGTCATCCTTATAAATTCAGTCCCCTTGGAAAGCGAGTTCTAGAAGCCTCTATTAGAATTCTAGAGCGTTTGCCTGTATTATAGAGGGCAAAGTTATTTAAAAATCTCTGTAAATAAATGAAACTACAAGAGGCGGGTTTCTGCAACTATAATCTTGGTTTATTACCAAATTCTTGAAAATCAAGGGAGAATTTCTCGCAATATAAATGATTTAGAATATTTAGAGTATTCAGAATATTGTTTCACCATCTAGAAATGTGTACATTAGAAATTCACTATCATTTCGTCTATTCAGTTTATTGGCGTGCCTTATGCGCAAAGCTCGGAAATCGATATTTCTAGTTAAGGGATTTAGAAAATGGTCACTTATTCATTCTAGAGAAAGGCGGTATATTTTTTTTTCTCAGTGAAGGCGATGCATGCATAAATGCATGTACAACATAGGCATGTCACTAAAAATGTATTATTCAAAAAGTATTCATAATTCAAAAAGCACTATTATTCAAAAAACATTCATTATGCGGTTTAAACTGAAATGCCTAGAGGTGGAATTTTATTTATGTAAAACAAAAATTCAAATTTTATTTTTTCTTCATCAGGTGGCATTTTAACTGTAAAATTACTTTTTTACCATAGTATAGTGCATTCAACAACGCAACTAGTACTATAAATGTTCAATGTGAAGGCTAATATTCATAAGCATATCCTATAAACGTTCCGAATTGTGATTCCCACAATAAAGCTTAACTAACAATGTTTTATCTCCTAACAGTATTATGATTTTCTTTTTAGAACGATTAACAGCTGTAATAAGCAATAAATGTTTAATTTAAATATTCGCTAACATCTGAAATCATAAGCAACACGCCAAAGTCAGATTAATCGGTTTTCGCAATACGGCATCATTTGAGAAGGCGGATCTGTTTAAAATGTGAGAGGATACTGAAAACTCAACGCCATTTGTTATTGAAAATATAGCTAATATTTTTTTTTCATATATGTAAAAAATCTCGTACTTTTCTGCGCCTTTTAGTGAAAACCGTATTAGTTCTACGGTTAATACTTTTTAAATAATATATTTCTTTTCTTTTCTATTACTTTTAGACCACCTGGTATAAATATCAAAATCTATTATTCATTATCTTCCCACAGAAAATGCTTGTGTATTTACATACACAAACACATACATACATATTATCAATGTCGCATACTTAACTTAATTCAAACAACTTCAAAATGGAGTTTTTCCCTTTTCTTCTCTTTATTTATTCTTCTGATAATAAATATCCAATTCAGAGTTCAATTTAAAAAGTCTACCAGTCAGAATATTGTATATTTTCTATTGTTATTACATTATTCTAAAATAAAACTGAATACAAAAATCTCTATAGCAATGACATCTTTAATTAAACTATCAACTCAAACTCAAACTTAATTATCTGGTTCCATTTCGTATTTCATTTTGCACGCGCGTTTTTTATTACGCGCGTTTGTTTGCTAAATTCAAAATCATTTAAAACTAATAAACCGTGGTACAACTTTAATTTTTATTATACGATTTGTATGTTTTTAATCTTTATTTTATTTACATTTTCCGATTACTATGTTCAACTACTTTGGCTAAGAAAAGTATATCACAATACTACCCTGGCTAAGAATTTATCTCACAGACGTGACAATAAAATTATAAAGGATTTCTTTATTTACCAAAGAAAAAAAGCATACATTCATATATGTATAATATCATACACATACATCATCTGAATTATTAATGAATCTTTCATGATCTCAAAAAGCAAATTATTTCAATCAAATTTTATACGCATCATAGATAAATTTTATTTTTTTAATTATTAATATATTTTAACAATGTAGAAATAAAAGTTGGGGATAAACAATTGGTATAATTTTTAAAAGAATTCATTTGAGCGACATGTATTTACGTTTAAAAAAAGAGTTGAAGATTTCCAATTTTTTTTTTTAAATACATAATTTATAGGAGAAAATTAATTGTGTATTAGTTTATTATAGGAAAAAAATAGTTGTATATTAATTGTAATTTAGCAAGTTCTAATTTTCCCTCTACTGTTAATAGAGCGTATAAGAGTAAGTTAAATTGTTTAATATAATATAATATTAATATAATAATCCTATTAATATAATAATCCTAAACACAGCTAAAATCATTCTACAGATATGTACAAATTTTCATTGTTAAACATAACTTTTTACCATACTTGTAATAATCTTTTCTTATGCACATAACATTATTTCTAACATATTTTTCGTAATATAAATCCAGACAAATCTTTTGTCTATTTTAAAGATACTTTTGATACTTTCATCCGATAAAAATTAATCAAAATGAAAAATTTTCCCTGTCAGAGCTCTGATACGTGTTCATTTCTATTTGACATTGGATTGAAAATTCCAAATGCTGTTAATGGTAAAAGTATTATAAGAAATATAAAAATAGTTGCTAAAATTAATGTTTATGGATTAATTTATTCGCTAAATTTGATTAAAAGTTAAAGATTCCAAATAATAATAATAACAATTTAACTTTAGACTATAGCTGTGATCTAGCATTTTATAAATTGCTACCTAGAGTTGTTCTAACTGAAATTTACAGATTTTATTGAATATATATATATATATATATATATATATATATATATATATATATATATATATATATATATATATTGATTTAATTCAAGACCTTTTATATATATATATAAAACGAACTTTTACAATTGTTATATGAAATATAAATATGTTCCTTGTTTAATATAAAATATTAACAATATAATGTATACAAACGTTTCATATAATATGAAAAATTATGTGAAATATGATACATTTGTTGTGATTATTAAAAAATCAGACGCAATGTACCCTGCATCCTTTTTGATAAATATATAGAGAAAAAAAATGGAACTATCAAAATAGTATAGAACAGAAATGAAAGTGTACATACGTTGCTGAAAGGATTTACAAGGATATGGAAGTATAATATACACGATTAAGTGCATGAAATATGTGAAGATATCCTTAAAGTATTAGTTAATGGCAGCAATTCAAACGTTGTTACCGATTATTACTGCTATCATTTCCATCTTTCAGTGTAGGACATTTAATAATGGGTATTCATACAGAAGAAATATGATATTTGAAAACAAATAAACATGAGTTCTCATAGACATATTTTTACATTAACATCAGCATTTTCGTTTTCTTACCGTGTTTTTCTTTTTTCGTTTTTACTTTCCGAACATATATTATGTGAGGAAAGTATTGTTATAATGAACATAATCTGATATGTCACTCACACAGTTTTCTCTTATCCTGCATTTCAATACAAAAAGACATCTTGCAGATTAAGAGGTAAGATAATAAGTACTGTATATTAATATAATTTAAAACCAATTTAAATTACGTTTAAGAACAGTTTTATTTGACATATAATTTTGTGTAGAGCTACCCCGCTACCCCTTTATATGTAGTATCATAAATAATTCAAAGCTGCTAATAAGTTAAAAAGTTTATTACTAACTACTTAGACACTTTTATTCGCAACTCTCCTTGAAATTTGCCAACCTTGATCAAACTGTTTAAGTGGCAACCTCTTATGAACTTCAAAATACAAACTTGCATTTCAACAATTACTTTTTTTTTTTTAATTATGCTAATAATAGACATGCATTCAGATCAAATGTTGAAAACTTAACTTTCGTACTGAAGGGACCAAAAAACGTGTACAAATAGCAAAAACTCAAATTCGAACATTTGACGCAAAAACAATATTTCCTCTACCATATATGGGTAAGAGAAAGTAAAAAATCAGCCTGTGACATTTTGGTGCATCTATGCGTTTGAACGATAAAATCATGAATTCATTTTTGTTGCTTTTAGAATGATATAAATATGTACGTGTATATATGCATGAATGTATGTATTTATATATATATACACCCCGTGACAAAAAGATAGGTACAAAGGGTTTTTTCTTTGATTTTTCATAAAATAACACTGTCTAAATTGTGCTTATCATTTATTACTATCATAAAATAACTCTATTCCCGGACTAATTTTTGTTTTAAGACTAATTTAGAAAAGTTTTAAGACTAAAATTTTTCTAATTTAAGACTAAAAGATAGGAACAAAAGACCGCGACAAAAAAATAAGAACAAAGGGTTCTTTTTTTTTAATTTTTCATAAAATAACATTATCTAAATTGTGCTGATCATATATTATCATAACAAAATATTATCATATCAAAAACATATTAAATATTTGAATCATATTCAAAATAATCATATTCAGAAATTAAAAAAAAAAAAAAAAAAAAAAAAAAACTTTGTTCCTACCTTTTTGTTGCGGTGTGTAGTCTTAAATTAGAAAAAAATTAGTTTTAAATTTTTTCTAAATTAGTCTTAAAACAAAAATTAGTCCGGGAATAGTGTTGATAGTAATAAATGATAAGCACAATTTAGACAATGTTATTTTATGAAAAATCAAAGAAAAAACCCTTTCTATCTATCTTTTTGTCGCGGGGTGTATATATATACCTGTAAATACATATGTGTATATGTGTATGTGTATGTTTATATATATGTGTGTGTGTATATATGTATATATTTGTATGTATGTCTGCGTATATATATATGTGTGTGTGTGCCTATGTATATATACATACGTATGTGTATACATATACTTGCATGGTTATGCGTGTATGTGTTTGTGTATGAATATGTATATATAGTTTTTGTAATGACCCCCCCCCCCTTCCTTTACGGAATCTTCGCATCTGAATCCCAAAGACTTAATGGACAGGAAAGACACGTTGCCTGCCCCAGTGAAATACTATGGATGCTAGCCTGCTCTTAGTGTATTACCGACACCGTTGAACTTGATTTCACGCTGTCTTTTGATGATTCCGATATCCAGCGAGCTCATCAAGGTGGGACGTCTTAGTAGCGCCGAGCTCGCGGTCAAGCGACTGGCTCGGAAAAAGTTTTTAGCTGGGGTCCTGAATCCTGGGAACCTATAGGGTTCCTGAAAACATCAGGAGTGTTTACCCCACTCTCCAGACCCAAGAGCAGAGAGGAGAACACAGAGGAGAGGATATCTATATTTGAGAGAGGCAGGAGAAGCGAAAAAAATGAACGTTTAATTTTTTTATTTTAATCAGGCATAATGCCTATACCATTTTCATACATTTTTGGCATTGCAAATATTGTAAATTTGATCGTAATTAAGCTAGAAAATGTAATATAATGGCTCTATTTTATTCCTGCCTAATTAATGGATTTTTACTTTTTAGCTGTTCGGATATCACGTTACCACAGTGGGTATGAATGAAAAATAGCATCTAAATGCTGAAGTTGATTAAAACTCATGTTAGGTAAGCATTTTATAGATCATCTTTGTACACTGTATACATTTTCATGTGCTTATGACACACAATTCTTTTACGAGTATGCAAAAAATAATTTTGGTACATTATGGCCCACAAACTCAAATTATTTGATGTGTATTTTTGTTCTATTAAATAATTTAAAACATAATATATATTTCTTTCATAAATTTCTTTCATAAAACATGCTGATCATGGAAATAGAGTGCTTTTCACTTACACACACACACATATATATATTCATACAAGAATTAAAGAATTTATACGCATGGCTCTAAATGTGTTCAATCCCATTAAATTATTATTTTTTTTTTATGAATGTGATGTTTTTTGAAATTTTCTATAGCATTGTCGTCACCTGAAATTGCATCTTAACTATTTACAATTCTTACAATTCATTATTATTTTGAACAGATATAAAAAAGAATTTTTATACGTTATGGTTCACTATTCTGGGAAGATATAATCAAACACTCTGCTATAATATTAAAACCTGAATAAATTACTACGTCAGAAACGCCAAAGAAAAATATTGGAAATGCATACAGCTGTTTCGGCAGCCTTAAGCGTAGGAATTTAATAAATTCCTATTGGCCACTCTCCCCACCTTTCCCGTAATCCTATTGGTTGAATTAAATTCGGCCCCTCTCCTATATATACGAGCACTTCTGCAGATTCAGAATCCTTTTTGCACTGAAGACGGCACGCTTAAGGCTGCCGAAACAGCTGTATGCATTTCCAATATTTTTCTTTGGCGTTTCTGACGTAGTAATTTACTCAGCTTTTAATATTTCAACGGCAAGTCTCCTGTTATTACTCTGCTAAAATGTTCACTTTTGTTTGTTCACTAAAATATTTAATGATAATTTCTGTAAACATACATTCTTAGGAAGAAAAAAAAAAGTTACTCTTTTTTTAAAGAAATACGCATAAAAGCATAACGAAATCATGCCCCCCCCTACAAACATTGCTTTTTCCCCCCACTAAAAATGTAGAAAACATTTTATAATTTATGAGTGATGCATGATTTTTTTCTGCGTGCTTCCAATTACCTGAAATAGCATGCTATGATTCTTTTACAGAGACGCAGAAAATAAAAAAAATGTATACGTTACGGTTCACCAGTTTTGTGAGACATTACGTAAGTATTTTTTGTATTAATTGTATTAGTTGCATTACGTAGAATTTATTTAGTATTTTCCAATACGATGTATATTTATTTACCTTGAAATATGAGCAAAATAAAGCTTCCTAATTTAAAAGAAATGAAAGTTTATTTTATTGTTTGTTTATTTATTTATTTATTTATTTATTTTTTTAATACGTTGTAAATGTTTATAATTAAAATAAATTCTTTTTTGTAAAACTTTATCCCAAAATACTGAAAACGGTTTTTCTTTTTCTTACACTCGAGATGGAGCAAAGTAAATAGTGACGACGCTTTTATAGAATACTGAAATTAAAAATATTTGCTGCATAAGAAAGAGTAACAAAATTTTAACAACGATTTTCAACTGATTAAAAAGTAATAGAATTTCATATAATCATATTTATGTCATTTATTTATCACAATCGTCTGGTACGATTATTTAGAAAATCATGTTAATCAATCTTATTTAGTCCAATTGTATTAAATTTCATATAATAATAAAAATACCAAAAATAATAATTGAAACAACAGTATTTTTATTAAATTAACAAAGAAAAATTTTTATTCATGCAAAGGGAATAAAATATACTATTAAATCTATTTGCTGTTGAGAAAATCTTTTTATTAACTAATTAATATATATATATATATATATATATATATATATATATATTAATATTAAAAATTTAAAATTAATGAATACTTAAATGTGTGTGGTAATCTTTTTTCTTTAATCCTCAATGTCTTTATAAAAAATCAAAATTAAAATTAAAAACGTTTTAATATGTAAATGTACAGAGAAAAAAAAATCATCATACTTTAAGTTTTTATTCATTTTTCCTGAATTTGAACACAGAGTAAAAGCAACAGCAATAATTTTAATGCACAACTAAAATGAAATTTCAAAAACATTTTCCTTCTTCTGGAATGTGATGTTAATTGAGATTCAAAAATTAAATTAATTACTCAATATAAATATAAAAGCATAAATTTAAAAAATAAATTGACCAAAAAAAAAAAAAAAAAACTGTATTTGAACTAAAACATTAAAACTTCGGCCAAGAAAAATTACATAGCTGAATTATTTAATAAAATTCGAGTTAAATTTAGATTAAAAACATTTTTCTTTTTGAGCACAGGAATTAAGATTGCTAAACAGATTTAATAAAAGTTCTTAATTATGAATATTGTTATAAAATAAATGTAATATATATATATATATATATATATATATATATATATATATATATATATATATATATATTACAGTAAAATTTACAAAATTGTAATAGTAAAATTTTGATAATTAGAAAAACGTATATTATGCACATTAGTGGAATTAAAAAACTTTGCTCCGATAAAATAATAAAGAAAAGGTCTGAATATAGTGTTCCATTTAAAAAACTACCCATAGAAAATTTTAAATGTAAGATTAAATTTAATTTTTACGCATCAACTATATGAATTTAAATTTTTTATATTTAGCAGGTATTAAGCAGACGTACACACACACACACACTAAAAAAAAAAAAAAAAAAAAAAAAGACTATTAAGTCATTTATATATAGTAATTATTTAACTACAAAGATAGATTTTTTTTATTATTATTATTTATAAAATAATTTTTAGGAGACTGTGTTTTAAATTACAGGTGTGTTAAGTAATTAACCTCATGATTGATGAATTTTATATCTTGTAAACGTCATAACCCATGAAAAAGTGAGTTTGTTTTAACTGATCACAGTCTTTTTAGTCATTAAAAATACACAAATAATTGTATAATTTTTACGGCTTGTACCAGTTTTCCGAAAATCATAATATTAATATTTAAAAAAAAATATTAATAAATTATTAAAATACTAGCAAGCTACGCCCACTTCACTGGTCACTATATTTAAATGAATTTTCAAAAGAATTGGATCAGTATTTATTTTTTACATCACATTATAAATAAAAACTTAATAAAAAAATTAATAATAATTTATACATAAATAAATAAACATTGAATTTTCTCTAGATCTTGCTTCGAGTACCCGCTGCCTAGGGCAGCTCCTTTTTCCGCCCGTGCTGCATCGGGGGGTCCAGGTTCCCACTGTCTGCAAAAACGGTCTTTCCCGGGCACTTCAATCTGGGTATTTATCGACGACATGTGGACCTCCTATTATTTAAGAACTACGTGTTTAAAGATGACTTTAACTCAGCATCTATTATATGTTTTTGTTTTTGAACAATGTGTTTTATAGCCCCCGTTATTTACACTGTATTACGATTTGATTCCGACCAGTATAACAAAATAAAATAAAAAGTAGATTTTCTTTTAAAAGGAATTAAATACATGAAAAATAAAAAAAAACTTTAATCAGTTTAATCCTTTTCCACTATATACTACCCCCCCCCCCCCAATAAATATTATAAATAAAAGAAAAAAGATTTTTATTTTAAAGGAATTAATTTAAAACGAAAAATAAAAAAATGTTATACTATAAAAGTTACACATAAACATAACAATTTATTTATATTGCATTACCATTTGATTTTTAATAAATATAATAAAAAAAAAGAAAAGAAAAAAGATTTAGCCTTCAAATGAATGTATTAAATAAAATATAAATGGTGAAATAACCGTTGCTAAGATACGCAGACGATTACAATCAAGCAATTAAATTTATGAAAAATGAAGCATTAAAGCCAATATTTAAAATCGAAAAAACATTAATTTTAAAAATTCAAATTCGAAATTCGAAAAAATCTCGATGAGGTGCACACCTGCAGGGTCCCAGGTACCTATATGCTAAATTTGGAAGCTCTGCGATTAATAGTGTGAGCACCAGAGCACAGACAGACACACACACACAGACACTTCTCTTTATTTATATAGAAGAATAGCAGGCTACGCCCGCTTCGCTGGTCACTATATTTAAATGAATTTTCGAAAGAATTGAATTAATATTTATTTTTTTTACACCGCATTATAGATAAAAAAAAAGAAAAGAAAAGAAAGGAAAGAAAGAAACTGAAATTGCTCTAAACCTCGCTTCGGGTACCCGCTGTCTACGGCAGCTCTTTTCCCGCCCGCACGGTATCAGGTCTAGGTTTCCCATGCCTGCACAAAGATCTTTCCCGGGCACTTCAATCTGGATATTTATCGACGACATTTGGGATCTGCTACTATTTAAGAACTACGGTTTTACAGATGACTGTATCTCAGCATCTATTAAATATTTTAGTTTTGTACCACGTATGCTATTTACTCTATATTACGATTTGATTCCGACCAATGTAATAAAATAAAACAAAATAAAAAGTAGATTAATATATATATATATATATATATATATATATATATATATAAACAAATAAATTTTAATCAATTTAATCCTTTTTACTACGTATATACTACCATTTTTCCCGTTAAATACTGTAAATAAAAAAAAAATTAATAAATAAAAGTTTTTTTCTTTTAAAGGAATTAATTAAAAAATGAAAAATAAGGAGTTGTTCTACTATAAAAAATTAAAAATAACTGTTATAAATACGTTTTTAAATTTAAAACTAATTATACTTAATTTTTCCTGCTGCATTACGACTTTATTTTCAATAAATATAACAAAAAAAAAAAAAAAAAAAAAAAAAATCGCTTTTAAATGAATGTATTAAATAAAAATAAGTTGCGTAATAGCCGTTGCTAAGATACGCAGCCGATTGAAGCAAAAGAATAAATCTATGAAAATGAAGCATTAAAGCCAATATTTAAAATCGAAAAAACATTAATTTAAATAATTCAAATTCGAAATTCGAAAAAATCTCGATGAGGTGCACACTTGCAGAGTCCCAGGTACCTATATGCCAAATTTGGAAGCTCTGCAATCAGTAGTGTGAGCGCCAGAGCGCAGATACACACACAGACACACACGCAGACACTTCTCTTTATTTATATAGATAACATTAATACTCTTAATAATTGGAATTAAAAAATATAATACAGATATTAATGTAGCAATATTTTCAGTGTATTTTGCAATCGCAAAGATTATTTAATTTAGAATTTACATATTAACATGTAACTTGCATTAAATTGTTTCCCCCCGACAAAATAAATAAATAAATAAATAAAAATTAATTATTCATAAGCAAATATTTTGGTGGAGGACATTATCAATATGGATTTCTTTCAAAAGAATTCATCAATACCTATATAACAAAGTTGAACCATACACCTGTGATAATTTGAAACAAAATTCATCGACTTTTTTATTATTATTTTTAAAGAGAAAAAAAGGACTTCGAAAATGCCCTTTTTCTAAGATAGCATATTTGATTTTATTTCAGCATTTAGTGTTATGCTTTTGGTGTAAAGAAAAATAACTTTGATAAATAACAGTTTTAATAAATAATATGTGCTGTTTGAATTTGTACAGGACTGCATAGTATAAAATCTTGTAGTGGCCGCAACAATCTAGTTAGTTTAAATGTAAATAGAAAATGTGTAACATGTTATTTAAATAATAGAATTATAAACTCAGCGCTAAATAACTCTTCTAAGTTTTCTAATACAAGCTTTCTTTTTATTTAATTAACAGAAAAAAAAAAAAAAATCATCAAACATTTTATAGACTAATTTAATAGATTTGCGTATTACATTTAATAGATTTAATAGAGAATTTTTACATTTAATACAGATACATTTAATAGGTTTGCGTACGTCGATATGAGTATGTCAAGATTAAACTATCACATTTATTTTAATAATAATAATAATTATTATTATTATTATTATTATTATTATTATTATTATTATCATTATTATCATTACTATTATTATTATAATAGATTAATATAAATACGTTTAGTAAACAATGAATATTTTCAAACTATTTTAAAAAAGATATTGAGCCTCAAGTTCTTAAATTAAAATACAGAGAAAAATTGCGAAAGAAATAGAATAATAGATACCTTTAATCGTATTTTTGGTATTTGAATCAAATAAATAATTAAATAGAATATCTCTAAGCTAAATACTTACGTATCCATTTATGTGTCTAAATAGTAATCGTTAAAAGTCTTTCTCCTTTAAACAAATAGTTTCTTCTTGGAGACTATAAAAAATTCAGGCTAACACAAAAATAAATTGACAAAGAGCATTGATCTCCACGTCAGTTACTGTATAGAATTTAAAATGAAAAACTAATTTACAAAATAAATAATGTACTTATGATTTAGTATTTGATGAATTAAAGAATACTAAAAGGTACTGATATAGACAAAAATTCGAGCCATTCAATTGTCTTTTTTATGTTAATTACAAAGGTATATGTATATATATATATTATGTATTTTTATAAAAAAAAAAAAAAAAAAAAAAAAAGTATTACATAATTATTATTATTATTTTTTTTTTTTTATGTATTTTTGGTGTTGGAACGAAAAATAAATAAATAAGTAAAATAAAATGAAATAAACAGAATGTTTCTAAATTAAATACTTATATATTCATTTATTTAGCTAAATATCAATCACTAAGTGACTTTCTCTTTTAATCAAAAAGTTTCTTTTTTTATGATTATAGAGAAATTTAAGGATAAGAGATGAATAAATTGGGAATGAGCGTTCATATCTACGACGAAATACTGTATTGAATTTTAAAACAGACATAAATTAAAACAACTCACTGGCTTTTCTTTTTTTTTAAATTACAGTGCATATAGAAAATTATTATTTTATGTAGTATTATAAAAAAATTTAAAAACATGTATTTTTGGTTTTGGAATCAAATTTAAAATTAACAGTATTTCTCTATGTTAGATACTTATGTATCCATTTATCCACCAGTCACTAAACGTTTACGCACTTTAAACGAATAGGTTCTTCTTGGAGCTATAGAAAAATTTGAGGATAACACGTAACAAAATTGAAAATAAGCAATGATATCCACGACAGATGTTGCATAGAATTTTGAGAGAAAATCTAATTCACAAAAAGAAAAAAAAAAAAGAGAAAAAAAACGCATTTAAGATTTAATATTCAATGAAAAAATAAATAAATAAAGGAGCCGAAGCAGGAAGAAATAAGAGCCGTTCAGTGGTCCTTTTTTTTAAAAAATTACATTCCATATAGATATATACCATTACATAATATATATATATTATAAAAATATATTCTATAAATGTTTAAAAAAATGTATATTTGGTATTAGAATTATATATATATATATATATAAAGAATATATTTTAGCAAGATATTTATTTACCCATTTATGTATCTAAATATTAGTCACTAAATGCCTTTCTCCTTTAAACAAAAAAAAAAAAAAAATTTTAAATTATAATAGAGAGATATGAGGATATCACGTAAATAAACTGAGAAAGAGATTTATATCCAGGACAAATACTTTATAGAACTTTAAAAGAAAAACTTTTGAAAATCTGTATAGTGTAATAAATTTTTCACAATGAATAATGTATTTATGATTTAATATTTGATGAGTAAAATAATAATAAAAAGGTGCGATGTCTGCGTATATTAAAATAAAAATTACATTGGTCATATAAGAATTTAAAAATAAATAAATAAAATAAAGAATTGTGTTATCATAAAAATGTATTATATAAATATTTTTAAAAACGTGTTTTTGGTATAGGAATTAATTAAATAAATAAACAGAATATATCTAAGCTAGATATTTATGGACTTATTTACGTATTTAAATATCAGTCACTAAATGACTCTCTTATTTAAACAAATAGTTTCTTCTTTGAGATTATGTAGAAATTTGAGGATAACACAGAAGTAAATTCACAGTGATTATTCATATCCACAATAAATATTGAATAACTGTTCGGAAAGGAAAACAAATTTACAGAATAAATAACGGATTAAAGATTTAAAATTTGGTGAAAATAATAATAATAATAATAATAATAACAGGGCCCATGCAGGCGTAAATTAAAGCCTTTTAGCAACAGTTTTTTATTTCTTCCATAAATAGCGGGATTTCACAAAATTCAAATTCATTGAAATTGTTGTTTCACAAAATTTCGTTTTCAAAAAATGATCTTTTCCTAAAATTTTTATACTTCAACTCCCTTTTCTGTATTAAATTACTGCTTTGACGCAGTTAAAAAAAAAAAAAAAAAAAAAAAAAAAAAAAACAGATAAAATGAAATAAAATTTATAAATAAATAAATAAAAATAACTTGATATTAAATATACATTTTAATACTGAATGTAATATGTAGTTAATAAAAAAACGGGAGATTTAATCAATTGGTTTTATTTTATTTCTTTATTTAATATAAGTGTAAATCAAGTTAAAGGCAATTTTTTTTTCTTTTCACAAGATGAACCACCAAAATGTATTTAAAAATAAATAAATAAAAATACAAAACTATGCACAAATAATTTCTTCATATCAAACAATGAACAATGTGTTTTATAAATACAAATTACTGAAACTAGTGCTTTAAAATTTATATTGATTTTAAATTCGAATATTATTTGAAACGAATTTAAATTAAATTTAACAAAGAAGTTAAGTATTCTTATCAAGCAAGCACAAAAAAAAAAAAAAAAAAAAAACATGCATGTTATTTATTTTATGCCAAACAATATTATTTAAATACTAAAATAAAATAAAATAAAATAAAATGCTCTGAAATGTATTACTTTTAAGTTCTTATTTCAAATATTTTGATTAAATATACTTTTTTCTTTGAATCTAATAACCTTCGCAAAAATTGCATAACACAATTATAAAGTTACAAAAAGAAAAAAAAAAAGAGTGTTTACTTTTAAAAAACGCTGGCAATAAATAAATTCATTATTGAATATAAGTACTTATACCAAGTAAAAGGGGAAAAAAAAAGAAAGAAAAAATAACTTGGTATATAAATTTTTGTTTTTTAAAAATGTGAACTATATTATTTAAATATTAAATCGAATGTTTTAAAAAAATGTTGCTTTCGAGTCCTGAAATAAAAGATACTTTATGTACTTTTACATTTGAATCTCTTCTTAAATAATGTTCATGTAAATTAAATAATTTTTAAGCATGTATCAGGCTAGTAAATTAATTACATGCATACACAATTACTTTATATTAGACAATGAGCAACAAGTTTTTTAATAATGAAACTGCCCTAAAATATTAAGTATTTTACTTACGAAATTAAAAATATAGAAAAATTTTACATTAAAAAATAAAATAAAATAAAACCTTTGCGATAAATGGATGTGTCTATATATTCTTTCATTAAACAATAAGCAATAATTTATTTAAATACGTGTTAAAAAAATTTAATAAATCTTTTATGTTTTGACATTAAAAAATGTTGAATAAACAAACATTATGATTTAAATTCAAAACCTTAACAAGATATGCATACATAATTCATTGATATTAAACAAGCAATAAGTTATTTAAGTATTATTATTATGTATCAATATATATAAAATTTTAAATGCAAAACCTGAGATAAAATAACATACATGAATTATTTTATATTAAAAATTGAGAAACAAGTTTTAAATTCTTAAATTCAATGTTCTAAAATAATAATAATAATTACTATTATTATTATTATTTTAATGCGAAATATTTTTAAAATATATATTTATTCTTAAATAAATAAATAATAATAATAAAAAGAATGAGAGGAAGTTGCTTACACAATACTTTTATACGAAATAACTGTTAATATATATATAAATATTTTTTTTTTTTTTTTTTTTAATATCAAAAACAATGCTCTAAAATTACATTCATTTTAATTTCTGGATTGAAAAATATTTGAAAATTATATATTTATTCTTGTATGCGAAAGCTGAAAGAAAGAATGCTTATCATTTTATTATTATTATGATAAATGAACAATAATTATTTCAAATATTAAATCAACACTCTAAGAAACCATTATTTTCAAAGCCGAAAAAGAAAAATCATAACACAATTATTCTCATACTAAAAACCATGCTCGCTGATTTCATTATTTGTGAAAAGAATAATAATAATTAATAACACTACTTTTAATTTTTGACATAAAAAAGTTAAATAAAAATTACACTTTTTTAGATATAAAAAAAAATGCAAAAGCTGCATAATTTATTTTTATCCATTCCCAAAACCATGTTAAATATTTTTATGAGTTGTACAAAATTGAAACGAAAATTGAAACGAAAATTGAAAAACGGAACTTACCGAGAGTGGATGCCGGAAAGATATTTTCTAGCGACGCGTTCACAGAGGCAGCTCAAGAAAAAAGCAACTCTGTAGGAAAAAGGGGTGTTTAACGTTATTACTGATCTCGGGTCATCCAATGAGGTGAGTTCGCGCGCTTTTATACGGAGCACAGCGCACTCAATTTGGATTGGTCGCCCACTGATGAGGTCACATAAACACCGGCCGCATTTAGTTGGAAAATTCGATGAAAACTATAAAAGGGTGAGAAAAATGTTCCATAATTTAATTTGAGAAATAGATGTTAAAAAGCATTTCACTAAAGTCAACAAAATTTTAGTTAAAAAGATAACTTTTTTCTTTTATTTATTACTTGGTTAATGGTACTAAAATATAAAGATTTATTAAAAAATGAATAAATAAAAGAGAAAGAAAGAAAGAAGAAAAGAAATTTAAATTAAAGTACTATTAAAGTGACACTGGTAAAGATAAATTGGTGTCACCTAATAAATTTATAAGTATAAAACTTTGAACAAACACCACAAAATGCAATAGCTCGCAACAATTGTTTTGCGTCGAAAGAAGACACAACCCTTCGTCAGGCTGACAACGTAGGCACGAGTGCTGAAACAAAGCAACATTCTTATTTATAAAAATTCAGATTAAGTTTTTATGATAAAACGAACGCATGGGGGTAGCCAAGGGGGTGCAAGCGCACCCTTTTATATCACCGAAGGGAAAATTCATTTCACATTAAGACTAAACTTCGAAAGGAGACATAATTTTATTTCTTTTTTTTTTAAATCTCTAAAAGTCATATCAAAATTTACCAGAGTCATTAAAGAAAGTATGAGTATATAATGAAATATAAATTAAAAAATTCCAGACTTTATTCATTAAGTAATGTTTCGGCTTTTGTTAGTTTGATGTTTATAGTTTATCAAATTTATTAAATGCATAGTATTTTAGGAAAAAAAAATTGTTTAAACGCAGAATGTAAAAGTAAATGTACAAGTTTCTTCAAATGAAATAATTAATGACTGAATAATAAAATATATTCAGTTTAAAATACCGCGATGATAAATATATATTCGATGAAAATATATATGAGTTAATTATAATAAATTTACTTTATGTATGGTAATTTTTACATGGGAACATTAGTTAGCAATTGCTAAAATATAAGGTTTTCTAATGGGGGAAAAAAAACATTAAAAATGCATAATAATAATTCTGATTCAGCACGATGTGTTTGATTAAAAAATTATTTAAGTTCCTAACTTTTAAAAGTAAAATATTCAAATTCTGTTTTCAGTATGGTAAATGAACCTTTAATACACAAGTACAATACCTTTATTTTACTAAATTTATTTATAAGTATAAACTTTAAAGCAAAAATTTTTCTTGGAACGAATTACTTAGAAAAATATAAATTATGCGATTTTCTCCCAAAAAATAATCCAGATTTAAATACGATAATAATAACACTTATTATAATGTCTTTGAATTTATAAATTATTTAAACTATTGTTTTTCAAAAAAATAAAATAAAATTTAGTCTTAATAAAAATATATATAAGTTTAATAAATTTATTTCTGCGTAATACTTTTATCGAATACCGAAATTAGAGCTGAAAAAATCGCAGCAACACCTTTGTACAAGAATTTCAAAATTTTTAATGAAACTTTAACAACAGTGGAGAGTGAAGAGCTTTCAGGCCTTGCAGCGTTCCTAAAATTTTAGGAATTTTAGGAATCATTTTGCTACATTGCCACCACTATTTTAAATGAACACTTATTTACCTAATACTTTAAGATTAAAACCTTGAAGAAAAGAGTTTTTAACAATGGTGGTGGCAGTATAATAAAACGCAGGTAAATTTGTAGGAACGCTGCGAGGCCTGAGCTCTATATTAATGAATCGACCAGTCAATTCCCCATCCTCCAGTTTTCAAAATTCTAATGTATGACTTCCACTATAATTTGCTCAAGAAGACCAAGACAGACCAAGACCAAGCCAAGCTACTCTTCACAGACACAGACTAACTTACTTACCACATCACCCTACCTGACATACATTAAGAAATTAAACAACACCTGAATCTTTTTGACAGATCCGATTATCCCATAGCCCACTACATTCGCAAGGAAAAAAAAAAAAAAAAAAAAAGAAAAAAGTTATTGTAAAGTTCAAAGATGAGTTAAATAGTCAAATCTAAGAATTTGTGGGGCTAAAATCGAAAATGTATAGCTAAATCAGCGAATGAAAAAAAAAAAAAAAAAAAAAAAAAATCAGCCAAATGAGTTACTAAGACATATATTAAAAAGAAAATAAAACATCAAGACTATGAAAATTGCCTTCGACAACAGAAAATTAGCATGGCCAATCAAGTGAAAATCGGTCATGAAAATCATAGACCTTTATACAATACAGCCAAATAAAATATCACTCTCTTACCGTTCGAAAATAAAAGGTTAGAAGACGGCATTCACTCCTTGGCTTACGGCCATTAACAAAATAACAAAATAATTACAAAAATTGTGTGTGTGTGGGGGGGGGGGGGGGGGTGAAAAATTAGAAAAAATGAAAAAAAAAAAAAAAGAGTTAAATAATAATAATAATAAAAAAAAACTGCTAAAGGAGTTTCTAAGGCATATATTAAAAAAAAAAAATAAAACATCAAGACTCTGTAAATTGCCTTCGATAACAGAAAATTAGCATGGCCCATCAAGTGAAAATCTGTCAGGAAAATCATAGACCTTTATACAATACAACCAAATAAAGCATATCTCTTACCATTCGACGACAAAAGGTATTTGTTTAGAAGATGGCGTTCACTCCTTGGCTTATGGTCATTAAGAAATGAATTAGAAAAAATGTGGAAAAAATTAAAAAGTGAAAAATTAAAAAAAAAAAAAAAAAAAAAAAGCATCGGTCAGGAAAATCATAGACCTTTATACAATACAACCAAATAAAGCATCACTCTTACCATTCGACAAAAAAAGATATTTGTTACAAGCATTGCCCTCTCTAGATAGTTATCAGAGGGCAATGTTAGAAGACGGCGTCTACTCCTTGGCTTATGGCTATTAAAAATTTAATTAGAAAAATTGTAAAGGGAAGAAAAAGGGAAAAATGGAAAAAAAATGTGAAAAAAAAAAAAAAAAAAAAAAAAAAAGAAGAAGATAGAAGAAATGAAGGTGGAAGATCTCGGAAAATTGGAAAATCAAAAAGTTAAAAAATCTAAAACAAGAAAGTTGGAACAATTATTTTTAAAAGATCAACAAAAATTGCATCGCATTTTTCTAGAAATGCGACGGGAGGTGGTTGAACCTCACGGAAGAAAAAAAAAAAAATTACCACATTAGTGGTCACGAGGCCTAACATTCAAATAAGAAAATAGAAGCTATGTTGTTCGATTCAAAATCATACTGAAAGTGAGTATATTTCTTTTAAAATAAATAAATAAATAAATAAAAATTGAGAAATTTTTTTTAAGAATTTCATAGAAAAGAAGAATATTTTTTAAGCGCAGAAAAATGTATGTTTGTACAGATTAAAAAAAAAAAAAAAAAAAAAGATCTGTTAGAATATATAGCAGAAAATCATACACACGCACACACTTATCACTATTTTTTTTTTTTTTTTTTTTTTTTTTGTTAATATTGTTTTAATCACTCTAAAACCATTACCTAGTCTTTCACGACAAAGAGATTGTAACAAAATTTTATAAGTTTGCTGTTTTTTTTTTTTTTTTTTTTTGATAATTTCAAAATGAACCCGAGTAAGAATATATTTATTAAAACATGCAATTTTAATGATTTTTTTTTAATTAATAACAGTTAATGACAATTTTTAATGAAATCACACTAATAATCTCTCTTTTTTAATTATCTTCCATAATTATATCTAAAAATATCCTCATTTTTGACACAAAATGAATCCGAGTAAAAATTAGCATGATGTGGCCACGACAAAAGTTTTTCTATGTAATTTTACAGAAAATTCATGTAATAGAAATTATTTTCCATTATAAATGCAGACGATTTTTATCTGACAGAATTATATCACTAAATACCGAAAGAAAATCAGTTTTTTCCCAATATCAGAAGAAATGCGTTTTTCTTTTTTTTTTTTTTCGATAAAAAATGAAAAAAAAAATCGATAACTTTGTTTTAAATTGTTACAGATCTATCTTTCAACTGTTCACTTTAAAGGTACTGACGAGATCTTTCGAAAGATAAGCATATAGAAAATTTACACCCCCAGTGGGTACTTCCCCACTGTGGGAAACGATGCTCTTACATGCACAATTATTTTCCCTAGTTTACTACTACTATTATCAATAATTCATATTAATTTGACAATCACACGTTAAAAATAACTCTCATTAAGTACATTTATACGAAATTTCGTCCTATACAACCATGTTAAAAATTTAGAAAATATAGGATCACAGCACCACCTGTTGAGCGATTGATCCCCAAATCAAATAAGCACCAGTTCATCTCAGGGTCCAAATAAATACCAAGTTTGGTTAAATTTTGTTCGTTGGTTCATGAGATACAGCGCCCACAAAATTTGTGATACACACACAGAGAGACAGACAGACATTTTCTAAAAACAGTCGAACCGTGTTCAGGACATCCCAAAACAAGTAAATTCATCGAAAACTGCAATTCGAAAAATTTCAAGAATCCAGTACTTTCTCTCTCTATATATATATTACATAGTAGAAAGTAATATATTGATTAAAACAACGTCCTTATCTTTTACGCAAACTCATAGTTAAAAACTCATTCTTAAACCCCTCTCATCTTCTACAACAAATGTGAGGAGGCATGGAGGACATGTTAAGAACAGAGTAGGTACGACGCCAAGTAGTATGAGGCTGCACCTGGCGTCGTGAGGAGGCACGGTGTCTCTATGACCCCTCCCATCCTAAAACCTCCAAATTTTCCCTACTAATGTTATAAATTTAATTACTATGCATATGTTAAAACTATTCTGATGAAAGTTATTTTCCCCTACTGTATGTTTTCTAATAAAATATTATAGACCAAAAATCAATGATTGCGTTTAAATAATTTTCATTCATATATTTGAATGATTTCAAATTGCAAAATCAAGATCACATATCATTGATTAACAACTTTCTGACTCAAAATATTCATATTTTGTAAGTATGAGTGATCAGAAAATCCATTTAAACTTAACATCAGTGTAATTTCTAATAAAACATTAAATAATGCATTAAAAAGTCTCGATTTTTCTGTGAATCATCAAACTTTTTGTAAACGGATTTATTTAAAAAAAAAAAAAAAATGTAAATAAATAAATTTAAATACACGTTTAACAGATATGCATACATGTTTATTATAATAAATTTACTTATTTTTTGTTTATATTTAAGGAAAAAATTTTAAACTCCTTTTGAAAAAGACTACTTAGCAAATCTTGAATTTGAAGTTTTCTCCCAAAACAAATTTATATTGAGATGTCCTAATGTAATATTCTCCTTCACTATACTTGTACAGGCACAAACACACGCACACACACACACACAGATTACTTTTATTCTTATGGACATTAATGTATTTTAATATCATTACACACACATACATTATACATATAATTACAAACATTCAGACGTTTCAACTGCTCAAAAATATTGCTGACAGAAGCTTCAATACGTTTAACTTATCTAACTTCCTATTCTTTTTTCTAATCTCTTTTTACTTTAATTAATTTATTTTTTATGTTTATTTATCTTTTACCGTCGTATAAAACTCAATTTATAATTTTATAAGCCGTTTACAAGTTTAAATAAGTTATTTATCTGACTTATCTCTATGAATAATTTAACATCATTTGATTTATTTACAAGCAACGACAAAAAATAAGGTTAAAAAATCCATTGCTTATTCGCATCTTTTCTATAGTTTAGACAAAAAAAGAAAAAAATTATTTGAGGCAGCATCAAATAGAGAGAAACAAACGAAATGAGCATGTTTAAAAACAATTTTGTAGTTATACTTTTGAAATTTCCTCTGAGACTTAAAGAAGGAAACGTTTAAATATTTTTAAAAATATAAATATATACATTTAAAATTAATAACTGTCTTTCTTTCTTTCTTTCTTTTTTTTTTTTTTTTTTTTCAGAGAGAGAGGGGTAAAAGGACATAAATTACCTAACGTCGGAGAGGTTTTCTTGTTGAGACTCAAACGTTTTGTTATCTGTTGGCATATACTCTAATAACAAAATAAGTCGCACACTTTCCAATTTACATGTTTTGTCAGATATTCGAAGAAATGATTTATTAATACACTTTCAACTTCAAGAAGAAAAATACATGTTATACCGCATGTATTTCAGGGAAATTTTTGTCCCGAAGGCAAGATATGATCCAGTAACAAATTAACGAAAAAAAAAAAAAAAAAATATATATATATATATATATATAGTTATCCCCCTATGATAAATAATGCTTAAATGCATTGTGGCCGTAGAATATTATTATGATAATTTTCTTTAATTAGACATATTAGTTTGTAAGAGGGTAAAATTTCATTGACAGCATTAAAAATGCCTTATATATTACGTACATATATTGAAAACTTTTTCAAACATTGCAGCAGATGTAGCCAGGTATCACATGAAGAAGTAGAAAAATTGAATAAACATGACGAAAAAATGAGCAAACTGCGATTGAAACATACAACATCATTACTTTATCAAGGGCATAGAACGAATGTTGCATGCAAATAGGGTGATATTTCTATAGGGCTGTATGCAAACTGCGAAACATTTACAGCATGCTATGCCCTATATTCACCCATATGACATTAAATTAATTGAAACACAAAGAGAAAGAAGAAAAAAATCATGTGAGAAATACACTTTTTATCAACAATCACCAATAACTGAATAATAAAATTATTACTAAGATAAATTAATAAAACCAAAACCAGTACTCACTAACAACTGCAAATCACACAGAAAAAACACCTCAAACACCTATGCCATGAGACGCCATAAGGAGGCTGAATACAGTTAAATCTACAGTTAATTTCAGACGTATTTATCTATCTAACTAATAAGTAAATAAAATTTAGTTTAAATGTTTCTGCTTATTTTAATATCTAATAAACCTTAAATTTAGAATTTATTTGATTAATTTATATATATATATATATATATATATAGTTGCATACAAAAGTTTCGGGACAAACTAATAACTAATTTTAACCAATAGCTTTTGAATAAATAAAGATAAAAAGAAATTAAATATTGTACCATAAACTTTATCAAACATATATTCGAAATATATAACAAGTAAATTTTTACGATGAAGGGATTTCCATATATAACGAAATACATATAAATCCATTCAGCAAAAGTTTCGGGCAAGCAATTAAAAGTTCACAGTGACATTATTGCCCCGAAGTGACTGGTCCATTTAAGACGAAACACGACTATATAGAAGAATTTTAAAACAGGAATAAACTACTACGTCAGAAACGCCAAAGAAAAATTATTGAGGTGCATACAGCTGTTTCGGTAGCCTAAAGCGTACCGTCTTCAGTGCAAAAAGAATTCTGAATCTGGAGAAGTACTAGTACTTCTCCAGAGAAGTACGAGGAGTAGTACGAGTACTTCTCCAGATTCAGAATTCTTTTTGCACTGAAGACGGAACGCTTTAGGCTACCGAAACAGCTGTATGCACCTCAATAATTTTTCTTTGGCGTTTCTGACGTAGTAGTTTATTCCTGTTTTAATATTCCAACGCCAAGTCTCCTGCTATTATATAGAAGAATCTCGAGTTTGTTTACATTTGTGTGTCAGTCTAGCTTCATGGTCAGTACTGTGAAGTCATGATGCCGAAGTGCACTCATTTGCAGGTCTGTGAAAATGTCATTTAATTACACCAGGATTAACGAAGGAAAGAAACAAACACTTTGGCAGAGAAATCAGTATCTGAATGACCCCGAAAAATGACTAAGTCAGTTGATAAAGTTATTGAAAGAAAGGCAATTGTAATTCAAAAATGAATGCTTCAATTATATCGCATGATTTACTGGAGGAAAACTTGGTTAATGTTAGTCGTAGTACTATTTGGCGTAGATTAAACCAAGTTGGACATTTTAGATGGGTCAAAGCAAAAATATGTTGAATAGGACAAAGAATAAGAAAGCAAGATTAGAATTTGCTAAAGCACACGGATATAGGACAGTCGAAGACTTTAAAAAAAAAAAAAAAAAAAAAAAAAAAAAAAAAAAAAACTGTTATTTTCAGACGAAACAAATATTATTATTTTTTATTTTATTTTAAGTAAACTGGAGTGTAAAGGTTGATACTTTTATATACCAACTATGTGAAAAATAGCAGAGCCGGATTTGAGAAATGCCTAGCTGGTTGTGAGTCAGGGTAGCTCAGTGGTAGAGCATCCGTGCGTTAAGCGGAGGTGCCCGGGTTCTATTCCCGGCTCTGCTATTTTCCGCATAGTTAGTATATAAAAATATCAATCTTTACACTCCAATTTACTTAAAATAAATATTCACGGTTGGTGAATTCATAAATAAAAGCTTAATCTTTTTGAAAATGACGGAAAGAGATATATTCGACAATCATAGAAAATGATATGATATGATTTCAGATATCAAATGTTGACTGTAAAACATGGAAGAGGAACCATCATGGCGTGGGGAGCTTTTCCGTATAAAGGCGTTGGTTCTTTAATGATAATAGAAGGCACTGTGGACAAAGTTATATATGAAAAAAATCTTAACGGAATGAATGCTTCCCTATGCGCTCCTAAATATGCCATAAGGGTGGAATTTACAACAATATAATGACCCCAAACTTCGATTTGGACTCGTTCAAGACTTTCTAACGGCAAAAAATCGTATCCTTGAATGGTCAGGTCAATCTCCTGATTTAAATCCCATTGAACATTTATGGGTAGAGCTAAGAGTAGAAGATATTAATTCTTCAAATAAGAAGGATTTTTGGAAAATGTTTAAGAGAAATGGTAAAAAATTGACCATGCAAGGCCGATAGAGCCGATGCCTCATCGATGTTATGCTGTGATAGCTTCAAAGGACATTCCAACAAGATATTAATATTATTTGACCTTCCGGTGTGCTAGAAATAATATTATTTGCTATTGAGGAAGTTTGTTTTTCATAAATTTGTTTGGTCCGAAACTTTTGATCCCATAAATTTTATGTGCTTTGTTATATTTTAATATTTTTTTGTTGAAAGGGATGAACGGTACACAAGTGATTTCAAATAGCCTTACAACCTGAAATCGGCTTTTTTTTTTTTTTTTTTTTTTTGCTTCTAAACAAAACACGACGTCTTTTTTATCCATTTCTTGCAAACCACACATCTTTTATCTTTAATCCTTCGTTTTTATAGAATTTTAAAGTTTTAACGAATTTTTGGCTCATCCGATATACTCGTATATATATATACAGTAGAACCTCGATTATCCGAAACTCTCTGTTAATAGAAGTCGGTTTCTTCTTCACATTTTTTTTTCACTTTCTACTATCATCCAAAATTTTCTCTTAACAAACATGGATTTTTTAAGTTTTTTTTTTTTTTTTTTTTTTTTTTTTCCACATTCCTTTTGTATTCAAGCCATCCTTTCCAAACTACGAGTGCTGATAAATATTTTAGATGATTATTGATGAATTCTCGATTATCCGAAAATTTCGATTATCCGAAGTAAGTTCGCTCCCAATTACTTCGGATAATCGAGGTTCTACTGTATACATGACATGTTGTTATCTATACATGACATGTTGTGGTTTAAAAGTAATGCCATGCTATTTTTAGAAAACTTTACCTAGTACAGCACAGATATGATACTGCAATAAAAATGTAAAATTTTTAAATATCTGAAAGAATATGATAATTCTTTTAAACAACAATATTGAACAACGCATTTTTGTGTGCATAATTTATTAACTAAAGTGTAAAGTTATTCTTAAAAAAAAAAAAAAAATTAAGAACCCCCCTCCCCCTTAAGTCTTCACGAAAGCCCATCAAGTGTATTTCATAACGTCTAAGTTAGAAATTTCACAAATACGTCCATTTACTAAATATAGAAGTACCGCGCCAGTGGTAAAATAAAACAAAATGAAATAAAATGAATAATCCAGAATTTCTTGAAAAATTTGGTATAAATATTTATGAGTTGTATGGAAGTATTTGTTCTATTATATAGTTTTTGTTGTTGATATGCTAAGATATACAAAAATATTTTGTACCAGTACAATGTTTCGGTGATATTCCTTTTGGGTGCATTTTAACTTGGTTACACTGCAAAAAAAATTTATTCTTAAGGTGCATTAAAAGAATTTTTCTATAAAAAAATTCTGTACAGGAAAATAATAATTTCTTTACATGGATACACAAAAGCATGGCGATAGGTTTTGAATTATGCACAGCAATTATTAAATGTATATTTTCGATAGTGGAATATTCACATAGGGTGAAGAATGCAAAAATTGAACACTGGATGGGGCGGAAGTCATTTATTTAAATGTATTTCTTTATTAAACTGATGACGGTACGCCAAATGCTACCGAAACAGCTGTCTACTACTTTTTAATTTTTTCCTTTGGCGTTCAAGACATTTATTTTGCCTGTGCTTATGTATCTTTAATCTTGCTAATGTGTTCGAATGTTGGAACCATTTTGACCCAAAATCCTCATTCATGATTTTTTATATGTCAAATCCTTCCTTAAAAAAATGGAATCGTTATATTAACTTAGTTAATCCTTTCAACGCCACTGGGACATGGATTGATCCCAAAGATATTTTTAAATCACCCAATGTGATAAATAAGGGTGAAATTTGTTGGAGTGCACGTCCCACTGACTTTCATGATTACATTCATATATTAGCGTAATTTTAAGTATTTTCATGTATACATTTTCAAAAGTATTGAAAAAAATAATTTAGAACTAAGGAATTGGACTTTTCACTATATTTTTTATTGTTATATCAACTCTTCTGGGACACATGTATGTCATCTAGAAAGAAAAGTGGAACATATATGCCCTACTTCAACAAATGCCAATACAGTTAATTTTTGTTTTTATTTTGGCAGATTATTGCTATAGCTGCTTCGTTTTACCTACTAAAGCCTAATTTACCTTATTTTTGAAAAGGAAGAAACTGGTAGTGAAAGGTTTAAAAAGCAGAAAATGAAAGTGTAAATAGATATTGCTTCTGTATGGACTCCACTTCATCTTTTAGGGGAAAAAAAGGTTTATTTCGAACAACCAAATCGAACACAACAGCAGCGTTTAATCAAATATATATTTCTACTTGTTTTGAAATTCTCATGACTACTTGATAGAATAAGTGCTCTAGTGATTGACATTTATGGAAGAATTTCTGATGTTTTTAATGTTTTAGTCATCAGAAACTATTTTTGGAAATCTTAACTTAATATATATATGAAAGACTTGCAGAATCACATATATGTTAAAATATATGCATTTGATAATTATTATTATTACTTTCTTCTATCTTCAATAGAAGAAAGTATTGGATTCGTAAAAATTTTCGATTTCGAGTTTTTGATGGATTTACACGTTTTGAGAGCTGTAGAACACGATTTTACCATTTTTAGAAAATGTCTGTCTGTCTGTCTGTGTGTGTGTGACAAAATTTTGTGGCAACTGTATCTCTGAAACTACTGCACAGAATTTCATACAAATTGGTATTTAGTTGCACCTTGACATAAATTAGTGCCTATCAACTTTTGGTAAAAATCGTCTTACAGGTTGCGTTGCCATCCTGCTTTTTCTAAATTTTTAACAGGGTGATGTAGGGCAAAAATTTTCAAGATGGATATCTTTCGAAAGGTCTCGTCAGTACCTTTAAAACAAATGGTTGAACTATAAATCTGTGATAATTTAAAACAAAGTTATCGATTTTTTTTACTTTTTACGAAAAAAAACTTAGAAAAAAAATCTTTTTTTTTTTTTTTTTTTTTTTTTTTCTTCCCTTAATTTTATCAAACTTCCACGGTTTCCGTGTTCTGACAAACTTAAACTATATAATTTTTGCTTTTTCCCCCTAATTTTGTCAAAGTCGTACGGTTTCCGTGTCTTGACAAACTTTAACATATTTTTGCATTTTTCCCCTAATTTTGTCAAAGTACCACGGTTTCCGTGTTTTGAAAAACTTTAACAATTTTTCACATTTTACCCAAAATTTTGTCAAAGTCCCACTTTTTTTTTTTTTCTCTCCCCTTAATTCTATCAAACTCCCACGGTTTCCGTGTTCTGACAAACTTAGACAAATTTTTGCATTTCCCCCCCAATTTTGTCAAAGTCCCACGGTTTCCGTGTTTTGATAAACTTAGAATAATTTTCACATTTTACCCAAAATTTTGTCAAAGTCCCACTTTTTTTTTTTTTTCTTTTTTTATTATTGTTACTGAGTGAATTTGTATAGAAAATATAGAAGAAAATCTCGTGGTGGCCACAACATACTAGTTAACTCTGTTTTCATGAATTTTTATTTTACACCCACTTAATGTTCCAGTATTTGACACTGCCAGTTTTTCATTTTACCAGTAATTAGCATCCTATGCTCCAGTGTTTGACACTGCTAGTTTTTCATTTTACTAGTTATTCGCACCTTATACTTCAGTGTTTGACATACAATGCTAAAATTCTTATATGTAAAACTTGTGTTTTTATTTTTATTTTTTTCTTATTTATTAATTATCTCGGGAAAGATGTCAATTACTGGAGCATGTCAGTCACTGGAGCCCCTATCCTATATAGAATTTTTCAATAATGAAAAAATTTGATTATATTTTTAATTCGATTATCTCTAAAGGAATTTTCATTTGTTTATCCTTAACCAAACACATATTTCAACTTGTTATAAACTGCTTGTCATTACGTGGTGTATAACTTTATAATTTCGAGTAATTTGTTTATAGTTTTAACAAGAATTGTCTTAAAAAGATTTTTTTTTTTTAAATCTATTTTTAATCAAATACTATATATTTCGACTTCTTTGAAATTCTTTAACATTAGAAGGTGTATAATATATTTTAACAACGAAAAATATTTTAACCCTCTCGCTGCGCATCCCGCGATTTCCACGGGGATGCGTTTTTGCCGTCTATTTAAGTGTGCAACCCGCTCTTTCCCCGTTCATGGTTTCATTTCGGCTTTTCTGTAATGTTTAATTGTTTATTTAGATGTCGACTAACAGATGGCGTTAGTTGTCCACGTTTCTGCGAAATATAAAAAGAATTTTTTTTAGCATTTTGCGCGCGCTTTTCAGAGCTCAAAGATGTCTGGCAGGAAGCGTTTCGCGAGTGATATAACCTATGTTCCTGACGATATTTCCGACACTGACAGTAGTTCTGACTCTGATTCCGAGTATATTGATGATATTTATAGCGGAACTGATGAAAATTTCGAGGATTGCGAGGTCGGACTTTGCCTCGAGCCTTGTTTCGAAATTTATCATACAAAACTTCATTTCTAATAAATGTTTTGTAAGTATTTTGAATATTTTCTTTAGTATATACTTTTTACCTTTGTATTTTATAAAATAAATCATAATTTAACCAAAATTCATTTTCAAAATTTTGCTTTTATATCATTATTCTTCAATTTCAATATTCTGACAACTTTTTTCTATGATCTAATTCTATATTGAAAAAAAAACTCTTTTACAAAAAATTTTTGTATATTTTAAGTCTAAAATATATGTAGATTTGAAATATGTAATAAAAAAAATACACAATTTTTGAACCTATTTTGATAAAAAAAATACGCAGCGAGAGGCTTAACCGATTTCTGTATAGTGTTGATTTAAATTGCTTGTATTATTATTATTTTTTTTTTTCTATATTTAATCAGATACATCTTTGAGTTCCTTATGAGAAAAACGAGTTTAACGTTTTGTATTTATGAAAAATTAGTTTATATTCTTGACTCGAAATTCCTTTAACCCCTTAACGCGCGGTGTCCTCGCTGCAAGGACGCAAAATTTAAGATCCAGCTGCAAAAATTCATCCCGGAAATTTCTTAGCAAAAATTCACGTTTATAACATATCAGAAAAGGCCGGTTTTTTAAACCTTAAAATTTAAAACTTCTTTTAGTTTAATTTAGTTCATGAATTCCGGTGGCAGTATAATTTAAATTTAACAAATTGTCTTGCGCCGGAAAGGGTTAATAGATTTTTTTTTTTTTTTAGCATGTATGTATCCTTAATCAGAGTTAAACTAGTAGATCTGCAGATCAGGTGCCTCAATGTCCTATTTGCATCACACATTATTCAACAGATAATTTTTATTTATTTATTATATAATACATATATAGATTTTAATTACTTATTAATAAAAGTGTATTTGTATAAAAAAGGCTCCAAAGGCAGCACTAAAAATTATACAAAAATATATAATTTTGAAAATATGTAGAAACTTGAAGACAAGTGGGCGTGGATAACAAGAAAAAACGTTAAAAAAGTAACGAATTATAGTAACGAAGAACAATTATAAAAACAACACTACATGTGAAAAATACCCTTCCGCTTCCGCTTCAGTGGGTGGGAGCAGCAGAACAGACAATAAAGTAAATTGAAAGAGGCCTAACAGGTTTCGGAAACATGGCAAAACTAGCATACTCCCAACAAGCTGTTTGTTGGGAGTATGCTAGTTTCGCCATGTTTCCGAAACCTGTTGGGCCTCTTTCAATTTACTTTATTGTCTGTTGCTTGTTGGGAGTATGCTAGTTTCGCCATGTTTCCGAAACCTGTTAGGCCTCTTCCAATTTACTTAATTGTCTGTTCTGCTGCTCCCACCTACTGAAGAGGAAGCGGAAGGGTGTTTTTCATATGTAGTGTTGTTTTTACAATTGTTCTTCGTTACTATAATTCGTTACTTTTTTAACGTTTTTTCTTGTTAACCACGCCCACTTGTCTTCAAGTTTCTACCTATTTTCAAAATTATATATATATATATATAGACTCGATTGCCTTCTTACATAAACAGAAAAGTTTCTGTTTTTGTAGGACAAAAAATAACACCAAACGAAAATTATACACCATAAACGAAAAATATACACCAATACATCTAAAACGAAAAACATTAATTTAATATTTATCTGTTATGGATAGCAACGAAAATATAAGAAGGATAACCATTCGACCACGCGGTTACGGACAAATTGCGTAATGCAACTTTGATACTATCGCAATTGTTACGAATTCTTTTAATTCTAACAATTTAGGAAAACGAAAATTTTTCAAAACGTTCACACAAATATATTATAACTAGTTAGTTAAACTTATAACTTTAAAATCGAAATTTAACTTTTTATCATAAAGACTAATCCATTTGAGCGATCTCCCTGATGATAGCCTCAATGATTTTCGGGTTAATTATCTTTCTGGTTTTATTGTTATTTTTCTGTTAATATACAATATTATTTAATTTTTACTTAGGTTTAAATATTTTATAATTGCTGCATTTTGTTGCGCATTTCATATGAAAATTATGATTTAATTTTGTTTATTTTATTAATTTTTGGTTGTTTAACCTTTTGATATTTTATCCTCTTCATATATCGTTAATCTGATATATATTAGTTCCCCATCATACTATAGGTATGGAAAACTTAGGTAATCGTGAAATTTTTCGACCTCGGTTTTTTTATCTTTTTACACGTTTTCAGGTATGAGGAATCCAAAAATAACAAAATTTGTTTGGTGTCCGGCTGTAGGGTGTCTGTTAGTTGGTTAGTCCGTTAGTGAATTTGTTAGTGAGTTTATTTGTCTGTGTACACGATATCTCAAGAACAAATAGTCGCAGAGAAGTCAGATCAGTTTTAAAATATTACTTCCGACACTGACAAGAACCCTATTCATTTGCAACATTCGAATTAAAAAACTTCGTAAGTTATTATAAATTTACGATTTTCTTAACATTACGATTTTCTTAACATTTCACATTTTTACTGTAATGATGTCAAGACAGTTTTAAAATATCAGTTTTAAATTTGGAATGAACATCATTAACTATAAACAAGCTACTTTGAAAGTTTCACAAGTTATTTGGAATTTACGAATTTCTTAACATGGCAGAATAGGGCAAAATTTCACATAAACGTTAATTTTGAGGGATATTTTCATCGCAAAGATGTCAGACCACCTTTGAGATATTATTAAGGGCACTGGCATGAATATTATGGAGTATGAATTTTCCAATATAAAAATTTCGTAAGTTAGTGGAAATTTACGAATTTTCTAACATGGCAGAATAGAGCAAAATTTCACATAAACGTAGATTTTGAGGGATATTTTTATCGTAAAGATATCAGACCACTTTTGAAATATTATTTAGGACACTGGCATGAATATTATTGACTATGAATTTTCCAATAAAAAAATTTCGTAAGTTAGTGAAAATTTACGAATTTCTTAACGTGGCAGAATAGAGCAAAATTTTCACATAAACGTCGATTTTGAGGGATATTTTCATCGTAAAGATGTGAGGCCGTCTTTTAAATATTATTTCTCTATCGCGAATTTTCTTAATACAGGATGTCTACCAACACAATTTCTTCCATGACTTTTCCACAATATAATTATATGATAACTTTTATAGTACGTTTCCATGACTAATTATGTATAATTAATCATGGATACATACTAGAAACTATCGAAAAGAAAGAAATTGCGTCGGTTGATTTGTGCTGACAAAATGTATAGATTTTTTTCAGTCTGTTGGTGTGCACTGACAAAAATTTATACATGATTATGAAAAACTGCTTCATTTTCGATTACAGTGAACAAAAAAAAGCCCATATGTGTCGGTTAAAATTATCAAATAAAAGTTTGCTAACATTATTTTTGTAGACCTATGATTAATTTTCATTAATATCTTAATTAATTATAATGTGAATTTTAACTTTTATATGACATTTCTCATCTACAAATAACATTATAGGAAATAGTAACTTTTGCAGTATGAAATTCATAATTGTAGGTTTTTTATTCTTTTGAAAATATACTGTTGCTTTAATCAAATACATATTTCAATTTTTTATGAACTGCTTATTATTACAAGGTATAGAACGTTGAGTGGAGTTGGATAGATATTGAGTTGTAATGTAGACGTTTGTCAATTTGCAAATTTTAAATTATCATTGCAAACTGACATGCAAAAAATAACAGTTTAAGTAATTTTTAAAAAAATCTTTAATTTTCAATCAATTTAAATGATTTTTAGATTGCAAACTCATAATCCCTATTTAAAACTATTTTTTAATTTTTGTAAAAGAATGTGTTGAAAATTCACAATTTTTTTTTTTTTTAAAAAAGGCGTTTTTATACTTCAATCCACAAAAACCATGTGATTCTGGATTGTGGAGAACACGGATTTCGTGGATTCGAATCCAAGAAAATCATGTGATAGTCTAGCATCACTTAAAAATTGGAAAATTACTGGTTACTGATTTTGTGTAACATGATTTAGAACATGGTAGATTGGCAACTCGCAAATTTTCAAACACAAATTAACCTGAAAAAAATACATTCTTCTTATTATTTTTAAATTATCAATGCAATGTGGCTTAAAAAACATATTTTAATTCATTTGAAAAAAAAAAAAAAAAAAAAAAAAAAAACAGTGTTAAAACCATTCCGATTAAATCGGTATTCTATTAATAATAATAATAATAATAATCACATTGAAATCGGTCTGCTCGTTTTAAAGTTACAATACCATAGACAAAGAGACAGACAAAGGCTTTCTTCAAACTTATAACACTTCTCGGGGATTAAAAATATTTTTTTTTTCTTCAGGGCTTTGACATTTAATTTTTTAACACGCTTTTATTAGCTTCACCTGTATGTATGTTTGTAACCGCTCTGGGAGCAAACAAAAAATCTATATCGTAAAAAAAGACTTTCCATACGTGAACGCTGTGGCTGTGAGGTAAAGCTCCGGGCTACGAACCTAAAGGTATAACGTTCGAGCCCAGTCAGGGATGATTTTTTTAAATGTTTTTTGTTTAATTCTAAATTATTTATTTATTAAAGATTTAAAAGTATGTAAATATTATGGCGTATCAATCACTTGATTTTTTCTTACCCTGCATTTTAATACTATAAAGATAGATATTTTGTGCTTTTTGGTTCACATTTCAATAAAAGCGTGCTCTTCAATTTTTTTAAAGTATAATTTTATTATTTATTATTATAAAGATGATTTCATCTGGTAAGTCATTATTTCATTTGGTGCTCGCGCTTTACAAATTTTTACTTACTTTCATCTCAATTTTTAGTTTATTTCATTTATTTTAGAGGCTAAGAAATTTCCATATGCAAAATTAAGTTTATCAGACCCACTAAAATTTTCGAATACTTATACAAAATTTTAATGCTACATGTAAAATTGCTACAATTTAAGTTTTACTGAAGTTTCTTAAATGTAGATGTATATCCGATTTGTTGCTTTTGTTTTCAAATACAAAGGTGCTCTCAAATTAACCTTTTAAAGTATTCGTCTAAATTATAGCTTCACTACTCTCCACAATTCCGACGTCATCCTCTTTCAAACGTTCATCCCATACCCGCCCAATCCTTGTTAACTATCCAATTTAGATAATGCCGTTTTCGTTCATTTTGATCAAACCATTCATTTAATGATTTAAGTGTTATTGAGGTCTTTCTTCGGAAAACGAAAATAGTTTGATTTCTGAAACAAATGGAGTTTTTCTTGCTTGTGAATTTCAGAAAAAGTTAAGAAATTAATCTTGAATCGAAATCCAACTGATGCACATAAAAGCGAAAGGATTTCTAAGGAAAATCTGAAGAAATTACGTTGAACTTATCATTTTTGAAAAATGAATGATTTTTCTGAGTATTTCGATACATATTTTGCCAAATTATTTTGACTATCTTTTTTTTTAAGATTAAAAACTAATTAAAGTTTAAAATTATAAAACATTTCACGTAATAAATAAATAAAAGGTATAAATAATATAAAAGGTAACAAAACCACTTTAAAACACGTATATACAATATTTTTATGATAGCGAAAAGCTTTGTGTAGTTTTTAATAAAAATATTGTATATACGTGTTTTAAAGTGGTTTTGTTACCTTTTATATCTTTTTTTTATTTATTTATTTATTTATTTATTTAATTATTCATTTTCAATTTTGTTCTGGTAAAATTACAAATACAGGGTTGTACAAACTTATTTGTAGATTTTAAAAATATATAATTCGATATGCAGATAGCTTTTACACTTAATATTTTCTATAAAATTAACAATCTGACGTGTCACTCACACGACTTTCTCTTACCCTACATTTCAATAATATAAAGACAGATTACAGATATAGTTCTGCGGCACAGGCCTCTCCTGTCCACAAATTATTATACACATAGAACAGTGAAGCTAAAACCCAAACCGGAGCGAGAGTAGCACCATTAGTGTCAATAGCACGGATTAAAAGAGAGGAAACTCCACATGTGTTAGGTCTACATGATAAGCATATTTGATCGAAAATTGTTCTTCTATTTTGTGAGCAGTTAGTAACAGGTTAGTAAGTGAAGTTTCTTTTTTCTTCACTTTCTATTATTTTTTAATTCACAAAATCATACTCAAAATATTCACAACTATTCTTCTAAAATGTTAAATTAATTTTTATACTGTTTAAACATATATTTTTTTGAACACATTCATATTCAAATACAAATTAAAATTACAAACTGTACTTTTGAAATAGCAGTATGAAATCGTTAAATATTTAACTGTACTTCGATTAAATAGTACAAAATGCTTTAAAATGAAAAAAAAAATTATACAGACACGACATTATTTCATTATTTAAAACATGAAAATCTGACATTGACAGATTTTAATTTAGTGCCAGAGGCCTACTGCTAAACTTGTTAATATCGACAAATTCTTCTTTAGTTAATTCGTGACGATCTAAATTCCATGATAAAGTTTTCATTAAATCAAACCAATGTGTTTCAGCTGCAGATATTGTAACAAATACGTTGGAAGTCCAAGCTGTCTTATAGCCGCAAAGCAACGTTTTTTCTCTTTTTCCCAATGAGGGGGAGGTGTGCCTTGGGGGGGACTCATGTCAAAGGTGTGCCTTGGAGGGGGGGGGGGACTCGTTACATTAATGTAAAAGAAATAGCCCAACATATTGGTTCAGTACGTTCGAAAGCATTGCTATATTTTTCATGTGTTTACTTACGGGTTGTGGCAAACTACCATCATTTACTTCGCATGGAAGTAAATGCTGGTGGATGAGTATAAAAAATTGCTAATTGTATCCAGCGATAACCAATACATTAATGCAAGTTCTCACACCAAGCATCAGTTAATTCCAAACACAACAGGGAACTGAGGCATATGTTCATAATATCGAACGATTTGTTACATAAAGAAATGCAATAATGAACATACTTCTTCCAGTAAGGAAGCTTTGTACCAACGTTTATTAAGAGCTTACTTACAGTCTTAGTAACTGCGACTGTAAGTAAGCTCTTAATATACAACTTCTCTATATATAAGCTCTTAATATACAACTTAATATACAGTTGTCGACCACAACTGTTGTTGTCGACAAATCACTTACCAAACCTTATTTATAAAAATCCTCTGTCTTTTAGTCGGCATAAAGTAACTAAAAAATAGGTCCATTTTTACAATACTTTGTCAGAAGCATCTGCATGTTGTTGTGAACTCATCTGCTGTGGTTGCAAATTTTAAAGTTCATATAACAATGCACTTAAACGTAGTCCATGTATTGTATTTAACAGTATATGTATCATTTAACAACGTCTTATTACACTGAAATTTACAATAATTTGCGAATACTGCTATTATTTCACACATTTAAAAATATAATAAATATTTCACCGTTTTTTGCGACCATATCGGATTTTTGGTAGATGCTATCAACTCAGTACTAGCAAAATCACATTTCTTAACCCAGAAAATTTAATATTCGACACTAAAAACATCTGTTTATCATTAAAACAACCGAAAATACAGCCATTTACATAAAACAATAATGCCTATTGCCAGCCATTTTGTTTTTACCGGAAATACCTAAAATGAGTTTCCGATCCAAGTGCTTCTGGTTGTGCAGTAACTGCAGCTTAATAAATTCACTGGTTAATAAAATCAGCCGCTTAATCTGATCAAAGTGCCAGGACCGGAATCAAATAAATACAAACTACTTTTAAAACCGCCGCTTAATAAAATCAGCATCCCCGGTTAATAAACTCAAAAATATCATTTATGCGCATTAAAAACTTTTTTATTTATATTATGATTTTTTTTTTTTTTTTTTTTTTTTTTTTTAAGAATTAGAAAAAGAAATTAAAGCACAACAAACCCTCCGTTATCTCTCCATTGTCGAAGATTTTACACTTGCAACACAGTTACAAACGCCCCATAACTTATCTCCGTAACAATTTCAAGGAACGTTTTCTTCAAAACACAACAAATTTCATTTGAAATCATATATTTTTTTTACGTTTCTAATTATTAAAAGGCAATTCCTAATTCTTATTTTGAAATTACTATAATTCATGAGGTTTAAGCAGAAAGATTTTAAATTTATAAGAACAGTGTGAACTTTTGGTAAAGTAACGATGATTTTCCTCAAACGAAAGTGTATGGGAACTTGGAATGCGTTTAATTTACTAATATCAAAGAAACAATTAATTAATTATCTGTAAAAAATTAATTAATTAATATTATTAATTCCATTATTCGTTACCTTTTGAAGTTTCTTTTCAAATTCAGCGAAGTAATACCTTTTTCCTTAAGTGCAGGAACGTTCGCCGGATATAAAAATCAGCTGCTTAGTAAAATAATTTTGGCTCAGAACGAATGTGATTTTTGTAGTTTCTTTCTACGTGTTTCAAACATGAGCTCCATCAGATTTAGTGCTTTTATCACCAACTAAACAATTACTTGTTAATTTCGCTCTTAACGGACGTACTATGTTAGTAATACTTACTAATAAAGTAAACTAGATTTTTTAAGTTATCGTTTTTATTAATATTTAAATTAAAACGATTTACTTTTTAAAAATCCAACAAGAACTTTCGTATTCCCTGTAAATAAATCTGTTGTAATATTAAATTATTAATAGTTGTTAATAAAGTAGTAAAGTTAGGAGAAGATTTCGTAAGAAGTTCGCAAATCGGAGTTGCAAGGAACCCTAGTTCGGCTAAGAGTCATTACTCTACTTAAAAAGGTATTCTACGAGTTTAAAGTAAGGGTTTCAGATTTTGCGATATATAGCAGGAAGGAAGAAATAGAATAAGGTGACCATATTTTCAAACACTGATTTGAAGACAAATTACCGTTTGTCCCCAAATCGAAGTAAATTTCGAGGACTTTGAAAACTCTATTTGGGGACTTTTTCGAGGACACGATAGACCAATATCTATATGCATTATTAATAAAAAGAACTCTGATTTATACATTACAAAATGCTTTGAATCACTTTTTTCTATGAAAAATTGCTGAGCCTAAGGTAAGTTTATGCAAATTAAACTATCCCAGCATTATTAAAATAATCAAGTCTATAGAACCCATTTACACTTTATTATGATGATAGGAGAAAACACAAAATAGCACCATTTCATTTTAATCTTCAGAATCCCCACTCCCTGAAATGCAGAAATTATTCCCGATTATATAACTACAAGAAATAATTTCATTAAGCAAATTTTATTTTTCACTTAACATAAATCGGGCAAGATAGAATTTATATACTGATTAGTAGTGCATGATTCTTTCTCTGCTCATGAAGTATGAGGGTCTTTATTTCAAAGTTCCGTTGATTTTCAAGATTATCCAATTATTAGACTGCGATTTTGATTGGATTGGAATAGATGGGTTTTACGTCTCATTAGTGCTGTACAATGGGCAATTGGCGACAGTCTAGCACTTACCCCCAGAGGTAGTCCGGAGACATGCCATCACAATTTTGATCCTCCACGGAATGGACTGTGATTTTGAAAGAAATACACGCAAATATTTAAATTTGGGGACATTTAGCGTCCCCGAGTAGTCAAAGAATTTTTGGGGACAAAAAATAGAAAAGGCCAAAAATCGAGGACAGTCCTCGAATTTCGAGGACGTATGGTCACCTTAAAATAGAATAAAGTTGTCGGGAAGTCAAATGACGTAAGAAATGTAAATTAGTGTGACAAAGTAAAAGCTTCGAATTTTGCGAACAGGCAAGAAGCAATGGAAGAAGTTTGTCAGAAAACAGATTACATACGAAATGCAAATTAATGTTACAAAGTATAAATGGCAGGTTAAAACGATACTCGTGAATTTTTGGTGTGCAGTGCAGATTTTGACTTTTGTGAGTTTTGAAGTTCATTATGAGGTTTGATGTTCGAGGGGATAGTCAAGCACCGCTCTGATTTACAGGCAGCAGCAAAATTATCGAAGCACTATCAATAATTCATACTTAAAAGATAGGCACGTAATACTGTTTTCTTAAGAAAACATTTGTCAAGTCAATGATCTTAATCTTCATGCTGTTTATAAGAAAGTAAGTTAGTGATAAAAAATTAGAAATCAAAGTAATATATATGTGTGTGTGTGTGTGAAATATATGGATCTGTGCTTCAATAATTTTGCTGCCGACTGTAGATGTCTCATGGAGTTTACTTATAAAAATGTATAGTAAAATTTTACGCCGTTTATGTCGCTGAAAATATATTGTTTACATCAAGTTATTTATTATATTTGCATTGAAGTTATAGATCATTTATATTTTATTATACTTTTAAGAAGTAGTGCCATTGTTCCCTCGTTGAAGAGCTTTAATTAAATATTTGTTAAATTTAAACAATTACATTTCAGTGTTTCTTTCTTCCACATACAACAGGTTCAAATAAGGATTATAATGGCCTCAATTCGTCAGAAAGTAAACTGGCTCTTTTTAATTGTAGGTTTTCTTATTATTACTATTAGAAAGATTTAATTTTAAAAGTCTAATTGAAATTTCTGTTTTCTTTATAAATAAATCTGATCTTAGATTATTAGTAATATATAAAGGAAGTGCTCTGTTTGATTATTGTTTTAGAAAGCTTTACCTTTAAAAAGTTTTAACGAAATTTCCACTTTCCCAATAAATAAATTTGATCTTTAGCTTAACTGAATTACTATTTGATATGACTAAATTTTCTTTAAGGATGTCCAGGACACAAAAATCTTTATATTTTTATATTTTATTATTATTATCAAACGGGAAATATTCTTAATTCTTATATTTATGAAAACAATCTAGAAACAGTCAATACATATTTATAACTTTAAAGTCGTCTCTATGATGCTTTTTTTTTTTTTTTTGGCCATTTCTCATGTATAAATTGTTACTAGTCATGAGCTGATAAAGATAAAATATTCAAACTTAATTTATGTCAATAAATAAAATTATAATTATAATGAAGCACTTTACACATAATTAATTAAATATAAAAACCTTAATAAATACTTCATATTTCATCGTTAATATTTTCGGCTGGGCACCCAGCTCTTTTCAAACGATCTTCATCTATGTTGGATCTCTTAAGAGTTGTGGTCTTTTATAGACTTCATAATTATGAAGTCTATTATGAAGTCTATAAAAGTCTAATATTATGAAGTCTATAAAAGACCAGAGATCCTACGCAGATGAAGATCGTTTGAAAAGAGCTGGGCGCCCAGCCGAAAATATTAACGATGAAATATGAAGTATTTATTAAGGTTTTTATATTTAATTAATTAATTAATGTCTTTTTCAAATACTTTACTTTATTTTTTATTCTACAAATTAAAGAAAAATATTCCCTTTTCAAAATATGACTAAAAAAAATGTATTATTATTATTTTTTTTTAATTATTATTTATTTATTGTTTTTTAAATTAATATTGTTGTAAATGTTAAATAAAAGTTAAAGTTTATGTATTTAATTAATTTAATTTAATTTAATTTAATTAAAAATGTTTGAAATTCGATAAGTAATATTTTGAGGCTTAGTAATTTTAAATTACCCCACTTTTTAAAGAAAAATTAAATTAAATTTTTATTCTAATATTTTAAAAAGTTTTATGATGTGGTTTTGTTTACTTTTTATAATGTTAATCAGCACAAAAACATTCACAATTCTAACTCAATTAATATATATATATATATATTATATATATTATGTATCCTGGACTCTCTTAAACTAGCAAACAAACAAACAAGATTTATTTAGATGCATTAATATGTATGAATATCTATTCCTTTTTTTAAATAATAGTAATAACAATAACAATAACGTAGAATTTTTTCTTCCCATAGAATATATTTTCTAAGAAGCAACAATTTGCTAAAATAATTTGTTTTCGGAAGTATTACATAACTGTATGATTTATATAAAATTAAAAAAATGGAATATAATAAACTGCGTGGGAGTTTGTCTCATTAAATTATATAGCCGTTTTCCTCTCATTACGACAGTTTTCGTAATAAAATAACTAATCCGTATTAATTATTATCATTAGTTTAATGTCATTGATATATATATATATATATATATATATATATATATATATACACAGTAAGAAATACCAAAAATCATTAATAAAGGCATTATAGTATTAAATTATCAAGTTTAAAATAATATGTCAATAAAATTAATTAATACTCAGCAATTAAAAATATATTATGTCTTTTTTATTGAAATGTAGATGAGAAAAAGTAATTAAAAGTTTTAACACAAGAATTATTTATTTTTTTATAATTAGTGTACAAGTGTTTTTAATTTCATACTTTTCCAAGTCTGAATAATATAATTTGAATTTGAAAAATTAATTAGGAAAGAAAAACTCATATTTTTCATTCAGTAAAACTGGAAGATGTTTTGAAGTGAAATTTTTTATGAATCAGAATAAAATTCTGAAATAATTTTTATGAAGGAAAATTATTAATTCACAAAATGTAATTTCAGGATCTTATATTTTATTCTTTTTAACTAATATTCATATATTCCACCACTTTTTAGAATAAAATAAACGGGGAGGTGGGGAGACAAAAAATCAATGGAAAATAGCACAGGATGAAAACGGAAAATTTCACTATCGCAAGTGTGTGAAGAAAAAGAAGCACAAAAGAAAAATAACTTAAAAAAGTAACAAGAAAAAGTAACCGAAGCTCGCGAAGGGCGGAAACACTGAGCCATGAGATTATCGTTGAGGGTTAGCAACTTCTCGCTTAATATAAGACTTAATTGTATTCTTAATGTTATTTAGATTTAGACTATTTATATTTAAAAAATATAAAATATCATTATTATGAATTCTTTATTAATTAACAGGCTCTCATTGAGTGCTGCGCCGCACAGTGCGACGGATTGCAAATCTAGCGGAACAAAACCCTAAAAATCAACTCTCAAAATAATAATTTTTGACCTTTCAAAAAATATAGTAACAAAAAGCGCCCGCTTTCCTTTGCGAACCTTTCGACGAAGTTACCATCAGTTTTTCATGAAGGCCATCGTCAGTCATCATATCCATGCGCTTTATAGGTCGTATTGTGACGATACGTGCTTCCGATTTTTTTTTTTTTTTTTTTTTTTTTTTTTTTTATTGTTTGTGGGTATTTTGCATCAAGGTATGTAGTTTATATTTTCATACGTTAATAAATTTTCTTCTCCATATTTATTTTATTACATTTATTCAAATTTATGTCAGATATTGTTTTAAATTTAGTCAAAGTTTTGATAATCTTAGGATGCCGAAACTTTTGTACATCTTTGTACACGTTGATTCTAGTTCCATTTTATTCCTCGTTTTTTTGTAGTTTTTTTATTGGTAAATTTTATCTGCAGTCATTTGCATCTTAAGAAGATATATATATTTTTTTTTTTACAGGGAACGACCCCACTTGCCCACTTTGTGATTCTGTAGAAGTAATGGACCGGGACCATCTGTCCCGTTCTAGGGCTCTTCGATGTTCTACAGAAGAGTCGAGATATTGGGAGGCAAGATCGTTCCTTAGGCAATGAATTCTGTCTTCTATGTTATATTGTCTATAATTTGATTCGTATCTTTATAGTCCTCTGTAACTTTGGCTAGCCATTGGAAAAAAAATAAAAATTAAAATTAAAAATATGCTTGTCGATTACCTCAAAAACAAATTAAACTTATAAAACTGTTCTCAACTGACGTTGAAAGAATTGATTTGATTTGTACATTCATTCATGATTGGATTTAATCAAAGATGGAAAACGTGCCATTGATGTAAAAAAAAAAAAAAAAACTTTTTTAAAGAAACACAATGTTCGGTTGAATACTAGTATATCTTTAGAAGACTTTGATTTACGCAGCACAAGTGGATTATCGAGTGTAAGGAAACCTGGACGTTCTAAAAAATACTTTGAATCGAGTGGAATTAAGTCTAAAACAAAGAAAGTAAAATCACTTGTTACAAAAAGTACAGTAAACAAGCTTCCAATATTAAATTGAGACCAAGTGGTAAAAGGAATGCTAACACAATGTTAGAGAAATTGGTTTCAAGTCCCGAAAGAGAAACCAAGGTAAAAAAAGAAAAAAGAAAAAGTCTTCAAAAAGGAAGAGAAAGAAATACAGTATACACCCGAGGAAGCGTTAGTGTTGATAACTGCAACAAAACTAATTATTAACAATTAATAGTATATAATAATAATAATATATGTATATGTATATAATAAATAATAATAATAACAAGTAATAATAATAATAGTAATAAATAATAACTAATGATTAAATTAATTTTATTCCTATTTTGTCCCACTAGATTTGCAATCCGTCGCATTGTGGCCACCTTACAGCACCCCCTTATTTTTATTGGATAATAGATGGCGCTGCTGCTATTTCAAAAATTACGATTTTAAAATAATTGACTATATCTGAGCATATACTGAATATTTTAGAATTAGCACAATATATTAGTGAGGCAAATAACAAGATTTATATAGCCTCGCTCTGGTATAATAAAATTATAAGTAAAATAAATTTATAATTACACTTTTAATAATTACACAGGTCAACAAAAGAATTTTTTTTCTTGGTGCCTGAAATTTTCAAACTGATTCTGAGTAATTTGGTGCTCATGATTCCGAAAATGCTATCAATTTTGTTCTAGGAGATCTAGTTTTTGAGATATAATTATGAATATAATTAATATTATTACTATCATCATTATTATTATAATTACAATTACTATTATTATTGTTATTATTATTATTATTAAAATATAACTAAACTCAATGAATGATACTGATGAGGAGGGGGGGGGGGGGAGGAGAATTGAAGGGAATGATTTCTCACGAAACTTTAAGGCTCCTGTCCTAATTATGAAGAAGTAGTGAAGAATGTACTCACTACTTTTGTGCACTTGTTTGCAATATGAGCATAAAATTACACTGCCTGCACAGTAATTTGATCGACTTCCACATTGTTAAAAGTATGGTTTCTTTGGCATATAATACGGATAAGCTAAAAAACTAGAGCTGATGGGACAAAAATGAAAACATTTTTATATTTAGTGACCCAAATATACCCAAAAATATATTAAAATTGTTAGGCAACAAGGCAACTGCTGATCCGTGCTATTTATTAAATTATAAGGAATAAATATAAAAAAAAAAAACTTAAAAGTTATAATGTTTTGTTAAATTTAAAAATTAAAATGTTTAATTCTTTCTATTATAGTTCCATTTGATTCAGATAAAAGCATTAATTTAAATGATAAAAAACCTTTCACTCCCAAAAAAAATTTTACATCTTCCCATAAACAGTTATTATCAAATATAAGCTATTAAAATTAAATATATGCTCTAATCTAACAATTTCATTGCGCGGATCAAGATGACCCAGAAGCGTATTGGTACCAAAATAAATTGAAGAAATACTTTCATATTAAAATCTTGATTGTATATAAACAATTTTTAGTCACGGGACTACTATGGAAGAATGAGAACTAATCATATTTGTAAGCAAACTACCTTAACTTGAAAAACTAATGGACTTTTTAGTCTATTCTTCTATAGAAAGACATGTGGTAATTGTGTTCCCTTTCAACTGTCTTTCTTTATTCAACTCTGTTTCAACTGTCTATCAACTGCACTGTTATAAATTTCAACAGAAAACTCTGTGTAATCTATTATCTTAAGTCTTACGTAAAATTACAGAGAAAAATAAACGGAGATGTTAAAAATCTTATTTTATACATTCGTTTTAATAACTAATATCAATTTAATTAATTATTGGTGAGAACATATTTCGGACTTGGAATGCTTTTTCTAAAGTGGAAACAGTCATTTTTAATTTTAATTGAACAATTAAATAATAAAATTTTGTAAAAATACAGAATAAAGATTAAGAATCTCGATTATTTACTTTTAACTAAGAATTACTGTAAATTTACAGAGACTCTGGATAAATATTTACATTAAATTTACAGAAATTTTTAACAGTGTGTCTTTCTTAATTCTTTATCAACAGTTATTATATTCATTTCTTTAAAAAAAATTTCAAACAATATTTCTAAATTTTATTTAAAAATATTAACTTGATGCGAGAAGAGAAAAAACCGAAAAATATTTTTTAATTGGTTTACATATGCAAAATGCATAAAAAAATAAATAAACAAATAATTGATTTTTTACCTTAAAAGTATCAAGTTGCTTTACTTAGTAACGTTACTATATTCATTCCCTAAAGCTTCTTCTGAAGGTTTTGTCGTAACTTTAATTTAGTAATTTATAAACTTGTTTCGAAAAACATCCTGACATATTCAAAAGGAAACACGGTAAATGATGACGATGCGAAATCACAGCAAATGATGACGACGCGAAATATTTCTTTGAAGGCAATAGTCCTGTCTTAGGAAAAATCGAAAAAAAAAAAAAAAAATCAAAACATAAAACGAAAAATTGAATAAAGTTTAAAGAATGAATTAGCGTCTTCAGTTATAGAATTTCGTACAATTAATCACAAATTGGAAGGTATTTAATTTTAAGAATTACAAAATTTATTTTTTTTTATTTTTTTTTTTTTTTTTTACAGCTTACATTATTTATTTAAAATTAACCAGAAATGACTTTTAAGCACTATTAAAATACATTTAATTTTCAAGCATATATGTAAATTACTCATACAAATTATGCATTTAAATATAAATACATATTTAGTCAATTAGTTTTCTTTAAAAAGCAGCATTTAGAAATTATTTGGGACTAATTTGTTATAGGAGTTCAGCCACCGTGTATTTATGAACATTTCTAAAGTTATTCCCATAAACTACTTCACAGGCGAAAATAAGTTCAGGAAGAAAAGTAAAGAGGCCAGTTTGTATTATGGAAGAATACAATTCATAACGTAACATCGAAGACGTAAAACCTATAAAAGACGTGAATGCGCAATAATTTATATTTATTTGCGGTACAGCGTGTTATAAGGACCCAAATCAATCATGCCAATTTGTACACAACTAGTGGCGGTGTTTTTGTCCTGTCAACAATAAAAGGAAAATCTTGGGGAAATACTATTATGTCCTCTTTCTTTTCTGTTGTTGAACGTGATTTTGAGTAAATTGTAGGAAAGATAGATTCTGTTGGAATAGGATTCTTAAATATCAGTTTGATAAGATAATGTGAAGCATAGGCGTAACGTGAGATAATGTATGCTTAGAAATATAGAAAATATAGTATGACAAAATAGGTTTGATGAATGAAAAAGTAAGTAATATAGTGGAGCATATGTTTTTTTTTTTTTTTTTTTTTTTTAATTTTAATTTGTGACTAATCTTTCAATAACTTACACTGTTAAAGTCTTATTTGCTGCCAGAAATTTTCTGTAATCACAGAAAATACTCGAAAATTACGGAAAAATTACATTGACAAAACGTATTTTTCTGTCATTATAGAAAATTTCTGGCAACAAATGCAGTAAAGCGGATATCTCTAGGACCTTTTATGGTACAATACTGCCGTTTTGAACTTTTTTTTTTTTATGGATATGTTGCACATTTTTTTAATTGCATATTTTTTTTTTTTTTTTTTTTTTTTTTTTTTTTTGTGTGTGTGGTGTGTGTGTGTGGGGGGGGGGGGGGTCTTATACAAATTTAAATTTTGTAATGACTGTAATTGTTTGTATCCCCTAAAAATCGACTTCATAAAATTTTGTATATTTTTTATGAAACTTTTAAACTTTTTACATGTATTAAAAATCAATATTTAAGCAATAAGAGCCAAGATCAAAATTTTCCAATATTTCGTATTCACCTATCCAAGTTATTTCATTTGTATAAAACAATGATTTAAAATTATTTGGGGTGAAATTATTTTACAAATTCACGCATTTGAAAATGATTTTTAATAGAATTCTTTCAGTTCTAATAAATTTTACCGCACGAAACATATTTGAGAGAAATGAGTAAACAAGCCTGTTTGTATTACAGAAGTAGATGACGTAGCATCAAAGAATCATGCCAATTTGTACGCAACTAGTGTCGGTGTCTTTATCCTGCCAACAATAAAAGGAAAATTTGGGGGAAATACTGTTATTTCCTCTTTCTTTTCTGTTGTTGCACGTGATTTCGAGTAAGTTCAAGAAAAGTTAATTTCTATAAGAATACGATTCTTAATATCAGTCTGATAATATAATGTGAAACATTACAGAAACTTTAGTGATTGTATGTTTAGAAATATAGAAAATATAGAAAACATAGTATGACAACAAAATTAATTATCACAAAGAATTTAATTTCAAAACGTATTTCAATTTTAATAAATGAAAAGCGAGAGATTTTCTTTTCTAATTGGTTTCCCGATTTTAAATTCCATTATTCATCCTTGGAAACATATAAAACATAAAACACCAGCAAACTAATTATAAAATAAATTTAAATTTTTTCAGTTAAATCTATTAATTACTTTTCTTCAATTACATTACAAATTTAAAAACACATAATATGTGTTTAATAGCTGAATATTAATTAAATTTATTGACGTATTAATTATTATTATTTTTTATTTTTTAATAACTTAATGATATAATGCCGTAATGATTTTTGATGTATGCATCTTACTATGTACATTTCAAAGACATTAAATTAATGATAATGATAAATACGGATTAGTTATTTTATTGCGAAAATATCGTAATCTGCGTGAAACAGTTACCTAAATTATTGATATAAACTTCCACGCTGTTCCTTATAATACACTTTTTTAAATTGGTAAGTCGCAGTACATAATATCTCTTAAAATAAGCTATTATACCAAATTGTTGCTTCTCAGAAAATACTTTCTATATAAAGTTACAGTAAATTCTATATTTATAATTATTATTATTATAACAAATGTGATAGGTGTTAATAGATATTAATACACTTAGATACATAAAATTCTATTGAAATATGACTGAAAAACAAATATAATATATATATATATATATATATATATATAGGGGAAATCCGTGTAATATGGACCCCCTAAGCAAGAATGCTCATAAAACTAAAATTATTAAAATGAAAAGATTTAATTTGTTGGTTGCTCATTACAATTGCATAGTTGCATGGTTCAAGCTTAGTAAAGCACTCTGAGAAGTATTAATAATTGCAGGAAATGATTATTTTATTTCCCTCATATACTACTTGTCCATATCTTAGGAATAATAGAAAGGGACGAAAAAAGTAATAGTTAATGGACGAAAAAAAGGGAGGTCCAAAGGTTATATTCAATGGGTAGTATGCGAAGGAAGTGACAGCTTGATTATCCCTGCTTCTCTGGCCTATTCTATAGCCTCAAGATTTTGAGCGTGCGACATATGTACGCCGAGCATTAACAAAACCTCTCTGTTTTTATCATGGACCACTGATACATATTACACATTATTATTCTAAATTGTATAGCATTATGACTGCTTAACAGTCTGGTTAGGCCTATCACTATTATCTAAAAAAAAAAAAAATTGTACGTTTAGTGCTCCTTGCTCTGTTGCTATATGTCTCACAGCATTCAGATCGGCTCTTCTCTGCCTCTCTCTTCCGTCATGCTGCTGAATGCATCAACTCATCACGCCAGGGTCCCACTCTTGATGAGCCCACTCAGATCTTGTTCCGAACCTCTTGATGATGCAAGCCCTCCTTCTGTATTTTGTCTTCCTCTGGTGAAGGTAAGCGGCTGTCTCGGCAGCCGTACCCAAGCAGCACCGAAACGTTCTCTGAACGTTCAAAAATTGTTCTGCAAACACGTTCTAAGAACGTTCACTTTGAACGTGTTATAGACGTCTATCTGTCCATCTTGAAGACGTACAATAGTACGGTTCAGAGAACGTTCAATGAACGTGTAACTATCACCATCGGTGTTATAGAAGCGTTCTGAGAACGTTCTATGTATACGGTCTCAGAACGTTCTAAACGTTTTTAGAACGTTTTCAAAACGTTATACACATTTTCAGAACGTTCCAGAAAACGTACTGTAAACGTTCTAAAATAGTGTAGTTAAAAAAAAAAAAAAAAAAAAAAAATGTGACGTCATTATAAAAAAATCCCCTCAGTACGAGCGTTTAGAAGTAAAAATTACATAGCTGATGACGAATAATGATACAACACATGAACAGGGATATGAATTACTTTTTTTTTCAATTCAAATAATGTTTGAGAAATTTTAACATACTTACTATTCTTTTAATTTCAACGTATATGCATCAAAAATTCTATATTCTATGACAGCTTTCCCCAAAAAGTGTCATAACGTCTCTTTATACCTTAAAAAATTTCTTAAATTTTTGCATTTTTTAAAAATTTCTTTTTTTTCCCTAATCTGTAGATAATGAAGTTATAGTATTAATTACAAAACTTTGAATAAACACCATAAAATGCGAGAACTCGCACCAACTGTTTCAGGTCAAAAGAAGACACAACCCTTCATCAGGCGAACATTGTAGGCACGAGAGCTGCAAACAAGAACGTTGAGTGTGTGGAATGCGTTGCCGCTTTGTTTGTAGCAGCCGTGCTTTGTTTGTAGCAGTTGCGAGTTCTTGCATTTTATGGTGTTTATTCAAAGTTTCTTAATTAATACTATAACGCCATTATCTTCAGATTAGGGGAAAAAAGAAATTTTTTAAAAATGCAAAAATTTAAGGAATTTTTTAAAGGGATATAGGCACGTTATGACACTTTTTGGGAATTACAGTCATAAAATATGGAATTTTTCATGCATATACGTTGAAATTAAAGGAATAGTAAGTATGTTAAAATTTCTCAAACAATATTTGAATTTAAAAAAAAGTAATTTATATCCCTGTTGCTGTGTTGTATCATTATTCTTCATCTGCTATATACAACTAAACTCTTGATTTATTTTGCTTGTTTTAATCCTTGTGATTCCGAATGCGTCATCCTATGATTAATGTTTGTTTTTCATGGTTGTTTTCTGTTTGATTCTCTGATTTCTTGAAGTAAATAATTTATTCCAATTTATTCTTCATTTCTAACTTCAATTAATTTCTTGTTCGATAGGGTGCCCGCTAGCAATTTGCTATTATAGCTGCTAACGAACGAAATCGTATATTGGTGCTCAACGACGAAAAGGGTCACCCTTGACGAGTTTTTTTTTTTTTTTTTTTCTACCATTCTAAGCTTTTCCTACAAAAAATGTTTAAAATGCTGTCTTAATTTTTTATTTCCTCGTTGCTTGTTTGTATCTTTTGATTTGAGTTTCATGTGGTTTTTACGCACCGGCAAAATTATTAAAATTGCAACTAACAATATAGGAATAAATTTAAGATTAGACTGAAGTTAAATAAAATAAAAATCAATAAATAAAATATAAATGTTTCAATAAATCACAATCAGTCTCCCCAGGTTATTTAAATTTGTTGTAATTTTCTTCTCATTGACCTATGTGGTTTCAGGGATCTTATATCTGTTGCTTGGCTTTAACTAAGATTAAAAATTCATTTATACATACATACATATATATATATATATATATATATATATATATATATACATACATACATATATATATATATATATATACGTGTTTTTTTTTTTTTTTAATACAGGGTGCAAAGCATTGTGACGAGAACACCTTTATCTCCGCAACTATTGGTCGCAAATATATAGTTTCAGTTACAAAATGTTTTAAAGAATATGAGCATTTGTGGTATAACATGTTTAAATTTAAAATATCTATTTTTTCAAAATTGCAAAAACTAAATTTTTACATAGTCCCAGATCCCTATAATCATATTTAGAAAACTGACACTCATCCTAACAAACAGTTTCATTTCTATTCTCCCAAAATGGAACATGATATTTAAAGTTTGGTTTTTCTAACATATTTCGGCCTTCAATAAGGGATCGGTTTAAAAATCCTAATTGGACTTTGTTTGCATTTTCCCTGGGTTTATTAAAGAATTTTTCATTGACTTTTTAATAAAGCCCGAGAAAATGCGAAATAATCCTAAATTTTGAAACTAACTATCTGAGACAATTTTGGGTGCACAAAAGTGAAACTTTTTGTGTTATATTTTTTAGGTTAGAACTCAACTTACACTATTAGTGTCATGAAAATTGTATAAAAATTATCAGTTTTTGTGATTTTTAGTAAATTGATTTTTTAAATTTAAACATGTCATATAATGAATTCTTACATTTTTTTTTTAAATACATTTTCTTATTGGAGGACGTTTGAGACCAATTGTTGCCCAAATAAAGGCCTGCTCTCGACTTTGCACCCTGTATATTCTAAACATTTCTGGGTACTACTTTGTAAGTCCATGGATAGTTTATAAATATATTTGAATGCTGAAGTTTATAGAAAGTTTTAATATTTCAACATAAAAAATAATTTCAAAAATGAATGTACCAATACACCGCTAAAATAATATATAATTGAGTTTAGAATATATTGTTAATTTATAATAATAAGAAATTGAAACAAAAAATTAAAAATTAGTTAGAAGGAGGAAATTTTTAAAATGTCCAAATACTTAAATACATATATATATATATTTAATCATAATATTTTTCTAAAATATTTAACATACTTCATATTTTTAAATTTCAGTGCATGTGTGCATACATATTATTAGTTTACAGCAGCAATTTACAACAATGATGTTTGCAGGTATTTAAATTTATTCCACATGGCAATGTAATTGGTATTTTTTAAATGTTTAAATTTCTTTAAATTGAGTCAACGCAATTTTTACCTCATTTGATGTAATTATGCGATCATGGCATATTAAATAATTGATAAATGTAAATATTATTAGTATTAATAAATAATATAGTAAATCGTCCTTTTTTTTAAGCAGAATATCTTTTTTTATAAAGATGTGGAATAAAATTGAATTGAATCTTTGTTTTATTATGCAGTTAAACAATTTCATATATTTAATTTAGTAAATAATAGTAAAGAGATATTTAAAATTGTAAGTCGGTGAAACTTAGGATATTATTTTAAAAATATGCAATTTGCATAACCTAGATTGTATATATATTATCATATAAACATTAAATAAATACTTCAGAATTTAAAAAGAAAAGAAAAAAAAAAAGAATTACATACCTTCCTCATTTTCTTCATAAGAATTTCTCCAAGAAAACACCCTTCCAACTAGCATTTTAAAATACATAATGACCAGTCTGGAAGGGCATTCACTTAAAATTAGCTCTCATCTTTTAAATTCTTTATGTTACTTCATTCAGAAGCATAATAACCAAAAATAGTCAATTTAACAATTTCCATCTCAGAAGACTGAATTAATAAAATGAATCCATAATTTCTAAGCGGTTTTCTGTAACAGGAGCAGTTTTTTCTGCGATACAAAGCTACTTACAAGTATCAAATGATAGGCATAAGAACTTACGCAGATATGAAAATGATTGTTTAATTGATATTAAAATAAGACTTTAATAACTAGAAAATGGAGAATATTACAGGTTAAAAATATTACATTTTTACCTTTTCTAAAGCTTATCCAAGTCATTATAACGCGAAAACTGAACAAAACAGATTACATTACACGTTTTAAAATTACCGCTTCACATAACGGCACGACATTCCCAAGACCTTTGAATTTGCTCTGTCAGCGAGAATTAAATAAATGCAATCCACAGATGTCAGTTTCATCTGCTCTTCCCTTGTTACATCCGGAATAATCATGTTTCAAAGTTCAACGTTTGAAACATAAATTTATTAAGCATTTATAGCTGTAGGAAATACAAAGTGTCAATATTTTAAGGAAAAATGGAGCTGAGTTAAACAATTATTTAAATTTTTATAAAGTATTTGAAAAACTTATGAGATCACTTTATTTTTCCATTTTAAAATCTCGAATTAAACGGAAAAGCATATTTTGTTTTAGTGTATATTTTAGTATGGAATAAAATATTCAGTGAAAATAAATAAAATAAAATAAGAACAATCAAACAGAGTAACGATTTAACAACATTATCAATATTGATAATTTATCAGTAACATTTAAACTTAAATAGAATCATAAATAAAATATAATAAAAGTTTAAAATTATGCTTAAAGAAAAGAAGAAAAAAACTCATTCTGTAACTTCCCGATGAGTATTGACCGCGAGGTCCTACTCTCGAATCTTACAGACGGGAAGTGTTGGCTTCGATTCCTGGTCACGCTCGTCGACTTAGGTTTTCGGAGTTTTCCCGTGATTTTCTTTGAAACTCGCGTAAAGCACTATATTACTTATTCAATAACATCCGTGATTAGCTTTTTGTATCTAAACTTTGGGTCTGGGGAATGCATAGATTTTCATGACAGAAGACAATCATTTTTATGCTGTATAGAAGATCTTAGAAAATGTATTATTCTAAGGGTTTATTATTATTATTATTACAAATGAAAAAAAAAAAAAAAAAAAAAAAAAAAAAAAAAACGGTAAATTTGTTTTAAATCATTAGAAAACGATGTTTCAATTATTCGTTTTAAAGGTGATATCGAATTCTTTTGAAAGATAATTATAGTGAAAATTTTTATCCACCCTTCCCCCATCCCCCAGGGATGATGCATACTTATTTCTAGGGGAAAAAACAATGTCCTATGAATGATAATAATAAAAAAAAACTGTTTGACTATTACTCGTTATACAGCCAAATTGAATCAATATTATATATCAAATGTATGTCACGCAGAAGGTTTGGTGAGTATATATATTACAGAAGCTGATAGATAGCCTTTCTGTGAATGGAAAATATTGGAACGTGGCAGTGCCACCTGTCGTCCGATATGCACCCAAAGGCAATCTGTAGAGTTTTACGTAATATTAATTTCACTTACCAAATTTACAATATTTATAAATCACAGAAGTTGAGATTTTTCGTTTCTGTTATGAGATTAAATTGCAACATAGCGACGCCACCTGTTGGCCGATATGCATCCAAAATGGACCAGTAAAGCTTTACATAAAATCGATTTCACTTATAACTTCAGTGTATCACAAAATTTATTGTTAAATCACAAGAGTTAAAATATTGCCTTTCCGTTAAAATGATTAAATTGCAGATTAGCAACGCCACCTGTTGGACAATGTATACATCCAAATTGTATTAGCAGAGGATATGATGATATATGCCAATATATCATGTTTAATACATTTGTACACTATAGAAGCTGAGATATAGCCGTCCCATAAATGGAGGGTTTCATTGCATAGCACCGTAATCTATCGGGCGATATATCCCAAATGAAATTCAAATAAACTCCAATTTAGGGCAAGATCTAATATTGTAACAAGTTTGGTCGAATTCCATACATTGATTCCTGAAATACAAAATCCACAAAATTTTTCCATGAGTTTAAAATTTTGTAATTTTTTTTCACCTCACCCGTACTGATTATTGGGAAGCATTCTTTACTGACGTGCTAACAAAACGTTAAACTGAAAATGTAAAAAATGCTCTATTCTCTATCATGCTAAAAATTATAAATTTCGAATAACTTACGAAGTTTTTAAATTAGAATGTTGCAAATCTCTCAATAAGATTCTTATCAATATCATAATTGATATTTTAAAACTGGTCCGATCTCTCTGCAATCATTTGTTCTTGAGATATCGTGTACATGAACTAACGGGCTATCACACTAATAGGTGCCGATACACATTAACAGATACCATACCAACCTTTTGACTTCCGGATTCCTCACGCCACAAAACGTGTAAAAAAATCAAAAGCTGAAGTCAAAAATTTTAAAGGTTAACCTAGTTTCCCAACCAATAGTACTAAAAAGTCATTTTGTCATATTCGTTATAATTACACTGTTACAGAACGTGTTATGACGGTGTCACACTTGAACGTTCTATATAGAACTAGAATTGTACGTTTTATAGATGGTACAAATCAAACATTTTCAGAACGTTCTAAATAATACTATTTCTGAACGTGTTTTAGAACGTTCTTTTGACACGAAACACGGTGTTTGAACTATTGAAACCGTTATTAGACGTTCACAGAACGTTCCTGTGCTACTTGGGTAGGTACTTCGAAAGCACGTGATGATGATGATGATATTACACAAAAGAGCACGGTTCATATTACACGCATAAACAGAGCAACGTTGTTTCCAATCATATATCACTATGCAAATTGGCACCCGTGAAACACATGTCAAGATTGTTCAGAAAATAAGTACATTTACTACTATTAACGCAAAAATTATATTACAAACCTAACAGTAGAAAGTAATACTTTCATTTTAACATACTTGTTACATCAATGATCACATAAACTGAAAACTCAATTTCATAATCGCCCAAATACAGGTACGCATGTACAAGTCACTTCTTGCTTTGGATAATAATAATATTCACTAAAGGCAATGAGATGGTTTCACCATCTAGTGTTGAACATAAAAATTTCCTCATGCTCCGTATTACACGATGGTTCATATTACATGGTTCTCCCTTATATATGTCTTACATCAAACTATTTAAATAATCTTAATAATGAAATTATTAATTTTCATATTGTTACAGCTTATTAGTTCCCCATCATACTATAGGTATGGGGAACTTAGGTAATCGTGAAAATTTTCGACCTCGGTTTTTTGACTTTTCTACACGTTTTCAGGTGTGAGGAATCCGAAAATGACAAAATTTGTATGGTGTCTGTCTGTAGGGTGTCTGTTAGTCCGTTAGTTCGTTAGTCCGTTAGTTCGTTAGTTTGTTAGTCTGTGTACACGATTTCTCAAGAACAAATTGTCGCAGACAGGTCAGATCAAATTTAAAATGTTACTTTCGACACTGGCAAGAACCCTATTCATTTGCAACATTCGATTTTAAAAACTTCGCAAGTTATTAGAAATTTACGATTTTCTTAACATGGGAGAACAGGACAAAAATTCACTTAAACGTGCATTAAATGGAAACTTTTTACTGTAAAATTGTCAGACCAGTTTTAAAATATCAGTTTTGATGCCGGAATGAACATCCGTAACTATAAATATGCTTCTTTGAAAATTTCGCAAGTTATTGGAAATTTACGAATTTCTTAACATGGTGGTATAGGGCGAAATTTCACATAAACGTCAATTTCGAGAGATATTTTCATCGTAAAGATGTCAGACTACTTTTGAAATATTATTTAGGACACTGGCATGAATATTGATGACTATGAATTTTCCAATATAAAAATTTCGTAAGTTATTGGAAATTTACGAATTTCTTATCACAATAGAATAGGGCAAAATTTTACACAAACGTCAAATCTTGAGGGATATTTTCATCGTAAAGATGTCAAACCACTTTTGAAATATTATGTAGGATACTTACATAAATACCATAGAGTATGAATTTTCCAATTTAAAAAAATCGTAAGTTATTTGGAATTTACGATTTACTTAAAATGGCAGAATAAGGCAAAATCGAGCACAAACGTCCATTTTGAGGATCCTAAATATATCAGACAATTTCAAAATAACATTTATGATACTTGAATGAACACGATTGACTACAAATATTCTAATGGGAAAATTTCGGAAGTTATTCGAAATTTAAGATTTTATCTGCATAGCAAAATGTTGCGATATTTCATATAAATATGCATTTTTGGGATTGTTGCATTGGAAATATTAGCATGAAAAATAAACTACGAAATTGATCCCAATAAAATAAATTAATTGATTAGAATAAGATAAATATGTTGAACTGAATGGTGGGTAGCCTATTAGGTGAGGATTTCGTTCTGTCATTGTGCCAAGCGTTTGGTCAAATTCATTTCTCTTAACATGAATATAATATGTCCTGTACAAGAAATTTATGAGAACATACATATGATGGGGAACTGAGCAGAGTCCACCTATGCCAACTAGTTTTTATATGTGTGGCGTAGATTAATATATTATCTGAAAAATAAATTTACTTACTTATTTTTTTTTTCAGTAATTATGATTTTTATTTTGTTATCATATGGTCTATTTGGGAAAATCTGGGCACCCTACAAACTGATTTAACCCGCTTCACCCGTCTTAAGCCGCAGGGGTCCCTTCTCTTTGTTCTAGTTATTATTATTATTATTATTATTATTACTTTTTTGCTGTTATAATTTTTCATATTTTTCGGACAGATTGTCATTCTTACTCTGTGACAACAGATAGCATCACCAGACAATTTTTTCAGCTGCAAACATTTTAATTTATTAAAAAAAGAACACTAATCAAAAATTCGAAAATCGGACTTCGAGGTGCGAGGTCAAAACGGGCCTCTTTGCAAAAATTATGTAGCTCTGGAATCAGCTGTTTGCCTAAATACATATTTAACTCTGTTTCTTGTCTCTTTCTCGTCTTCCTATAGATTTAGGATAATGTGCAGACACTAAAAAGTTTTCTTTTCTCAGTTGTAATCTCTTCGATTAATTATCTGCAATAAGTAACACATTGGCTCTTAGGGGATTGAACTCACGACTTTAGCATTATTAGCATGATGCTTTAACTAATTGAGCTAATGGACCATGAAGAGTGGTTTCATATTTAAGTCTCTATTTCTACAGCCGATCCTTTCAGAAATTTATAGATTTCAGTTAATTTTTTGTTTTTTTAAAGAACTAATTAAAATTTCTGAAATCAGGCTTCGAGGTTTATCAAGAAAGGTTATAAAGGGCCTCCATGTAAATTTTTTTAGCTTTGAGATGAGGCGTTTGCCTAAAAAGTGACCAACACATCTTTATGTTTAATTTTGTTTTTTATCACTTTTCGTTTTCCTTACGGTTTAGGATACTGTGAAGAACTAAAAAATTTTCTTATATAAACTGCCATCTTTCTATTAATTATATGCAAAAAGTAACACATTGGTCCTTAAAGGATCGATCCCAAGACTTTTGCGTTATCAGCATGACGCTCTAACCTACTAGGCTAACGAACCACGGATAATCTGTTCACTTTTACGTTTCTATCTCTAGAGCCGATTCTTTCAGAAATTTATATATTGTAATTAATTTAAAAAATTATAATAATAAAAATTTTGGAAATCGGACTTCCAGATGCATCATGAGAGGTTAATACGGACCTCCATGTAAATTTGCATTGTTCTGTGATCAGCTGTTTGCCTACAAAACGAAGGACATACATACACAGGCACACACACATACGCATCTTATTTTATATATTCAGAGATAATCAAAATTTTGGAAATCAGACTTCAAAGTGCATCAGGAGAGGTTAATATGAACCTACATGTTAATATGTATTGCTCTGCGATCAACCGCTTGCCTACAAAATGGCAAACAAACATACACACACACATCTTATTCTATTATATGTAGAGACAGGAGACCCAGAAAATAAGGGGCTCAGGGGGCTCAAGCCCCTCCTATTTGTTATTACGAAATTTCATTTAATGTCAAATAAAATAATCACCATTTAAAATCGAAATTTAAGTCTTATAAAAGTTCATAATTAATTATATTTTGTAATTAATATTAATACTAATAACTAGTGAATATAAATTAACATTTAATTGTAATTTGATTTCCTTGAGAATAATTGTAAATAAATTTTTAAGCGAAAAATTTTGAGCCTGTTCCATGAATTTTTATTTTCTACGCCCTTGTGTAGAGATTGTGGGAAATACAGTTGTTTTTACATTTCATCTAATTTTTATACTTTGAGTTTCCTAAGTAGCACAATATTGCGCTTTGTACTATATTTTTGCCATGATATATTATAACACTGAAAAATTCAGTTCTTTATCAAGATATACAATGTAGCTTTAATAATATCGATGCAACGGGGATAATGAGTCATAAAATTCTTCCATTTCGTTAGGAAACAAAAGAACTAATTAATAGCTGCCATTAAAAAGCATGCAAAAACTTAATATTTCAAAGTTAGAATATTCGATCGTTAAAACTAAAGATAATGGCTAGATGGATAGCAAGGTTAAATTGACTATAATTGCAATCACTCAGTAACATATAATACTTTGATTCTATACTTTCATTAAATTTATCGCGTCAATGTTTATCAGCAACAATAAAATTGCTGTAGCATAAATACTATTTATTACAGTATAAATACTGGCATTATACATCTTCTTTCTACCAAAAAATAATCTCGTGTGTCACTCACACGACTTTCTCTTACTCTGAAATTTAATACTATAAATACGGGTTGCAGATTAAGAGGTAAGATAACGAGTACTGTTATGTAAACCTGTGTTAAACAATTCAAATTTGGCTTCTGAAGAGTTTTATATGATAATTAGTTCTGTGTGAGGGAGACTACTGCCCCCCTCAACCCTCCGTTTCATTAATGCACCTACATTTATATAAAATTTAATTCGGCTATTAAAAAATAATTCTCTTTTTAAAAAATAATTCATTAAAATTATTATTTAAAAAAATTATCTTTTCTGATAATGCAGACGATTTCCATATTAGAGAAGTAGTATAACACTAAATATAAAAAAAAAAAAAAAAAAAAAATCTAAGTTTTTTTTTTCGTTAAAAGTAAAAAAAAATAGATAACTTTGTTTTAAATTATCGCAGATCGATGGTTCAACCATTCGTTTTAAAGGTATTGAAGAGCTCTTTTGAAAGATACACATCATGAAAATTTAATTCCCTCGAGGGGGGAGGCGAAGCTCCTACATACACAATTTTTTTTTCCCTGTTGACTATCTCTATTACAAAAAATATATATTCGTTTCATTTGGTTTAGTGCAGTCTATAGATGTTAAACTCTACTTACCTGCAATTTCCCCCATAGACGTAATGTATTTGAATACTTTTGAGTGTCCCTGTATACGAACGAATTGCTTGATCTTAACGAAAAGTTTAGTGTAGCATCCTTATATGATGCACATTTAGAATATCAAGTATTTAACTTTGTGCCATAATCTGTTTTTGAGATATGCTGATAACAGACAGACACACACACACACACAGACCATTTGCTAAAAACATGATTTTCGTATTCAGGGGACCTCAGAACATGTAAATATAACAAAAACTCGCGTTCGAAAATTTCACCCAAAAACAATACTTTCTCTACGTTATGGGTAAGAGAAAGTAAAAAAAAGAAGATAATTTAGTTTTTAAATATGTATGTCTTGAAACAATTAATAATTGATTAGAAGCCTTAAGATTTTATTAAGAACGTTTTATAGTATATATTTTTAGTTGCATGTATTTTTTACTTTCGCTTACTCATACATGGTAGAGAAAGTAATGTTTTGGAGTCAAATTTTGAGATTGAGTTTTCGTTACACGATTTGAGGTCCCATAAATCCGAAAAACATTTTTTGGTGGTTCGTCTACATGTCTGTTATCAGCACATTTCAAGAACAAGCAGGAAGTTTGTACTCAGTATTCTAAAATGCCTTTTGTTGAAATGAAGCAAATAAATCGTGTACAGGGACATCCAAGAAAATTTAAGCACATTATGTACATAGGCAAAATTTCTGATCTGTGCAGTTATCATCTATAGGATGCAATAAACAGAATGGAATGGGCATATTTTTTTAATATGTATAAAAGCATGTTTTGTGTCAAATATGAAATTAAAATTATTGACCATTCGTATAAAGGCCAATCCAAAAGGATTCGAATATGTTGGAGCTATGCATAGAAATTGCTGTAAATGTATTTAAGTTGTATTATGGGGTTTTCATACAGGACTGAAATTAAGTACCCAATCCAATGTGTAAATAAATTGTAAATATTATACAGGGCTACCTAAAATTATGCAATATATATATATATGTATATTTAATGAATGTAATTGATAGAAGTTTCTTGTTAGATTTTACCATTTCAAGAAAACTGCTCATGAATGAAAAATAATATTTCATGTCCATACGGTAGACAAAGTAATTAAATTTAAATTTTATCACAGGTATATATGTATATATATATATATATATATATATATATATAATTTGAATAATTTAATTCCTTTACAACACTCAGCAAATGAAAGATAGATGAAAATACCAACATATGAAATTTTAAATGAGATGTATTTCGAATAATATTATTGTCACGATGATAATTTAAGTACACTGAGTAGTAAAAACATGTTAAAATACTTACGCAAAAGAGAAATGACACACATAACACATAAGCCTAACGATGAGATAATTTGCATAATCCATTAATCTAATAGAAACATTCATCAAATAATAAAAATGGAAATAGATAAATTAACCAAAATATATATTTACGCGTTTTGAGTTTTTCTGAGTGCGAAAGTCAATTAGTTAGCGGGGAAAATATGTGCAAGTCTGTTATCAGTATAACATGGTGTTACCACTTAAAAAGTTTGATCATGATTTATAAGATTCAATGAGCAACGCGGGCAAGAGTTGCGTGAATAAATCAGAATAAATAATAAAATTTAATAACATCCTTGAATCCATTAAGAATGCAGGTGTTATATTCAGTCGAGAGGTTGGGGGGGGGGGGTAGCGTTATCCCCCTCACATACAATCATATGTTATATAATACTGTTCTTAAGCCTTTCTTGGATTGTCTTTAAAGTCTATTCATATACAGCACTTTATAAAAACCCGAATAAACTACTGCGTCAGAAACGCCAAAGAAAAATATTTGAGATGCATACAGCTGTTTCGGTAGCCTTAAGCGTACCGTCTTCAGTGCAAAAAGAATTCTGAATCTGGAGAAGTGCTCGTATATATAGAAGAGGGGCCTAATTTAGTTCAACCATTAGGATTCCGGAAAGGTGGGGAGTGTGGACAATAGGAAATTAGGAATGTTAGCTGTGTAAACATTAGAAAAATTAAGAAAATGTGGACTGAATGTAAAATTTCCGACAGTTCTACCGTTTACACAGCTAACATTCCTAATTTCCTATTGGCCACACGCCCCACCTTTCCCGTAATCCTATTGGTTGAACTAAATTCGGCCCCTCTACTATATACGAGCACTTCTCTAGATTCAGAATTCTTCTTGCACTGAAGACCGTACGCTTAAGACTACCGAAACAGCTGTATGCATCTCAAATATTTTTCTTTGGCGTTTCTGACGTAGTAGATTATTCGGGTTTTAATATTCCAACGCCAAGTCTCCTGTTATTATTAATATACAGCACTTGTTATCTTATCCTTTATTCTGCAATCTGCTTTTATAGTATTGAAATGCAAGGTAAGAGAAAGTCGTGTGAGTGCTACACCAAATCATTTTTTTTTTTAATTATTATTATAAAATACTACCATATATTGGCGGAGATTGTTACTAAAATTTGGAAAGTCTTTACGGTTAAAGCTTCATGTTTCCTTATGATGTCATTATATCTAAAACTAATTAAAGTTTATTTTGGGTTTAGGGGAGGAAAAGATGGAAGATCTAAAAATATCAAACTAATTACCCATTATGTTTTACTTCATGCTGCTCATCCAGTCACTTATTTTGCTCTTTTCTGTTATTAGATTACCGTTCTTTGTAGTCTTCATTCTTAGAATTTTCAATGTAAGAATGATTTCGGAGTAAAATAACTTTTGTTTTATATATTTTATCTAATAAATGAAATTTATTTTTAGTTCAAAACTGAAATACAACACGCTGGTATTTTCCAGCAAATAATTATATGAAAGCTACCTATAGAAATTCTTAGTAAACTGTAACAATATGTTTTGGCAACCACAAGATTTTCTTCTATATTTTCCTGTATAAATCAAGCAGTACAAATTAAATATTAACATTAACTTTTATTAAAATTGTTTGCCATGATGAATGCAGACGTTTTCCTCTCAGAGAAATATAATACTCAATGACAAAAAAGTCTTTTTATTTTTATTTTTATTTTTTTCTTTATCGATAACATTTTTTTTTTAATTTTCTATCCACAGATCCATGATTTAATTATTCGATTTTGTATAGTCGAATTTCTTTTTTCTTTCTTTCTTTCTCTTTTTTTTTTTTTTTTTTTATAACTTATATTGAAAATTCGCACACACACACGGGGAGGGGAGGTAGAGCGGTGCTTCTACAAATACAAAAAAAAAAAAAAATTTTCTAGTAGATAATTATTATTATAAATATATCATTTTTTATTTCAATGATTGTTAAAAAAAAAAAAAAAAAAAAAAAAAAAAGGTAGTGTTTGGTAAAGGTAATGAAAAGTAAAAGAAATTCAAATGTGTATTTTACGTGAAACTTTTTCCATACATTAAAAATTCTGAAAACATATGATGGCAGCGCTACCTGGGGTAGGAGTCATAGAATAGTGCCATTTCGATGACATGGCACCGCTGAAGGTCTCATATAAAAGTTGATAGCACAAATTTATCTCAAGTTGCAGCTAGATATATTGTATTTGTATGAATTTCTGTGCAATAGTTCTCGATCTAGAGATTGGAAAAAATCTAATAAACTAATTTTTCTCATATTGCATTATTTCTTGAATTCGTAATTTACAATGTGCTAAAACTTAGACAGATATTTGAGAAAAGACTTAATATGCTTTTTTGATGCTTCTGGAACCTACTTAAAAGAACTAGGGATGGATTTTGAAATTAATTAATTAGTTTTTGAGGGAAAAAAAGTAAAAAGTTCCTGTCTATGTATCGTACAAATTTTCGAAAACATGATATTTGTCACATTTTTATTTTAAAGATATAGCAAAATCCATCCCTAGTTCTTTTCAGTGTAGATTATATTAAATATAAAAAAAAAAAAAAAAAAAAAAAAAAAGATTTTTCTTAAATATTTTTAGAAGTTTTAGCATTTTGAATATCAGGAATTCACGAAAAATATGTAAACTAAGAAAACGCAGTTTAGAAATTTAAAATCTGTAATATATATAGATATATACATTAATTTATTTTTTGTTGTAGGATAAGAAAATACCCAATTATTTTAAATTAAGAATAATACACATAGTATAAGCGTAATTGCAGCTACGCACATAGTGTATAAATTAAAATTCATTTGTTACTAAGCCTTAATTTGGCAAATTTAAAATGTATGCATATCATATATTTTATTTTAATTAAAACGCTGTAACCAAACAACAGAACTTTATTTAGACAGCCAGGAGATTAATTCATTTCTAATTAAATTTATTTCTAAATAAATTGGACAATTAAATCTAAACAATTTACGCATATGCAGCAATTATAATATTTAAATGTAAGTATATAATCCTTTTGATAGTAGAAGCAAAGGATGAGAACGAAGAATAGTTAGGCAAACAATTCACCAAAGAGACATACACACGCCAAACAAGCAACATGATTTTCCATATTAAAAACCATATTATCTGAATATATGTTTTAATGAACAAACCTAATATAGTTCAATTGATAAATATTAAATGAAAATTATAAGCTTTTATAGGAAATCTTCAGTGGTGCCAAGTCAAAGGTGACAAGCCTTCTTAATGCATAAAAGCAGATGAATGCTCATAAAAGCAAAATCTGCTATTAAGATTATAATTGTTTATTACTCATAAACAACGAAATCACATGTGACAATAAGCGCTTTGTCACACTTTGTCACACTTTGTCAGATTGACACTCGGATCGTCTGGATGGAAAACAAATAGAGAGAGCTACGCCAATCAGTAACATTTATACTAGTTAACTGTTTTCAATCATCCTCAAACGAGACGACTCTTACTATTTTTCAACTAGTTAGTTGTAGGGCGACCAAGGCATTTGTTGAAAAATGATCATTTCATTTTATTTATTTCTCACTTCAAATAATTCATTTGCTAGGAAGCCCGTGCGAAATTTTCGCACTTAATTTATCTCTTCGCTACCTATAAAATTTAAAATTGTTATTATTATTATTTTATAGACATCTTTTTTTCATATGCATGAGCAAATTTAGTATTTTATATTATATATATATATATATATATATATATATATATGTATGTATGTATGTATTTTTTTTTTTTTTTTTTTTTTGCGTAATAAAAGCATATTTCAAGTCGTATGCTGGGGAAAAAATGGCAACAATTAAAAGTTTAAATGTCTATTTAAAAGCGGTTATTTTCATATTTTAATTAATTTTAAAAAATCTAATAAAAATTTCGTTACAAATAAGATACCAAATGAAAGGGGCGATTTTTTTGAATTCGCCAGATTTAACAGCTTACCGATCGGACAATTAGATTGTTAAAAATTAACTAATGTATGAAAGTTAGATGGCAACTTGCGTTCACACACAGGCTGAGACCAAGGAAATCTCTTAAGCCTATCTAATCGTAACAGAGTCAGGGACTGATGAGCATAACTATATATGCTGATTTTTACTTCCTTTATCTAAAAATAAAATTATGGAAGTCCAACGAACCTTCTTAAAATATTACAATAATTTATCAGAAAAAATATTTGAAAACAGATACCCTATGAAAATCATAGTCGTTAAAACTGTTTTCAAATGAACAGTAAATTTACACGTCTAAAAAATAATGAAATTCTTGAACACAAATCTGTAGAACTTATTGAATAATCATCATTTTAAAACATAGTATATGGTTGGTTTTTTCATGGGTATTGATTCCTGAACCTATGCGTACATAAACGAAGAAAAGGCAGATAACATCGCTATGAACCTCGAGATGCAGTTTCTGAGAAAATTTTTTGACAATGATGAAACTGAAACAAAAGAAGTGAATGAAGTTCCCTTTCCAATTTTTTGGTTACACATGCTGATGTCATTTGCAAAACTAAAAAAATTAGTAATAGAAAACGCTAAACTTCATCAACTACATGAAATAATACTGTTACAATGTATCTAAAAGGATACACCCAGTTTTAAACAAATATATACGAAAAAAAAATCTATATAACGAATTGAGATGTTTGAAATAGCATAAAATATTTATAAAAATGAATTTAATCACAAAAATTAATATCGTCCTGAATGATAACCATTATACATTTTTTTTCTCTTTCCTAAATAACATCAATTTATGTTGTCAATATTTTTATATTTAATACAATAAAAAAAAATAAAAAAAAAAAAAATAAAAAAAAAATAAATGTACAGTTTGAAAACTTTTGATTTGAAAAAGTATTACTTTTATTTATTATTTATTTTTAAATAAATAAATAAAATAAGCGACAAAGTTTTAAAGTTGTCAAATGTGTCTTTCGAATTTAAAAAGAGAATTTCAACTTTTACGACAACAAATATAATTTTAAAACCCTTGATTTAAATTGTTCCAAGTCAGCAAATAAATTAAGACTCTGGAAATATTTGAATGAGAAAAGGTATACGAAGTCTGAAAAGGGGAGAAACTATAAAATATTTTACAACTATGAATTAAGATTCTGAAATATATATATATATATATATATATATATATATAACTATTCTTGAAAATACCTTTTTATCTCTCTTATTTCTGTAATGTATTAAACAATTTATTTAAAATCTTTCTTGAAAAAAAAAGAAAAAAACAAGTCCTTCCGGCTTATTCGGAAGGGAAGGTTGATTTCTTTTTCCTTATCAAGTAGCCGTCATCTTGTTTCAAAATGTCGTCTACAAATTATTAATTGGAATTGGTAGAAATATTGATGTAGGCAACGCACATATGGAGTTTTAAGCAAATTGGTTCATAAATACCTTTTTATGTGAATTTAAAATTTTCAAATGGCGGGCACTTGGAAACAAGATGGCGGATCAAGTTGACAAACAAACATATCAAATGCATTTGTGAGATAAGTCTACTGTACAAATTTAGTTCGAATTAATTCAGAATCTCAAAAATCATCGTGTTGAAAAATTAAGTGGATCAAAATGGCAGATCGGTGAACTAATCTAAGATATTGTGGCAAATTTGTAAATAATTCTATTTTTATTTTATTTATTTATCTATTTTTGTAAATTCTTTCAAAGAGGCGAAGTAAAATAGTAAGTTGATAAAATATTAATTTTCTGCATTTCTAATTTGTTTTAGAGTTAAAACACCCTAATTTTCCCTTAAAAACGCATTAAAAAGCTTCAATAAGCCAGGTAATGGATTTGGCGTCAGATTTGGCGAGTTTTTACCCATTGGCGATTTTTTTTGGCGAGAAAATCATGACTATCGATATACGAAAGATGGACGCAGTAACGTGATTGATTAACGAGTTACGTGAAATTCCTAAATTTTTCCGGGTTCAATAAAGGGGTATAAAAGGTGGTCGAACGCGCCAAGTCAGTCAGTCGCAGTTGAGTTCTGCCAAACGCTTGAATTGCTTTTGAAGGAGTTCTGAGCCTCTTTTAATGAGCCTTGCTTTGATAAATTATTGTTAATGCTTTGTTAATGCTTGTTAATGCTTTGATAAAGTTTGAACTGTGAATTTGCTGTTGACTGATGTTATTTAAGCTGTGTTTACTGGTAAAACTGTAGTTAAACCGACCTGTATTTTTCTGGTATTTTCTGAAAATAAACTACTAAACTTTTGCAAATTGCGGGGACAATAAAGATGCGCCGTCTCGAATGGGCTGAGCTAGTCCAGCTGCTTGTCGAAATTATTTCCTGGTGCAGTTCCAGACGTTCAACAAACTCACCCTCATTACCTTGTCATTACCAATAAGCTACGAAATCTCTATTAGTATAGAATTTTATAAAAATCAATGTGCAGTGTCTGGACTCTTGAAGCAATCAGCATACACATTCAAGTCGGCATTTCACTATTCATGTTGTACAACCACCTGAAATAGCAACTCGCCTACTCTATTCTTTCCCGCCGATCTCCTATGTGCGTAATCTCTTTTACCGTTTGATCGCTCCTAGCTTTGCCTTAGATAATCCATTTCTTAAAATGAAACAAATACATTTTACCAGGTATCTTATTCTTTATAGATAAATAATTGCATTTTTAAATATTAGTCATGACACAATTAATGATAAAAAATGTCTATATAATATCTTATAGCTCGATAAAAATGAATAAAAACAATAGATTTTTTATTTTCTCTTACCATAAGGTAGAGAAAGTATTGTTTTTGGGTCAAATTTTCGAAAGCGAGATTTTGTTATATTTAAATGTTTTGAGGTCCCCTGAATACGAAAATCATGTTTTTAGCAAATGCTCTGTGTGTATGTCTGTGTGTCTGTGTGCGTGTGTGTCTATCTGTTATCAGCATATCTCAAAAACAAATTATGGCAGAAAGTTCAAACTTGGTATTCTAAATGTGTATCATATAGGGATGCTACAATAAGCTTTCCGTTAAGATCAAGCAAATGGTTCGTGTACAGGGACAATCAAGAGAATTCTAATACATTACGTCTATGGGGGAAATTGTAGGTAAGTACAGTTTAACATCTATAGACTGCACTAAACCAAATGAAACGAATATATATTTTTTGTAATATAGACTGGGAAAAAATTTTTGTGTATGTAGCAGCCTCGCCTCCCCCCCCCCCCCCCCTGAGGGGAGGTCCCCGCTCGGGGGGAGTAAATCTTCATGATATATATCTTTCAAAAGAGCTCGCCAATACCTTTAAAATGAATGGTTGAACCATCGATGTGCGATAATTTAAAACAAAGTTATCGATTTTTTTTACTTTTGACAAAAAAAAAAAAACTTTTTTTTTTTTTTTTTTTTTTAATATTGATAATAAAATGGACTTTTTTTTTTATATATATATTTAATGTTATACTACTTCTCTAATATGTAAATCGCCTGCTTTATCATAAAAGATAATTTGTTTAAATATTGATTTTTATAAATTATTTTTTAATAACCGAATTAAATTCTATAGAAATGTCTATAGAAATGCATTAATAAAAAGGGGGGGTTGAGGGGGCGGTAGCCCCCCTCACACATAACTAATTATCATATAAAAATCTCCCGAAGCCTACTTTGAATTGTTTAAAATAGGTTTACATAACATCGTTATCTCACCTCTTAATCTCCAACCTGTATTTATAGTATTAAATCTCAGGGTAAGAGAAAGTCGTGTGAGTGACACGCCAGATTATTTCGCTAGGTATATATTTGTGCATATAATTTTTAACTACATTATCAAATTTCATGTAATATAACGCAGCGGTCGCCAACCTTTTAGATTTCATGGGCCATTAAACTTACAATTTAAAATATAATGGACCCCTAAATTCATTATTTAATGTCACGCGGAACACTAATATGATTGATTAAAAATATAAATATATTTTTAGAATAACAATTAGAGATAATAATTCGAGAAAAATCATTTTATGAATATGAAATAAACTTATTTTATGCATCGCAAATGCTTATTTTGTTATAAAGAAAACGTAAATATTTATTCAATCATAAAAACGATAGTTAAAAGGTGTTTGATTATAATAAAACAATTATAAGAGAAGAACGTAAATAGTTTTTTACTTTCTCTTACCCATAAGGTAGAGAAAGTATTGTTTTTGGGTCAAACTTTCAAAACTGAGTTTATGTTATATTTACACGTTTTGATGTTCCCTGAATCCAAAAATCATATTTTTATTTTCAGCGGTTGGTCTGTGTGTGTGCTTGTGTGTCTATATGTGTGTCTGTGTGTCTGTCTGTTATCAGTATATTTCAAAAACAAATCATAGCAGAAAACCAAAACTTGGTATTCTCAATGTGTATGACATAAGGGTGCTACACTGAACTTTTCCTTGAGATCAAGCAAATGGTTCGTGTACATGGACACCCAAGAGAATTCAAATACATTATGTCTACGGGGGAAATTGCAGGTAGGTAGAGTTTAACATCTATAGACTGCACTAAAAAAAATGAAACGAATACATGTTTTTTGTATGCATAAAAACATGTTTCATGTAGAATATCGTATAAAAATAATTCCCTGTTTGTTCACAGGGCTACAGAAAAGAACCAGATTTTAGCGCGACAATACTTGAAAATTGATGGAAGTATACTTCAGGTTGTGCCGTGTGTTATTAATACAGGATTATATTTATGTCCACCATGTGATGTGTACTTAACTTTCAGAAGTTATACAGGGCTACCAATATTTAATCCATAATAATCTTTTTTATTGTTAGTGGAACTGCTTTACTATAATATTTTATCATGTTCAGGAAAGTTGCTCAGGAATTAAAATTAATTCCTCGTAGCTCCTTAAATAATATAATAAATAATACTTTTACTTTCTCTTACCCATAAGGTAGAGAGAAAGTACTGTTTTTGGGTCAAATTTTCGATCGCGATATTTTGTTATATTTACACGTTTTGAGGTCCCCTGAATACGAAAATCATGTTTTTAGCAAATCGTCTGTGTGTCTGTATGTATGTCTCTTATCAGCATATCTCAAAAACAAATTATGGCAGAAAGTTCAAACTTGGTATTCTAAATGTGTATCATATAGGGATGCTACAGTAAGCTTTTCGTTAAGATGAAGCAAATGGTTCGTGTACAGGGACAATCAAGAGAATTCTAATACATTACGTCTATGGGGGAAATTGCAGGTAAGTACAGTTTAACGTCTATAGACTGCACTAAACCAAATGAAACGAATATATATATTTTGTAATAGAGAGAGTAAACTGGGAAAAAAATTTTGTGTATGTAGGAGCCTCGCCTCCCCCCCCCCTGGGGGGAAAGTCCCCCCCCCTCGAGGGGAGTAAATTTTCATGATGGGTATCTTTCAAAAGAGCTCGCCAATACCTTTAAAACGAATGGTTGAACCATCGATCTGCGATAATTGACAACAAAGTTATCGATTTTTTTCACTTTTAACAAAAAAAAAAAAAAAAAAAAAACTTTTTTTAAATTGGAAATAAAATGGACTTTTTTTTGGATATTTAGTGTTATACTACTTCTCTAATATGGAAATCGTCTGCATTATCATAAAAGATAATTTTTTTAAATAATAATTTTAATAAATTATTTTTTAAAAAACAGAATTATTTTTTTATAAACGAATTAAATTTTATATAAATCTAGGTGCATAAATGAAACGGGGGGTTGAGGGGGGCGGTAGCCCCCCTCACACAGAATTAATTATCATATAAAACTCTTCCGAAGCCTAATTTGAATTGTTTAACATAGGTTTATATAACATCGTTATCTTACCTCTTAATCTCCAACCTGTATTTATAGTATTAAATTTCAGGGTAAGAGAAAGTCGTGTGAGTGACACACCAGATTATTTTTAAATCTAAATATTGATTGCTTTTTTTTTTTTTTTTTTTTTTTTTTTTAATATATATATATTTACGCGTTTTGAGGCTACCTGTACACCGAAGTCAAGTTTTTAACGTTTGCTCTTTGTCTGTGTCTGTTAGAGTAAACTAAACACAAATAATTTCAGGTGGACCAAATGTTGTATTTTGAAGTTAATATGTGTGTTAGCTGAAAGGTTTGATCAAGATTGATAAGTTTCAAGGAATGTTGGTGTGAACGTTGCCTGAATAATTTTAAATGAACATTTGAATTTAATAACAGATTTTAATTCTATATAAATGTAGGTAGAGTAATGAAACGGGGAGTTGAGGGGGGCTACCGCCCCCTCTTACAGAATTACTTGTCAAATTAAGCTGTTCCGAAGCCTAATTTGAATTGTTTTAACATAGGCTTGCATAACATTACTCATCGTCTTACCCCTTAAAATCTCCAATCTGTATTTATAATATTAAATTTCAGGGTAAGAGAAAGTCGTGTGAGTGACAAACCAGATTATTTTATTCCATATTACAGGAACTTTGACGAAAGATTTAATTACAGTGCTATTTCCATGTACAAAACTGTATTTACTAAAGCTAATAATATGGACAGGGTACAATATTGTTAGATTTTTAAAATTCAGGGAAATTATATTTTTCGCATACATTTTAAACCTTTGAAGAGTTAGAATACTTTGATGAATTTAGAAGAATTCCTAGCTATGTATCAATTGCAAATTAGAAATTCAAAGATATAATTATGTTTGTTAATTACGATTCAAACTTCTGTGATAAAAGATTATTCCATTTATTCTCTCTCTTATCCTGAAAATTCTGAAATCTAATGTTGTGAGTATGATAAATTCAGAAAATCCTGAAATTAAAATGAACATTGGTATAATTTCTCATCAAACGAAAGAAAGAGAAATTGCAGATAATGACAAGATTTTTCTGCGGACCACCAAAATCTTTTCGGGGACCATTAGTGGTCCGGGCCGCGGTAGCCTAGTCGGTAGAGCGCCGGCGTCGTAATTGGAAGATTGCGGGTTCGGTACTCGAGCCGGCCAAAGACCGTCGTGTACACTAATGGTGGCTGGTGCACGTAAAATCTGTCGTGGCCACAATGTCCCCCATGTTCCCATCAAAAATTATACCTCTGGGGGTTACCGAAGCGGGAGAGCCATCCCTTTCGTGGAGGATCAAAATTGTGATGGCATGTCTCCGGACCACCTTTAGGGGTGTGTCCCAGACCGTCGCCAATTGCCCATCTGCGCAGCATTAGTGCGACGTAAAACCCAATCACCAATCACCACCATTAGTGGTCCCCGGATCACCGGTTCGAGATCTCTCATGTAAAGCATTACTTCATTATGTAGTTCTTAATAGGAACCTTTTTATTTAGCATATTCAGCTAATGCGATACTTTCTAAAACTAAATTTAGAATACTTGCCAGCACTAGTAGCATTAGACATATCCATGATATAAGTTGAGGAAATATTTTTACCTCCGTGTTCTTGATGTACAGTCGGTAACAAAAGTGTCCGAACACTAGCAAAAATTCCTATGTAAAAAAAGTACACTTCATACGATTTTGTTAAATAAATCCTTGTCGAATCCTGTTCTTAGTCAGTGTAAGAACAGGATTCGATAAGGATTTATTTAACAAAACCGTATGAAGTGCACTTTTTTTACATAGGAATTTTTGCTAGTATTCGGACACTTTTGTTACCGACTGTATTATGGATATATAATATGAATGGTTACAATCTCTTGTATAGGTAGAAAAAAATACTAAACTTTAGAAACATACATTGAATTTAATTGCATTTCTTTGATTGCAGAAATATTGTATAATATGTATATTTAAATGTATATAATTTGACTTATATTTTTATTTTATGTTTATTTTTTAAAGACGAATGAAAATAATTTGTATGGTTGTGTATAATACCATAAATTTGAAATAAGTATAAAAGTAAAATTTCTGTGTATATAAAATGTAATGAAATAATAAGAAGCAATGTAAAGTGTTACCGTAGTGTTTAATTAAACAGAAAATTAAATATTTATATTAGTTTCATCGTTTGTACAGAGAACATTACTTGTTATATACATACATATATATATGTAATGAGCTTTTTTTCTTTTTTTAAACTAAAAGAAACTTTAAAAAATATTTGCATCCTCTATTTTATGACATATGTAAACTAAAAATTAAAAAAGCACTATACTATAAATTTAATCAAAACTCTGTGTTTTCCTTAAAAAATACTGACGTAAACATATACCTTAAGAACAGATTTCTCAGCAGTGAGTAGTCACTATTTTGAATGTCTGTTTTATTATAAAGCAATCTTTAAATTATTCTTTCGAAGATATGTGCTACAAATAATTAATAAAAATTAAATAAATAAATAAATAAATGTGTTATCCAAAATAATGATTACTGAGAACCCTGCTTAAAAAGCTTTCATTATCTTTAAGTTATCACTAAGTGGGTGTTTTCATCTCAACACAAATCTCTCATTTTATTAAAAATAAAATAAAATAAAAAACATGACTAATTACTTACCTTTTATTTTTTAAACAGAACAAACTAAAATATTTTAAGGTTCCTTTTATAACTGCATATTGCATTTTTTTTTTTTTCCTCTCTCGGGAAAAACAATATTAATTTCCTGTTTCAGGCTCACAATATTCTTCATTAATTAGTATTGAGAATCTTGCTTCCAATAAATATCGAAATAAGAAAAGAAAAAAGAATTAGCATTTTATTTATCCACTTCGATATATTATTTTGAAATGGTAGTAGGCAATATCCTGTTAAAACTGAATTATTAAGAAAGTTTGTTTAAATAGGGAGGAGAAAAGGCTATTTATAAAAAGAAAAAGCCGAATATAGAAATGAGAAACTAATTTTGATTTTAAAATATCGAAAGTTTTTAGAATTTTTCCTTTTAAAGACGTTTATACAATCTATAATAATAATAATAATAAAACGATGCTCCAAGAAGAAGTGGGGACAAAAATTGGTAGATGGTAGATGGGGTGGAATGGGTGCTCCAAATGGGACAAAAATTGGTAGATGTGATGTACATGTAGAGAAAAACAATTGATTACAGTTTCAGAAAATTTCAATGATTTAATCAAGAGAAAGGGCCTTACAAAGTAAACAAGTCAATAACGCGTTGGTCCACTTCTGGTCCTTATGTACACAGTTATTCGGCTTGGTTAGCAGTTATTAGTTGATAGAGTTGGCAATGTGCTCCTGTGAAGTATCGTGCCAAATTCTGTCCAATTGTTGCGTTAGATTGGTATAATCCCGAGCTGGTTGTAGGACCCTTTTTATGATGCTCCAAACGTCCTCAGTGGAAGAGAGATTCGGGGACTGAGCTCAACCCCACTGGGCCCCCTATTAAGGGTATTTGAAGTCACTGAAGTACCAGTTGCACGTAGAATCGACGATAATGATGAATTGGTGCTTGATTCCATTAAAAACCTGTATGTATGTCAATTTGTGTCCAGTTTGCATTACTCCTTCTTGGTGCGTCACTTTTTTTGTTATAGAGTATATTTTCTTTCCCTGAGCAATGTATGCTGTACAAAAATTTGTTCTTATGTCAAATTTTCGATAACTGATTTTTTTCTCATAATTATTCATTGAATCCATCATCTTCTGAATCCAAAAATTAGGATTTTAAAGATTACTCTGTATGTCAGTACGTATGTATATGTCTGTTGTCAGCAGAACTGAAAAACAGGTATTAGATGAAAAATCTAAATCTGACTTTCTTAATCTCTATCATACAGGTCTTACTTGAAACTTTTTAATTAGATCAGAGAAAATGCTCACGTGAGGGAAGTAAAAAAGAATTCAAATACATTACGTGAATGGGTGAAACTTCTGATTGGTACATTTAAATATTTTAATATTTTTCAACAGTTTCAAATCAATCGCAGTAAAAGTCCAGGGGAGAGAGCCTTTGTAAATTCCCCTCATTAGACTAGATCGACCGATAGTGATGCAAGTATATTGAAGTAGCTGGAACTCGAGAAGCAAGTATTCGTCTCAGGCGAGAACAATTATATGCCTTGGACATTGCAGCTGCAGCAATATCGCTTTATGGAGCTGTGATAGATCCAGTGATGCCAGAGGGTCGAAAATTATTTCCCCAAACAGGTCTTCAAATTTTCCCAAATCAGGGGTTTTTTTTTTTTTTTTTTTTTCGAAAAAATCTCCAACTTGATTTCTACTAAAAAGGAAAAAAAAAAAATTTCAAAAAAAAAAATATATATCAAGTAGATTTTTGTATGATTTAAGCTCAGATTTTTCCCCAAATGAAGGCAATTTTTGAAAAAAAAAATCCCCAAATAACAATAACACTATTGAAAGTCTCTAGTCGTAGGGATAAATCATTACGTTGCCAACATTGACAGAAAGTTGAAGAACTCCCCAGATTTGTCCCCAAAAATTTTAGAATTTCCCAAAAAAGTCCCCACAAACATTTGATCCCCAAAATTGTCCCCAGAAGCCTCAAAAATCCCCAAAATGGGGACACAATTCCCAATCTGGCATCACTGGATTGACCATTCTACATAAATTGAAAACAAAATATTTTCTTCGTTTTATTCCTGCTCAGAACTTTAATCTTAAAAGAAAAAAGAAAAGAAAAAAGAAAAGAAAAAAGGAAAGAAAGAAACACTATCTTTGAAGTCGTTGGGCTTTAATCATTTCAAAAATTAATGAAATGATCTTAGTAAAGTTTTGCACATTTCTTCAAAATATAATTAACTAGTGATTAAACAAAGATTTTTTTTTTTTTTTTTTGTTTTTTGTTTTTTGTTACAACTAATTTTACAAGGATATACCAACGAGATAAATAAAGTAGAGTGATAAATGGTAACCCAGACAAGCTCCAACATGATGAGTCATGTGACATCAACCATCTATGCGTTGGTTCCCTTGGTAACAGCTTATTTTCAATAAATTTCTATGGCAACGGTTTCCAAACTATACTTGACAAAAATCATAACCGCCAATGTTTTTGTTTTCTTATATAGTTTGATTTTTTTTTTTTTTTTTTTTTTTTTTTTGTTCTAAATCATTCATTTTTTATTTTACTCCTTTTTTATTTCGTGTAGTCGAAATTTAACCGAAAAAATATTTAAAAATAGTTGATAAATTATTATTTGTTGTTAAATTTAGCTCTTTTAAAAGTTTAACTTTTCTTTATAAACACTTTTAAACTTTGTTGGGAAATGATGAAAAAAAAAAACAGTATTTTATTATTTATTATATTGTGAAATATGCGAAAAATTATTCTAAAACAATTTATTTCGGTTCACTGTCATGCAACCTAATAATAATGATAATTTGCCAAACTGAAATTTTAAATGCCAAAATAGCGATAAAGGGACAAACATAGCAATCTATTGGTTCATATCACGTGATTCATGTTGAACCACGGAAAGCTAATACTTTATCCATTGAATCTGCACTTTAATTTATTTATCTCGTTGGGATATACATGTACCAAAAGTTGTAGTGTTTTGTATACAATTTTAATTTTGTTCAATCACGAGCTATATTCTTCGACCACATTTGATGAAACCATGGAAGCATCTGTGCAAGTGCTAACTCAACGATTCCAATGCTGAAATAGGGGTGACAGTCAACTGACTCGGAGAAAATGAGCAATAACAGAGCACGGAATTGCTGGATGTTTTCCAAATTTCAAGCTGGCATCCCTCCAACATTTTGGACGCGTCCTCACTACTAGTTTTAGGATGTGTGTTTGCACTGTATCATCTATTAACAGTTTTTTTTTTTCCTTAAGATAAAGCTATCATGAGTTATCCTGACCAATATCTGGACACTTTTTTCTGGGGGGTCTTCAGAAACCAGGACCTAATGGCTGAATGTTCGGAATTTTTTCAATAAAAGTTTTATAGAATATTGCTTAAATATTGCTGTTTAATGTGCTAAAAAGTTTGAACAAAATAATCGATTCCCCTTATGTTAAAAAAAAAAAAAAATAAATAAAATAAAATAGAGAATACGCTTTTTTAAATCTTACAGTTACAGACCCATGTACTCCTTATTTTTCATTTAAAAATAATCTATGTATAAGTATCCGTAATATTTACACAGTGTGGTCCCCATACATAGACGATCTAAACTCATCATTGTACGGTATTGTATAAAAAAAAAAAACTATCACGAGCTATATTCGACAAACGTTATCGAAATCAGTTAAATTTAATATCAACCTTAACTAAGCGCTTTAGAGCGTAGTAAAATTCTATTTGAAGCCATACCAAGCTTAAATTAAAAGCATGATCGAGCACACAGGGTAAAGTTCAAATTTTGTGCAACAACTCGCGATATGATCCTAAAAAATTTAGCTATTTTTTATCAAAATCAAAGAAACAGAAATACTGTGCAAGAAAGCGAAGCACAGTGCCAGAGTGTTAGATTTGAGACGCGAGGGTCTTCAGTTCGATAACGCTTCGGTCGAATGTCGAAAGTTTTTCTATTTCAAACATAATACCAATATATGGTTTAACATAAAATTATTAAATCATTGTAAAAGGTTACAGCTACGTTAGTACAAAGTTTTGGTTCAAACTAACCCTAAATTTTTAACAGTGTATCAGGGCCCCAAATTTCAACTCAGATTACACTCGCCGAAAAAAAAAGTTTACTCACCATAAAATAGAGTTGCCATTTTTTGTCTTTTTTACGCATTTTGGGTTTTTTTTTTTTATATTTCTTAACTATTTGGGTTTTTTTATTATTCTTAACTAAGACTTTTACAAATATGTCTAAAATTATATATATTAAAAGTGTGTCGTATATCATCTTGTTCCATAATCATCTATAATTAAAAATCATTATAAAGTTTTATTTGAGATTTGAAAAAGATAAAAATATCTAACAATATAAATGCAAAAAATCAATTAAAAGAAAAAAAAAAAAAAAAAAAAAAAGAAGGAAAAAAAAAATTATTTGTCAAACAATATCCTGTAAAAACCATTGTATTATGAAAGATTAAGCTTCTTTATTTATCTATTTATTTACTTAACTTTTTATGTTAGAAATGTCTTTTATATACATTTTATTTTTGTAACCAGATGGAATGTCGATGTGTATAACTTGCTCATTGTTGTCATTTGAAATAGCCCTTTCGGAATAGCTTTTTCGATAAAATTGTTGCTTACAAATCCTTACGCAAATCATTGGCGTTTCAGTAAAAAACTGGAAAATTTGAACCTTTTTTTTAATCGTTATTAAACAAAATAAACATAGACAGTATATTTAAAAGGGCTCGAGCTCATTTTCATGTGCCAATATCGCATAGGCAAACTTTCGCACATCTCTTCTCTCGGCTAGTGGGCGACGGGCAAAGAGACTCTCTGCTTGTCTATTTTCACTCAGCTTTGAGAAATAACAGAGGGGAAAACGAAATGTCCTTACCCAGGCTGGAGCGACCTCGGACAGCACACACACGGACTAGCTCTCCGAGAATATAAAAAGGAAAGATTAAATATGAAGTTATAAGATGGCATGATTTTGACACATTTAAATCTATAAAAAAGAATGTTTTCTGTCGCTGTTTCGTGTAAGAATTCTATCTATCACTAGACCAAATTTTTACTCGCCACAGTAAAAATTCCACTCGCCAATGGCGAGCTGGCGAGCGGAAATTTCGTGCCCTTGTGTAAATATATATTTACCAACTTTTTTTTTTCTACCGGAAAATTTTAACCGAATTTTCTGTTTAATTTAATCAGTAAAAACTTCTACAGAAATTTTATTAAAAATTTTCGTGGCGAGAAAGGTTAAAAATTAGCAAATGCCGTAAATGGAGACGGAACGGAAAGTAAAATAACACATAGATTATTTAAATGTTTTCTGTATACTTTTTATAAAATTTAGTCTAAAATTAGTAAGTCTGCAGCATTATAAAATTTTACAAAACGATTTAAATTTTATATTTAATTAGTTTTTTAATAAAATTGTTTTGAAGAAATTTTAATATACTTAATGTTGTTACACTTAACGCACACGCATGTGCATTTTTATTTTATTCTATATTCAGTAGAAGAGAGTATTAGATTTATAAAAATTTTCAATTTTGATTTTCTAAAATCTATATTTTCGAGACGATACGAATAACACGTTTTGAGACGTCCAGAAAACGATTTTACCATTTTTGAAAATATCTGTCTGACCGTGTGTCTGTCTGTGTGGGTAGGACAAAAATTTTGTAGCTAATGCATATAAGGAAATGCTACACAGAATTTTATATAAATTGATATGTGAATGAACCCTGACATAAATTAGTTTGTGTCAAATTTTGGTGCCAATCGCTCAACTGGTGATGCTGCTGTGCAGTGATTTCTGCAATTTAAAGAAGTCTATATCTCAGGTTCTATTGCATATAATCGAACAGTACTTGATGTATGAAAAGGCCATTATGAGATATTATTTTAATTAACTTGGATGCCTATCTACTGATAGGTGGCGCTGCTAAACTGCAATTTTCCCCGAGAACGGGAAGGGTGTCATCTGCACAGTAAAAATTCCTTTCAGTTGGACATTTGGCATAATACTTCTATAAAATTATTTATAACAGAAAAAAAATTATAAATAATTTATACTGCGTGAATTTGTATAGAAAAATATAGAAGAAAGTTTTGTGATGGCCACAATATACTAGTTTTAATTTTAAGATGGTATTTTGCAAAAAGAGATATATAATGTCTAAAATCCTTTTTACGTATTTACAAAAGTACTTTTGTTAAAGCTTTAATAAAATGTTAACGAAAATATTTTTACATTTCGAATGTTGCTAATTTAAATGACATATGAGGCATAAAATAATTTAAAAAATAAATAACGATAATTGCCGCTTTAATGTAAAATCTTAGACAGTCTAACGAATAAATTTAAAAATACTAAAACTGAATTATAATAAAATGGAATGATTTAATCAAAAAATCACTTGTTTATTTCTCAATATCCCTAAAATGCATTTCAAGTCTTGAAAATCTTCTAATAATGTAACAAATTTGTAATCTGTGGCTGCAATACACAAGAAAACTGAAATTTTGTTTAAAATTACAGTAAATCACTTATGCGATGACAATTTTTTTAATTATTCTAGAAACAAAGTTCGCAGAGTAAAATAAGCTTTGTGGATGCCATTTGTAACAGATATAATTTATTTATTTTAGTCTAATATAAATTCCCTTTCTATCACAGTAACAAGCATTTCCATTATTTAGTATCTTCATTGAATTAAAAGGAAAGTAATAGATAATTTAATGCCAACATCACAACTGAATTTGTAACTCACAATAAGTAGTCTTCTATAAGAATCAAACACTCCCTTTTCTGCATGATTCTATATCGTGAGTTTCGTATTGAAATTTATCGGATGCACTGTATTGTGTTTCATGAAATACTTTTAAATGAAAAGAGAATACGTATTTTATTTTATTTTATCTTTATTTATTTATTTATTTGTGTATGTGTTTTATAGTATTCAGATTTTAAATTTTTACAGCTTGTTACAAATATATACTTTTTAACTTTTAATATGTTTAATGCATTTAATAAAATGTTTGAAGCGGTTTGTATGTTTGTTTGTGTGTGTGCACCCAGTGAACCATTGTCGCACCAGTGACCTTTAGAAGCTGGCAGATGCGAAATAATTGGTCTTATCTTAGGTCACGCTAGTAGAGCTAAGGAATTTTACGTGGTTTTCTCCAAAACTCGCGTAAATATGGGCTAGAACCCCTTAAAAATGATCTCCATGGAGTGAATTCCACCCAAACCTAGGACCAAAATACAGTCATTCCGCCTTAACATCAACACAAAGACACACACCTCCCAAATGATCCATAAACTAATAAACAATTAAAAATCATAACAATAATAATTATTATACAGTAACCGCCGCTTAATAAAATCACTGGTTAATAAAATCAGCCGCTTAATCTGGTCAAATCACCAGGACCAGAATCAAATCAATACAAACTACTTTTAAAGCCGCCGCTTAATAAAATCAGCATCGCCGGTTAATAAACTCAAAAATATCTTCTCAGCAGCCAAAAATATCATTTATGCACACTAAAAATTTTTTTATTTACATTGTGATTTTTTTTTAATCGAAAAATAAATTAAAGCACAACAAACCCTCCGTTATCGCTCATTGTTCAAGATTTTATACTTGCAGCACAGTTACAAATTAAACACGGCCCCGCAACTTATCTCCGTAACAATTTCAAGGAACGTATTTTGCAAAGCGCAGTAATAAAATACAAATTTGATTTGGAATGATTTTTTTTTTTGCCTAATTACCAGAGGTTTAAACAGAAAGATTTTAAATTTATAAGAACAGCGTGATCTTTCGGTAAAGTAATGATGATTTTCCTCTAACAAAAGTGCACGGGAACTTACAATGCGTTTAATTTACTATTATCGAAGAAACAATTAGTTAATTGTCTACCAAAAATTAATTAATATTATTTACTAGTTATATTATTCGTTACATTTTGAAGTTTCTTTCGAAATTCAGGGAAGTAATACCTTTTCCTTAAGGGCAGGAACATTCACCGGATATAAAAATCAGCCGCTTAATAAAATAACTTTGGCTCAGAACGAATGTGATTTTAACAAGCGGCGGGAACTGTATTTTAATGCGAATTGTAAAAACGTTAATTTCACGCATTTTTTTAACGCAATAGAAGAACAATTCTTTAAATATTTGTCAATTACACTGCGTTAAAAAAATAAAAAAAAATTGAGCCCTGATACCATTCTTGCTGATTCTTATGTAAAATGACCTCCTGAATCCAAATACGACTCTCATTTTTGTCCAGTCACCCATCGTTTTCTCCGGACACCACACCCTCCCCCCAATTTTTATCACTGTTTGCTTATTTTATGGCCATAAATTTGATTTATGGAATGAATAAGAATTAATTTAACATTTAAAATAATATTAATAATACATTAAAAAAGTACAAGAAATGTAATACATAATTTCAGTGGCAAATTCCCCCCTAAATTTTCCCTTTGCCGCAAGTGCTTATATTTTAGAATTTTTATATGAATGCTTATATTTAGAATGCTTATATTTTAGAACTCTGTAGCCCCTCAAAAGAAATTAAACAGTTAAAATAATCCTTTGCCCCTCTAAAAATCAAATTTATAGCATACAATTATCAAAAAGTGATGAAAATAGGGAGCCGTCTCTAAAAAACGGTGGTTGGTAGTGCAGACTGGGCATCACATTAAGATTCAAGAGGTCATTTTACATAAGAATTTTCAAAAATAGTGTTCTGGCCGATTTTCATGCATAGCAGTGTTATCTAGCGCCAGGATTATTATCGTTTTCACCTCTAAATGCAGGGTTCGAGTCTTAGGTTTTTTTTTTTTTTTTTTTTTTAGGACTGAGGGCCTATTAGTCTTCTCAATCTGGGATTTTTGCATTGTCGATTTCGATAGTTGGACATTTGTCGAAATCTAAAATTTATCGAAAATATAATTGAATAATTTGAAAGCGATGTTATAATTTGAAAAAAAAAAAAAAAAAAAAAAAAAAAAAAAAAAAAGTAATATCCCTAACAACACATTTATAAACAGTACATTCTTGGTATGTTTTTTCATCCTCAGGATATTTTGCGGGTGTACTGGGGATAAGATGTGTTGTTAGGACTATTTCTGTCTGTTACAAATACAAATCATAAATTTTTGAAAAAAAAAAAAGTGCTTATAATTTAAAAGTGGAAAATCTTTATTTATTTACTTGCTTTTTTTGCTATTTCTAGCATATACTATTAATTTAAAAAACAAACCTTAAAATAAATAAAAAATAATAATCCTAATAATAAAAATAATAATGCTCGTGCGCATCTTCACACTCGGATGCACGCACACAAAAAAGCTTATATGTTACATTAAACGCATGGCTGTTAGCGTAACCCGAGAAACACCACGAGGAGGTCGCCATGCATCGTTTCTCATGGGGAGTTTTGATAAGGCAGGCCCCCTTGCCTACTGCCAGAGGAGTTTTGATATTCCAGGCCCCATGCGTACTGCAATCAAACATCCCATATGATTTTAATTATTTACACTAGGAATGCAACAACAGCAACACCATGTTTTAAAAAAATTCCTTAATTTTCGGAATTTCTTTTTCCTTTTTTTACCACGTCGTTCTGAAATATACGCTTGATCATTTTCATTTAGTGTTCCCATTGCCTGAGAAAGAACTGAGTCCCCTTCGATTTGAAACAAAGGTTCGTCAGTATCAGTCCCAGGCAATGAAACAGAAACGTGGCTATTTTTACTGTTTGCGTCCACTGTCTGAGAAAGAACTGATTTCCCTTTCATTTCAAACGGTTCGTCATTATCAGTCTCAGACAGTGATTCAAAAATAGTGGGCAAACTTCTAACTTTTGGCAGTCTTTTTATTTTGGGATGCTTGAAAGGACGGCCCCTATTTAAAGCTGAAATATACATTTCTTTCTTTCTTTCTAAAACCCAATTTTTATTAGTATATTTTTTATTAATGATTTCGGAAATGCAATTTGGATCTTCAGTTATTGGATTGAGTTGATTTTCGTTTTGATCAAAAATATCAATACTTTTAAAAGAAACATTGGCCGAAAAATTTGATTTAGAAACAGATGGATGAATAGTTTTCTCATCTGGAATATCATCAAACTCCAAAAATCCAGCATAGAAGACTGGACATATGTAAATTTTGCGAGCATCAATATCAGTATACTCGAAAAATTGAAAAAAAAAGCCATGTGAGAAACTTTTTAAAAAAGTAAATCACAAAAAGCACTTCTAAGAATGGATACGCCATCTCAGATAAGGTCTATAATTAGACTGAAGGGTAATGCTAAAAAGTTAAGCATTTGATTGTTGAAAGAAATAAAATTTCGTGCATTGTTCACATTATTTATACGCAATTGTTGCAGGTGTTCGTACAATTGTTGAATTGCAATAATGAGTGCATTGTTCAAAAATGCTATTTATGATAAAATTAAAATAATAAAATTAGAAATTCTAACTTCTAAACTTTCATTAAATTATTTATTTTAATTTATAATTGTTGCCAAAAAAATTAAACTTTAAATTTTACATCTACTTTTTAAGATAGCACGCGATCGTGTTTTATATAAAAATCAAATCATTAAATTCATATTTTTATTTATTTTTATTTCACATTATTGCACGCGCACTATTTATTTCCTAATTCAAAATTATAAAAAAAAAACTTTTTCGATATATCTTGTAACGATCCGCGATTGTAATGAAATGCTCGCCTTCTGGTGGGCTAAGGTGAAATTACAATTGACATGATAGCTTTCGGCTTTCGAATAGACGCCATTGCTTGCCGATATTTAGTTTCACATATATTTATTGAATAAAAATGAATAAATCCGGTAAAAAAGATAACACTTACTGTTGTGTGCCACAGTGTAACTCAAAAAATCAAGAAATCCAGAATTAAGCTTCCATTTATTTCCAAATGACAAATTTAAAACTTCAGTTGCTTCGGCTAATGGAAGTAAAGAATTAATCAGATGATTTGGAATTAATATTTGTTCAGCTTCAGTTAAATATCTACTTCCGATCGAACTTTGAATAAACTGAAATATTTTTTTCCAAAAGCAATCGATTTTCCATGATGTAATGGCGGAGAAATTATAGCACGAATATTAAGTAGTAACACGTATAGAACAAAAATAAATACACGTGGCTATTATATTTACTAACAACAAAAGCTGAAAAAGCGCCATCTATCGATCATTACAAACGCGGATACTGATTATTATTAATTTTCTTTTCTTTTTCTTTCAAAAAAAAAAAAAAAAAAAAAAAGATTTTGATGAAATTCTGGCAAAAGCAGAATTTAGTTTAGGACGGAGGACTATTAGTTTTTTTTTTTTTTTTTTTTTTTTTCTTCCCAATTACAACATTGCTTTCAAATTATTCAATTATATTTTCGATAAATTTCAGATTTCGATAAATGTCCAACTATCGAAAACGACAACGCAAAAATACCAGATTGAGACTAATAGGCCTTCAGTCCTAAAAAACTAATAGCCCTCCGTCCTAAACTAAATTCTGCTTTTGCCAGAATTTCATCAAAATCTTTTTTTATTATTATTATTATTATTGAAAGAAAAAGAAAAGAAAATTAATAATAATCAGTATCGTTACAAACGATATCGAAAAAGTTTTTTTTTTAATAATTTTGAATTAGGAAATAAAAAGTGCGCGTGAAATAATATGAAATAAAAATAAGTAAAGAAATGAATTTAATGATTTAATGTTCTTGTTTTTCGGGGGCTGCTCATGCATATAAAAAATGCGTATTAAAACGAGTCGAAAAAGGAAGCGAAATAAGTATTGAGTTATATTACGATAAATACGATATATAATATGATACGATATATTAGACCTATCGTCCAGGGTTAGTAGGCATTTTCGTTGAAAGAAATAGTTTGTTCGTTCGGTGCAACTTGCACATTAGTCTCGTGAGGTACAACTTTCACATTAGTCCCTTGAGGTACAACTTTCACTTTAGTCCTGTCAGGTACAACTTGCACATTAGTCCCCTTTAAATATAGTGATGGCAAAGCATTCGTTGATTTTTATTAATTTTATAACGGAATTTCCACTATATAGAACATTTATGAACGAACTCTGGAATTCCATTATTTAATATTTTAATTATAATAAAACACAATCACAATAACTATATACATCGCGCGCAGTAAACAGAACATTAGGATACATAAGAACGAATATAACTTTTTACAAGCCACTGCCAGCGGCACATGGCCACAGGGCGTCTTACACGAAAAACGACTACATCTTTCAGCAAGAATCGTCGAACTTCCGACCGACTTCCGAAAACAAAATGTTTTCACTTCACTTTATGGATCGGCAAAATAACATTAGATATTTAGAAAGTCTTTATTTATCAACCTTAATTAATTTTAGAAAATTTGGAGTGGAAGGATGATTTTTATACCAACTATGTGAAAAATACCAGAGCCGGGAATCGAACCCGGGCCTTCCGCATAACGCGCGGATGCTCTACCACTGAGCTACCCTGGGTGATAACC